>CM060876.1:9663221-9730911 GCA_030737845.1 Acorus calamus | reverse complement strand
TCCCTTGGGCTATGAGATGGGAACCCCGGGGATCTTCCCGCTTGCACCGCCTCGCTCAATTCCAGGAGGCCTTCCGCGTCTTGTCGGAGGAAGAGGTATAAGTTTTCTTTGAATTTCTTTGGCTTGTATTTGGTTTTCTTTTGGCTAAGCACTCTTCCTATCTTTTGATGCTTTTTTAGATGACGTGGAGGCCTTACTCGGGAGAGGTTCCCGAGGCTCTGGCGCGAGACGCCTGGTTGATCTACTTCAATGAGGTCGTGTTCCATGCAATCAACCGGGTCGTTCGCCAGCTTGGGTACCATCAGTGGGTGCCCAATCCTCTTCCGCGGCGCCCCTCGATTCCGGTGGCCGGGATTCCTCGGAACACGAATCTCCCGAGGAATTACGCTACGTACGTAGCAGGATGGATGGGTCGAGGCGTCTTGGTGGAGCGTCGTCCTGAGGTGACTTCGAGTGACGAATACCTAGCTTGGTATCGCTGGGAGTATGCGGGTATCCTCGGGACGATGGAGGAGGCGATCCCAGATGCCTACGTAAGTTTGGAAGCTCTCCTTCTCTTCTTCGTTCTCTTTTGCTTGAATATTTTCTAAGTGGTGTTTGCTTTTGTAGGTTGAGTTGAATGAGATGGAGAAGAGGCTCAAGGCCGCCAATGAGCACCTCCAAGTGCGAGCTAGGCAGATAGAGGCATTGCGGGTTCAAAGAGGACGCTTGCAGGACAAGGTCCGGGTCCTCGAGGCTCAGGTGGATGCTTTGTCGAGAGCAAGGGCTGACGGTGCTTCCTCTTCTTCTGCCCCTCCTTCTTCCATGATTTCCGAGCGAGAGCTCGAACTGACGAGGGAGCTAGATGCGGCCCAGAGCGAGTTGACGGCCACACGGATGGAGCTGGGCCAGGCGAGGGGTAGGGCTTCTCGGGCTGAGGAGGAGACGGACCAGCTGAGGTCCATGGTGGCTTCGAGAGAGGAGGGGTTCATCACCCTAGGCCGTGAGAGGGACTCCCTCCAGATGAGGGTGTCGGAGTTGGAGGCTTCGGCAAGTGTTCCCGGAGGTTTGATGGGGGACTTGGTTCGTTCTCTCCAGGCGGCCGATGATAGGGATCGAGAGGCGCTTAGGGCGTCGGAGGCGAGGGCGAGAGAGTTGGAGGAGAGGTTGAGGGCCGCCGAGGATCGGGCTAGAGGGACAGAGATTGGAGAGGAGAGACAGAGATATGCAGCAGGTCCGTCTTTGGGAGGCGACTATGAGGGGGAAATTGGTTGGAGGGGGCTCTATGACCAAGGCGGACCTCGATCTTCTTCCACTTGAGCCTGACCATTCTCTCTCGGCTCCCTTGGCTACCGGGGCCACCTTCAGCCGTGCCTCTCGTCCTTCGGTGTCTCGGAGTCGTGGGATATACGCGAGGGCCGCGTCTTCGGTTCGAGAGACTCCTGCCGCTCCCGACGCTCCAGAGGTTCAGTCTTTTCCTCATCCGCCGCTCCCTTCTCAGCCAAGTCAGGACGTTCCTCCTACTCAGCCTCCAGCGGATGACGATACGCCGAGGTATAGCTTCTTTGTGTCTTGGTTTTAAGTAGAAGAATAGTATATATGCGATGAATTCATGCTTTTCTTCTTTTGTTTTTGGTTTTAGGTGATATATCGGTGAGGTATAGCTCAAGACTTCGGAGTTTGGAGCGTTTTGAAGAAAAAATATCCTCTTTTATGCTCTCTCTTAGGTTTAGAAAAACAGTCTATGTTTGTGGTTTTGGTGGGATAATTTAATTTCTCGTTTATATGCATGGTTTAGAATAATTTAGCATGGATGTTTAGGTGTTTAAAGAGCTCCCTTTATTTAGAAAAATGAGTATTTCATGGATGGGTGATTTTGGCGTTTTTTATACGTTTAATTCATGGATGGGTGTAGGGTTTTGATTATATATTTGTTTTAGCATGGTATTTATACAGGTTTTGTGTATGAATATGTGTATGAAATGTGTACATGCAGATTTTGGAAAGAACTGATCTCAATAGGTAAAGAAGTGTTGAAGAGTTGATCGAATACGGACCGACACAGCTGAAATACGTGCAGGCAGGGGGCGGCTAGTGTAAACTAGCCGCCCAGTGTAGCCGCCCAGTGAGGGGCGGCTAGTTGTGCTTAGCCGCCCCCTGCCAGGGGCTTCCTCACCTGAAACAAAGGGCAGGGGCAGCTACTGTAAACTAGCCGCCCAGTGAGGGGCGGCTAGTCGAGTTTAGCCGACCCCTGCCTGGGGCAATTTGGTTCTGCTGCTCTTGTCTGCTGCTGCTGCCGAAAGTCTTCGTGACCGTTTCAACCTTTGAGACCTACAAAAACATCCCTTCCATGGACCAAGTGTTAAATCTGTCTGGATTGCGCCCCTGCACTGACTTTCGAGCTCTTTCTTGCTTGAATTGTCAAGGGCTACAATCCATCTTAAGGTGAAATGGAAAAAGATAATGCTAGAAAATAACGTGCGGGAGACCATGCCTTAGTGCGTAAGGAAGGGATTCCAAGTGCGTGAGTGAAGAAAACTTTTAAGTATGTGTAAAAGGTGGGACAATTTCTTCTCAGGCATGTGCGGCAAGGGCATGAAATGAGTGGGGACAATTTTAATATTTGTGGGGGCAATTTTCATATGAGTGGGGACAATTTTAATATGAGTGGGGACAATTTTTCAAGAAAATCGGATGCCAAGGTGTTTTGGAAAAAATGCAAGCTTATGCGTAAGTATAGTTGGCATAAGGGGGCATTTTAGTTCTTCAATGGTTTCTTATGTGAGAGGGTAATGTTCTCGATTTTCTGAAGTAAAAGATGTCATCAAGTCCCTGTGGAGGAGCCCTTGTGGTCACCCATGTCCAAACCAGGATTGTATTTGAATGGTATAGGCCTTAGGTGTCGATTTTTCTAGGTTCATGGGTTTCAAATGCTTAATCGTATTATTCTAAACATGCTGAAAAATCCATGAGTGTACCAAGAGTCGAGTCAAATAAGCTTCCCTTGGATAAGCAAGTTTCTAAGTGAACTCATGTGAGTGTGTGTAGTTTGTAAACCTGGACATGATCTATCTTTGGTCTAAATTTTGCCTTTCCCGGCAGACGTAGTTCAATTTAGAATCCCACTGCGAAAAATTAAAAAGGGGGGGGGAAATGGGGTAAGAGTAATATCTTCCTTTCGGGCAATATTTTAGAATTGACCCAGTCTAGCACATGTCTTACTTTCTAGGTCCCTCTGGCTTTCTTCTTTTTACCACTTCTTTATTTTGGGTGGAAAGTACAGTCCGTTGTTTGGATGTGTACTGGTATAGCCGTTGTCTAGCGTATACCGTGCGTAAAGGCGTGAAAGCCTGCTAAAATAGAGAGTTTAACCCGTTCACTTGGGTGTTATTTTTCTTTTGTTGGCCTCTCATTGCCTGATTTTTTTTTTGATTTGGGGGGGGAGCTCTTCTGTTTTTCACCCCGATTCTTTTCATGCTTCCCCTCTAGAAGTGTTTGTATAGTGCCAGAGCCAGTTTTGGGACATATGCCAGGTCTAGGTAACTCCTCATTTTGACCTAGGGTTAATACGAGTGGGGCGGAAATAAGGGATGTTTTGCTTTGGGGGTTTTAAATTGTCCCAGTCTACGGGGTAGGCAATTTCTCTTCTTTCAGGTGAATCTAGTCCAGTTATACGTGTGTGAAGGAAACGGCATGATTTGGCGGAGATGTGTTCAAATAGATACGAGTTTATCTTTGAGAGTCTTATAATTCTATCATCAAGTACTAAACGCTGGAAATCGCAGGAAGGAAGAATAATAGTTCTTAAGTATTGAAAGCTATTTATGCATGGAATTTCTTTAGATAAAGTGCATTCCACGAACCTGGAACCTCGACTCCTTCGGCATCTACCAGGCGGTAGGCATTCCCGGAATAGGCATGGGTGATCACATAGGGTCCCTCCCATGTGGGTTGCAACTTTCCTCTTGGGTGAGGCTGTCTTGATGGCATGATTTGCTTGAGTACTAATTCCCCGATTTCAAATTTTCTTTTTATTACCTTCTTTTCAAATGCCCTTGCCACCCTTCTTTGGTAGGCCTGGGCATGGTCTGCCGCTCTTAATCTTTTCTCGTCTAGTAGTTCGAGGCGTAGTAGGAGTGCCTCTCTCCTTTCCTCAATTTGGAGGTCTTCTTCTAGTACTATTCTTAAGGATGGGACGAGGATTTCGTAAGGTACTACTGCTTCGGCTCCAAACGTGAGTGAATAGGGGGTTTGACCAGTGGGTGTCCTAATGGAGGTTCGGTATGCCCAGAGGGCGTCTACCAATTTATCAGGCCAATCGGTAGCCTTATGGGTTTCTACCGTTTTCTTTATAATTTTGAGCAAGGTTTTGTTGGTGGCCTCTGCCTGTCCATTACCCTGTGGATAATATGGCGTGGAATGATGAAGTTCTATATGATTTTTATTGCATAGGTCTTGAAATTCTTGGGAGATGAACTGGGGACCATTGTCAGTTATAATTGCTTTGGGGGTACCGAACCGTGCAAGGATGTGGGTGCGGACAAAACGAGCCAGGGTAGAGCTTTTAATTACTACATAGGACTCGGCTTCAGCCCATTTGGTAAAGTATTCTGTAGCGGTGAGGATGAAAGCTTTTTGGGTAGTGTTTTCTATAGTGTCCCGGAATGGTCCTATCACATCTAATGCCCACATAGAGAAGGGCCATGGTGAAGTCATGGGATGTAAAGAAGATGCTGGTGCGTGTATTTTGTTGGCATGAGTTTGACACTGGATACAACGCTTAACGTATTTGTTGCAGTCCCCTTCAAGCGTGGGCCAATAGTAGCCCATTCTTAATACCTTTTTCGCTAGCATCTGGGCGTTGACGTGTCCTCCGCATACTCCGGAGTGAGCTTCTTCTACAATGGTATATGCTTCTTCGTCGTCCAAGCACCTAAGTAGTTCCCCATTGAAGGAGGCTCGGAAGAGTATCCCCCCTCGGAGGCAGTATTTGACTGCTATCCTTTTGACTATTTTCTGGTCGTTGCTGGTAGCGTAGCTTGGGAATGAACCGTTTTTAAGGTAGTTTCTAATATCAAAGTACCAGGGGTTTCCGTCGTCTATATCTCCTAGTTCAAGGGCTAGGATTTCCGTGGTACTAGCATTTTTGTTGGCCCGGTTCATTTTTAGGAGACTTTGAGTTTTATAGTCACCGAGTTCGGTGGCAGGTGTTTCTAGTCTCTGGATAGTGACTGTTTCAGATGTCCTAGATAAGGGAAAGGTGAGCGATGAGGCTAAAGAGGCTAGAGAATCTGCAAGAATATTGCCGGTCCGGGGTATGAAAATGTGAGTAACCTCACGGAATTGTTTTAGCAGGACTATGGCTAGTTCTCTGTACGGCTTCAGTTTTGGGTCTCTAGTCTGATATTTTTTAAGAGTTTGGCGGATTACTAAGAGGGAGTCCCCAACGATGTCTAAATTTTTAGCTCCTAGGGCTAGGGCCGCCTTCAAACCTGCTATCAGGTCCTCGTATTCGGCAATATTGTTGGTGGCTTTAAACGTAAGCTGAAAAGCTTGTGGGATAATGACGCCTTCGGGGGAGATTAGTGCTATTCCTATTCCCTTTCCCTTTTGGTTGACCGCTCCGTCGAAGTATAGCGTCCATGTCTCTCTATCCTTTTCTTCAATAAGCGCAAATATTTCTTCGTCCGGGAAGTCAGTTTTTACTGGTTCGTAATCAGGGAGGGGTAGTTGAGCGAGGTGGTCAGCGATGGCTTGCCCTTTGATGGATTTTTGAGTGGCATACGTGATGTCAAACTCGTTTAACTGTACTTGCCATCGGGCTAAGCGTCCAGTTAATACGGCTTTCTCGAATAGGAACCTTACTGGGTCCATTTTGGCAAAGTATTTGACTTTGTGGGCAAGAAAATAATGTCGCAACTTTTGAGAAGCCCATACTAATGCTAGACAAGTCTTTTCTGTAGGAGGGTAGGCTTTTTCGTACTCAATCAGGGTTTTACTCAGGTAGTAAATGGCCTTTTCCTTTCTTCCCATGTCGTCGTGTTGTGCAAGCACCGCACCAATGGCTTCCTTAGTTGCAGCTATATAGAGGAGCAGGGGTCGTCCGGGTACTGGAGCCGAAAGGACTGGGGGATTAAGAAGGTACGTTTTTAAATTATCAAAGGCCTTTTGGCATTCACTATCCCAATTAAACTTGACTCCTCCTTTCAACAGTTTGTAAAAGGGGCGACATCTTTCAGCGTGTTGCGAAATAAATCTCCTAATAAATTGCAACCTTCCTACAAGCCCCCTCAATTCTTTTAGGTTCTTAGGTGGGGGCATTTGGGCGATGGCTTTTGCCTTGGTCGGATCTATTTCTATTCCCCGCTTACTTACCATGAATCCTAAAAGTTTCCCAGAGGAGACCCCAAAGCGACATTTCTTTGGATTCATTTTGAGTGAATATTCCCTGCATCTCTGTAACACTTGTCTAAGTATGTCTGCGTGTCCTATTCGAGTCCTAGATTTGACTAAGATATCATCCACATATACTTCTACTAGCTTGTGCATCATATCATGGAATATTGAGGTCATAGCCCTTTGATATGTTGCACCCGCATTTTTGAGCCCGAAAGGCATCACTATGTAGCAGTAAGTTCCCCAGGGTGTGGTAAAGGAAGTCTTTTCTTGGTCTTTTCTGCCAGCCGGATCTGGTTGTATCCAGAAAAGCCATCCATGAACGAGAGCATCTCATATCCTGCCGTGTTGTCGACAAGGAGGTCAATATGTGGGAGTGGGAAGTCATCTTTTGGGCACGCTCGATTGAGGTCCCTGAAGTCGATGCATATCCGGATCTTCCCATCCTTCTTGGACACTGGAACAATATTTGCCACCCATTTTGGGTATAAAACTACCCGATAAATTTAGCCTGGTGGAGTTTGTCTACCTCATCTTTGATTTTTAAAGCTACCTCGGGATGAAGGCGTCTCAGTTTTTGTTTTACTGGTTTTGCGTTTGGTTCTAAATTTAACTGATGTTCAACTAACGAGGTATCGAGCCCGGGCATGTCCTTGTAAGACCACGCAAAGACGTCTTTATACTCGTGTAATATTTTAACCAGGCCCTCCCTCTCATTGTGATTTAGTCCTGCGCTAATTGAAATGATTTTGGGGTCAGTCTTTGTCCCTAGGTTTAGCTCCTCTATCTTCTCATCTGCTTCTTCCGTCTTTTCATCGAACCTTTGAAGGCTCTGCTTGAATTCTTCAGATAGGTCCCCTTTTTCTTCATCGCCCTCATCACAGATTTCGAAGACTCCTAGACCATCGTCCGGGTTCTCTATGTTATCTAGGTCTGGTTCTTCTATAACTGCTATTGTTTCAAATTTTTATAAACCTAACATGGTCCTGCCATATCCTTCTAAATTGCTAATGGTCTGGTCAGGAATTTGACTCCTAGTAGGTTTGACTGTTTTGGACGAGGTACTAGGGTTGGGATTTTTAGCCTGACTGGCTAGACGTTGTAGTTTATTCAGGAGATCAGAGTCATCGCTGAAGGGGTGCCATGCTGGGGTGAAATCAACCTTGTCGAACAGGGATCCAAGGGTTTTGGTTTCCATTTTTTTTTTTGAACAGGAAAGACACTTATTATTTACAATCTACTAGATTGATGGAAGCGCTTCAACCGACTTTTCTCCAGCAGCTGGCGCTCCTTTGTTGCGATGCTTGAGCACTGCGAGAAAAGGAGGCTGGGTCAGCTGGAGTTTTATCGTCTGGCGGTGAGTGTGCGTTTAGGTGTTTTTCAGGCTGTGGAAACAACCACTCTAGGGAGCCAGAGAGAGAGTCTGGTTCTATTTCCAGGATAGGGTCCAGGGGGTAGGGGCATGTGACCTCTTTGCTGGGCTCAATGATTATTCCTCTTATGAAATGTTCGTACAACCTCCAATCACATTTTTCTTTTAGTTTAGGGCGATGCTTGGACGAGCCAATGCCTTTCTTATCTAACCATGCTGGGAGTTCGATGGGGTCCAAGATCCCATTTTTGTGTCCCAGGGTTTCCCCGGGAAGGTAACCCATGATCCCCATGATATGCCAATCAGGGTTCTCAAGCCTAGGGTGGCTTGTTTTTGAGGTAGCGGGGAGAGTATTCCGGGGATTTAGCCAATCGGCTGAAAAATCTAAGATGTTGATGGTGGCTTCTATGGGTTTTGGGCTACTGGTTTTTATAGTGACGGTTTCATTATCGGCAAACCTTGATTTAGGTCCTTTGATTGCATCTCCTTGTATTTTAATTATTCGAACCCCCAAGGGGAATTTCAAACATTGGTGTAGGAGAGAGGCGACCCCTTTTATGGATGCTAGCCATTTGCGTCCTAGGATCATATTATAATCTGAATCCATTTCTAGGACATATGCTTTAGCGCTAGTTTCTAGCGGCCCTACCTTTAATCGGAAGTCCTTAAAGCCTAGAACCGGACGAGCCGTTTTGTCATAGGCAAATATACGGGTGTCCATTTCGAAGAGTGTAGTTATGCGTCCGTCAATGTGCTCGAAGGTTTGTAGTGATATGAGGTTTACTCCCGCCCCGGTGTCAATTAGGACTTTATCCACCGAGTATCCTTCGAGGTTAATCGTTATGCATAGGGTTGAGGTGCTAACGACTTTATCGTGAATCTCTTCTTTAGGTCTAAAGGTTATGATGGGCCCTAGTCCTGCGGTGGCTAGAGCTATTGGTACGCCTAGGGTAGAGATTTGTGGGTCGACTTGGATTCTTTCTAGGAACATTTTTAGAGCCTGCTGGTGGTGTTCTGAGGTTTCGATTAGCTCTAAAATAGAAATTTTCACGGGGATTTTTTGGAGTTGGTCTAGGATGTCGATCTTATCTCCGGTGTGGGGCTCCTCACTCTCTGTTTTAGGCAGGGGGTGTCTGTAAGAGGGTACAGTGTTGAAAATTCTGCCTGCTCTAGTAGTATGATGGTTCAGTGCGTCATTGGTGGTTCGGGGGTTTTGTTTTAATGGGTATAGGCTTTCGTTAATTGGTGAAGGGGATAATGGTTGGAGTTTTTTAGGGAGAGAGAGCTTTGTGGGTTTGGGGAGAATGGGGGAGGGGACTGGTAGGACGGGGGAAGAGGCTGGTAAGATTAAGCCACCTAGGATGATCCTGGGTGACTCTTCGTGCTCAGCGTCTTTTATGGTGTAGACGCTTTCATAGCTTAGGCTCTCTGGTTCTTCCAAGGGAGCCTTCGTGGCTGGCCTTGGGTCTTGAGTTGTGGTTTCCATAGGGTTGGGGGTTTCGGGGGTTGGTTTGACTTCTAGGGCTTTTGTAGCTAGGTTGTCTTTCAGTCCCGTGATGGTGGCCCAGTCTAAGCGCCCCTTTTCATCAAGGTTGTAGACAATGACTCGAAACGAGGAGCATTGTTCGATGGTGTGGCCGTGATGTCGATGATATTGACAAAAATGGGTGGAGTCAGCACCGATAGGTGAAGGTCTAGCTATGGGTAAGGAAATGCCATTGACTTTTAATAAGGCTCTGTGGATGTTCCCTAGGGTTTCTGGAAGGGGAGGGTAGCTATTTCTTCTGTTTGACCATTGTGGGCCATAGAAAGAGGGAAGTGCAGCCTTATCACAGGGGATGCGCGCGGGTTCTCTAGGGGCTATACCTTGCGTTCTTGGGGAGATAGGGTAGAGGGGTCTCCTGTTTTGGTCCTGGTTTTGGATTGAGGGGGCCTGAATTGGGGAATCATGGGTCGCGGGGTTTTGTCGTATCGGTACGGGAACGGATACTGATCGAGTAGTGAAGTTCTGGTTGATTGGCCGAGGCGGTGCATACCCGGATGAACCGGATGTGTACTGTCTCGGAGCCGTTCCTCGATCACGAGCTCGTGCTCCGTTTGGGTAGAGTGCCGATACTTGTGTAATAATCCCCTCTACCGTGGGGGTTTGTGCCTTGCGAGGCGGTTGTCCAACCCTATGGCTGATAGGTGGGGACTAGGTTTGGACTACTGGGGCTGCACAACGGGAAATCCTATTGTGGTGGTCAATCAGAAGCTAATACGTAGTACAATCTCCGTACGAAAGGCACGTACGAAGTTCTGAACTCAGGCTCTGTAACATCATGTCAATTTCTTGACATTCTGTGAGTTGCAGGCCGGTCCGGTGGACAAGTGTGCGCCACCGAGACACGTATTGTTCGAATTCCTCCCTAGGCCTCATTCTCTCTACGGTTAAATCCAAAATAGAAGGGGTTCTAATCCTCTGGTAACCGTAGCGGCCCAAGAACTTCTCGCTTACAACCGAGAAGTTTGACAAGTGATCTATAGGGAGGGTGGAGAACCATTGTAGTGCTTCTCCTTCCAACGATTTTTGGAAGAGGAAGACTAGCAGAGGTTGATTATCTAGAAACGGGCATGCGTCTAGATAAAAGGCAGTTAAATGAATGTTTGGGTCTCCACGACCGTTATACCAGTGAAATTTGGGGATTTTGAACACCTCCGGTAGGTGGACTGACGGGATTTGTCTCAGGTTATGTAGAGACATGTGTTTGGGGGCTGAGGGACCAGTCTCGGAGAGAATTCTCCGGATGCTATCGTTCAGTGTTTCTCCCCAGGGAGGGCTGCCTAGCGGTCCCGGGTTTGGGGTGGCCTGGTAGGGGCCTGGGGTGGAAACGGCTGGGAATATTAGATTCGCGGGGGAAAGGGGGGTGAATGAAAAGACGCTCGGGTTGACCGAGTGACTGGGCGTGAATGGGGTCTTGGGAATGGCCTTAGGGGTTTTGACAGGGACCTCCTGTCTTAGGGTTTTGACCTGGCGGTAGTCGGCGAGGTCATGAAACATGTCCTCTACAGATTGGTATCCTAGACTAGCCATCCTTTCCTCTGGATGGGTCAGGAATTGCGTGGCCTGACCCTCTTGAGGGGTTCTTTCCTCTAGTATCTCCTCCTCTATGCGGGATTCCATGATGCGTGTGAAATGATTTAAGGGAACAAATGCAGATATAAAGCAGTAAATAAAGCGGTAAAGGATTGAGCAGTGGTGTGCGGCTTACAAAGCAGTAAAGGATTGCGCAGCTGTGTGCGGCTTACAAAGCAGTAAAGGATTGCACAGCTGTGTGCAGCTAACAAAGCGGTAAATGATGCTATGATGTGAATTAGAGGAGGAACTGATTTGAGGGGTCGGAAATTCTAACCTTCCTAGAGGGTTGATAGAATTCTAGTCAAGCTTATAAAAGGGGGCAGAAGAGGATTACCTTTTTTTTTTTACGAGGGAAGTCCCACCGTGATCGCCAGATTTGTCGGTACCGTCGGGAAGGCCTTCGATGTCGGTGTTGTCAGAGCGGATCCTGGCGGGGTGCGCAGTGAGCGCGTGCGTGTGTGGGGGTTCTTCAGGGATTCAGAACGGGTGCGTGCCCTGGCGGGCTCGGTCGGATCGTCTTCTCGGAAGGGTGAGGGGTGTCGTTCCTGGTTGAGGCGCCCGATAGCGTCCCAAGAGGATTCAGGGGTTTGTGTGATCGCCACCTGCTTTTTCTAAAAGCAGGAAAAGGTTGGGTCGGATTTGATCGCCTACGTGGGGAGTTTGTGGGGTCTCCGCTCTGAGACACGGATATACCGTACACAGAGGTGAAAAACAGGTATCCTATTCTGCTTCCGGGGCTAGACTAAAGGAGTCTTGGGACAAAGGGGTGTGGATAGGGGGCGGCTAGTTGTGTTTAGCCGTCGGCCAGGGGTGGCTAGCTAAGGTAAGCCGTCCAGGGTCTGGGTTGGTTTGGGCAGAACTTCAGTAGGAAATGGGTTTGGTTTTGGACAGAGGCTGAGCTAAGTTTAGCCCGGGTTTCTGGAGGGTGGGATGAGAGGGTATTTTTTGTAGGGAATGGGTGTTCTCTCACAAAAGGGGCTCTCTCTCTCTCTCTCTCTCTTGGGATTTCTAGTGGTGGAAGGGTTTGGTCAAGTGAGGATGGTGGATTGGTGATTGAAGATTGTTGTGGATTTTTGGTGATGTTGTTGATGTTGTATTTGGACTTGGGACCCCTCTATTTATAGTAAAAGAGAGGCAGGAAAATATCCCGAGGGTAATGGAGTGGTTGGCTTCGATTGGACTTCTCATTAATTCTCTGGTTCTTCTGTCAGAGACCAGGTGAAGGGCGGATACTTTCTGGTAGCCGCCCCTATCATGACCTGCCAAACGTCCCATCTCTGACAAGCGGTGGCTTGGGTCGGTTACTTGGATTGATCCGGCCGAGAGGGGGCGGCTAAAGGTCATGACCCGTCGCAATGATCAGCATTTAATATTGCTTTATGTCCCATCTAGGGGACTGGTCCAAAGTTGGCCAGAGGGGCGGCCAGGGGGGCGGCTAGTGTAAACTAGCCGCTCGGTGTGGGGCGGCTAGTTAGGGCTAGCTTCCCCTTGCCAGGGACTTGGGGTTCTAGGGTTTTGGGTTTTTAGAGTTAGGGTTAGGGTTTCCGATTTAGGTTTAGGTTTAGGTTTAGGTTTAGGTCAAGGTTTCCGGTTTAGATCAAGGCTAGGGTTTAGGGTTTCCGGTTTTGGTTTAGGTCAAGGCTAGGGTTAGGGTTTCTGGTTTAGGTTTAGGTCAAGGCTAGGGTTTAGGGTTTCCGGTTTAGGTTTAGGTCAAGGTTAGGGTTGGGGTTTCCGGTTTACCGTACCTTTGGTTCTTTATTGGATGTCCAACTGTGGGATATTTCCGTGTGTTACTTGAAGTATTTCTGTCTCTCTGGACGGTCAAAATTGGGGTATCTACACAGCTGAGGTCCATGGTAGCTTTGAGAGAGGAGGGGTTTATCACCCTAGGCCGTGAGAGGGACTCCCTCCAGATGAGGGTGTCGGAGTCGGAGGCTTCGGCGGGTGTTCACGGAGGTTTGATGGGAGACTTGGTTCGTTCTCGCCAGGCCGCCGGGGATAGGGACCGAGAGGCGCTCAGGACATCAGAGGTCCGGGCGCGGGAGTAGGAGTAGAGGTTGAGGGCCGCCGAGGAACGGGCTAGAGGGATAGAGAGTCGCCTCCGACAGAGAATGGAGAGGAGAGACAGAGATATGCATGAGGTCCGTCTCTGGGAGGTGACTATAAGGGGGAAATTGGTTGGAGGGGGCTCAATGACCGGGGCGGACCTCGACCTCCTTCCGCTTGAGCCTGATCATTCTCTCTCGGCTTCCTTGGCTACCGGGGCCATCTTCAGCCGTGCTTCTCATCCTTCGGCATCTCGGAGTCATGGGATATATGCGAGGGCTGCGTCTTTGGTTCGAGACACTCCTGCCGCTCCTGATGCTCCAGAGGTTCAGTCCTCTCCTCAGCCGCCACTCCCTTCTCATCCAAGTCAGGATGTTCCTCCTACTCAATCTCTAGCGGATGACGATACGCTGAGGTACAGCTTTTTTGTGTCTTGGTTTTAGGTAGAAGAATAGTATATGTGCGAGGAATTCATGCTTTTCTTCTTTTGTTTTGACTCAGGTGATTATTTCGGTGAAGTATAGCTCAAGACTTCAGAGTTTTGGAGCTCTCAGTGGACCCTATCTCTTCCTCATTCTTTCATGAAGATTTTCTTTTATGCACTCTTTCAGGCTTAGAAAAACAATCTACATTTTTGGGGGGACAATTTTATAATTCTCCTTTGTACGCATGGCTTGGAGTAGTTAACATGGACGTTTGGGTATTTAAAGAGCTCCCTTTATTTTAAAAAAAAAACGCGTATTTCGTGGATGGGTGATTTTGGTGTTTTTATACGTTTAATTCATGGATGGGTGTAGGGTTTTGATATATAATTGTTTTAGCATGGTATTTATACAGGTTTTGTGTATGAAATGTGTACATGCTGGTTTTGGAAAGAACTGATCTCAATAGGTAAAGAAGCGTTGAAGAGTTGATTGGATATGGACTGACATAACTGAAATAGGTGCAGGCAAGGGGCGGCTAGTTACACTAGACGCCCAGTGAGGGACGGCTAGTTGCGTTTAGCCGCCTTCTGCCTGGGGCATGCTCACCTGAAACAAAGGGCAGGGGCGGCTAGTGTATACTAGCCGCCCAGTTAGGGGCTGCTAGTTTAGTTTAGCCGCCCCCTGCCTGGGGCAATCTGGTTATGCTGCTCCTGTTTACTGCTGCTGCTGAAAGTCTTTGTGACCGTTTCAACCTTCGGGACCTATAAAAACATTCCTTCCATGGACCAAGTGTTAAATCTGTCCGGATTGCGCCCCTGCACTGACTTTCGAGCCCTTCTTGCTTGAATTGTCAAGGGCTACAATCCATCTTAAGGTGAAATGGAAAGATAATACGAGAAAGTAAAGTGCAGGAGACCATGCTTTAATATGCAAGGAAGGGTGTCCAAGTGCGTGAGTGAAGAAAACTTTTAAGTATGTGTGAAAGTGGGATAATTTCTTCTCAAGCATGTGCGGAAGGGCTTGAAATGAGTGGGGACAATTTTAATATTTAGGTATGGGGGGTTAACTTTAATATTCCAAGAAAATCGGATGCCAAGATGTTTTCAGAAAAGAAAAATGCAAGCTTGTGCGTAAGTATAATTGGCATAAGGGGGCATTTTAATTCTTCAATGGTTCTTTACGTGAGAGGGCAATGTTCTCGACTTTCTGAAGTAAAAGATACCATCAAGTCCTTGTTGAGGAGCCCTTGTGGTCACCTATGTCCAAACCAGGATTATATTTGAAAGGTATAAGCCTTAGGTGTCGATTTTTCTAGGTTCATGGTTTTCAAATGCTTAATCGTATTATTCTAAACATGCTGAAAAATCCATGAGTGTACCAAGAGTCGAGTCAAATATGCTTCCCTTGGACAGGCAAGTTTCTAAATGAACGCATGTGAGTGTGTGTAGTTGTAAACCTGGACATGATCTACCTTTAGTCAAAATTCCGCCTTTCCCGGTAGACATAATTCAATTTTGAATCCCATTGCGAAATAAAAAGGGAGGGGGAGAATGGGGTAAGAGTAATATCTTCCTTTCGGGCAATATTTTAGAATTGTCCCAGTTGTCTTACTTTCTAAGTCCCTCTGGCTTTCTTCTTTTTACCACTTCTTTATTTTGGATGGAAAGTACAGTCCGTTGTTTGGACCTGTACTGGTATAGCCGTTGTCTAGCGTATACTGTGCGTAAAGGCATGAAAGCGTGCTAAAATAGAGAGTTTAACCCGTTCACTTGGGTGTTATTTTCTTTTGTTGGCCTCTCATTGCCTGATTTTTTTTTATTTGAGGGGGGGGGGGGCTCTTCTGTTTTTCACCCCGATTCTTTTTATGCTTCCCCTCTAGAAGTGTTTGTATAGTGCCAGAGCCAGTTTTTGGGACATATGCTAGGTCTAGGTAACTCCTCATTTTGACCTAGGGTTAATATGAGTGGGGCGGAAATAAGGGATGTTTTGCTTTGGGGGTTTTAAATTGTCCCAGTCTACGAGGTAGGCAATCTCTCTTCTATCCGATAAATCTAGTCCAGTCATACGTGTGTGAAGGAAACGGCATGATTTGGCAGAGATGTGTTCAAATATATACGAGTTTTTTCTTTGAGAGTCTTGTAATTCTATCATTAAGTATTAAACGCTGGAAATCGCAGGAAGGAAGAATAATAGTTCTTAAGTATTGAAAGTTATTCATACATGGAATTTGTTTAGATAAAGTGCATTCCACGAACCTGGAACCTCGACTCCTTCGGCATCTACCAGGCGGTAGGCATTCCCGGAATAGGCATGGGTGATCACATAGGGTCCCTCCCATGTGGGTTGCAACTTCCCTCTTGGGTGAGGCTGTCTTGATGGAATGATTTGCTTAAGTACTAACTCTCTGATTTCAAATCTTCTTTTTATTACCTTCTTTTCAAATGCCCTTGCCACCCTTCTTTGGTAGGCCTGGGCATGGTCTGCCGCTCTTAATCTTTTCTCGTCTAGTAGTTCTCTCTTTTTGGTGTTTTTTTTTATATTATATGTTTTCGAAAGTGTGAAGACAGATGCATACTTATGGTTTTGAAAAGGCCTGCGTTGGTGAATAGATATGTTTTTGGAAAAAAGAATGGAGATAAAGTTTGGAAAACGATTTTGTTTTTAGAAGACAAGTATGGAAAGATAGTTCGTAAAATGTTTTTTGGCGGAAATTTTGGAAACACTTGCTTTGCAAAACATTTTCGTTTTGAAGAAGCGCAGATTTGGAAAACATTTTCGTTTTGAAGAAGAGTGGAAATGTATTTTGTAAATATTTTCGTTGTTTTGGTAAACAGGTAGAGAAAGTTTGTGAAATATTTTCGTTGCTTGGTAGATAGGTAGAGAAAGTTTAGGAAAGTACTTTATTTTGTTTGGAAGTGTGGAAATATGGTTTTGTAAAGCTTTGTTTTGAAGGAGAGTGTGGAAAACATGTTTTTAGAAAACATTTTTTTTTTTTGGGAAATAGAGCTGGAAACAAGTATGTTCAGGATTGAGGAATGAAAGCTGATTAGCATGTATTTTTGGATTTTGGTTTCTTTTCGGAAAGCAGGTAAACAAATATGTATAGGGTGATGAAAATGGAAGCTGGTAAACAAATATTTTTATCTTTTTGATTTTTGGAAAAGGCTGTAAACAAATATGTACAGGAGTTGAAAGCGAAAGCTGGTAAACAAATATTTTTTATCTTTTTGATTTTTGAAAAAGCTGTAAACAAATATGTACAGGAGTTGAAAGCGAAAGCTGGTAAACAGATATTATTATCTTTTGTATTTTTGAAAAAGCTGTAAACAAATATGTATAGGAGTGGAAAGCTCACCCAGGAGGATCGGTGCCTGGTTCTTGGATTTGTATTGCCTCCTCGAGTCGGCTTCTTTTTGGCGGCCAGCTGATGTCTGGTGGGGGTCCCCTATTCCCAAATTCTTCCTCCCTGAGTCTCTTCAAGGGCCTTCCTTGATGGAGCAGTTCTTCGTCGGTGGAGCCTGGCTGCCAACATGCGAGCACCTCTAGCCGGATGCGCATGGTACAGACGCTCCAATTCTGGGTCCGTGTCTCGTTAAAGAGTGCTTCTCCCCATATGGATACTACTTTCCCGCGGTACGAGAAGCGAAGACATTGATGTCGGGTGGATGAGACGGCTTCAATGCTGTTGAGCCATGTCCTCCCAACAATCAGAGGGTGGGGCGATCGAATGTTCATTACCATGCAGTTAACGATGGTGGAGACCGGGCCAATCTATAGTGGGAGCGTGATTATTCCGCAAGCGTTCTTGCGCGTGCTGTCGAAGGCGTAAATGTATTCGTCCAAGGGTTCCAATCTAGGAACCCTGCCTTCTAGATTTTGGTAGGCGGAATATATAAGAACGTTAGTTTCCGCTCCCGTGTCGATGAGAATGTGCCGGAATTCCCTCCCTCCGAGTATGGCAGTGATTGCGAAGGGTGTGTAGCGTGCTCCGGCTTTTGCGACTTCATGGGGGAGGAAGGTGATCGAGTTGGGCTCCGTAAGATCGCTTGGTGGACACAGGGTCCTGGCCGCTTCTTCCGAGGGATAGTTGTCGTTATAAGGGGACCCAGGTGGGCTACCACCTTCATCCTCGTTCCCCGATCGTAGGGCTAGTGTGAACATATTATGTATTGCCCAGTTGTTCTCGTTCTCGTATTGGAGGCGTGCTTCTCCCCAGATTGTCAGTATATGATTCAAGAAGGGTAGTCGAAGGCATTGGTGCCGAGGGGAACAGATAGCTTGGATGCTGTCTAACCATGGTCGACCTAGCATCAATGGGTACCTTGTATCAATGTCAGCCACGAAGCAAGTCACTTCACAGATAAGGGGGTGGACGGATAGCTCAAATGTTTCAGGACCGCGAAGAGTCTTCCCGGTATGGTTGAAAGCTTGGATAGTGTGGTGGGCCGGTTGGATGGGAGGATGGCCTAGTCCGGGTATCTTTTGGTAAGTGGAGCATGTCATTATGTTCATGCCTGACCCTGGGTCTACAAAGATGTTGTTTAGCCACAACATTTGAAGTCGTCCTCGGATGTGTAGGGGGTAGACTCGCAATCTGAGGTCTGGGAGGTCTTGGTCAGTGAACGATATGGTCATTCGGCGGCGGGGGCCATCGACAGTGTCGGTACTCTTGGAGGACCCGTTGTCGTCCGGATGCAGATCATCCGACGTACATTCTCCTCCCTCGGGTCCTTCACTAGCTCCTTCGGGGATCTCCTCAAATGGCTCTTCTTCTTTGTCTCCTCCCGGGTTTTCTAGTCCGCTTTCGTCGAACTCGGTGTCAATGACCGCGGGCAGGACGAGAACTGCATCTTCTCCTTCGCCATAGAGTATGGCGAGGTCATGATTGTCGAGGTTCAGCTGGAAGGGCTCGAACTGCTCTTCCTCCTCGGATTCTTCGGACAGACTATCATCAGTGACGTCTTCTGAACTGCTTGGTTGTGGTGATGGCCGTCTCCCTCTTCTGACCATGTTTACCATGTGGGCTCCGGAGGTGGATGCTTGGTTGTGACCTGGCAATGGGTCAGTAAATATGCCAAGTGGCTTGGAGGCTCGAGAATTGCCTTGGTTTTAAGTGGTTTTTTATAATGGCCCAATCAAGGCGCCTGTCGTCATTTAAATCGTAAATAAAATC
The DNA here is from genome assembly GCA_030737845.1 of Acorus calamus. Lineage (NCBI taxonomy): Eukaryota > Viridiplantae > Streptophyta > Magnoliopsida > Acorales > Acoraceae > Acorus > Acorus calamus. The sequence goes on along the minus strand of CM060876.1, from coordinate 9,712,402 downwards.
CTGAAAAACAATGCATTGTTCTACGGTATGACCATGTTGTTGGTGGTATTGGCAGTAACGCAGCCTGCTGGCCCCGGGGAGTGGAGGTTTAGCAGCTGGGAGGGAGATATTATTTGTGTCCATCAGTACCCTAAAAATCCTAGTTAGTGTTTCTGGGAGGGGACGGTAAGAGTCCCTCTTTCGCGTTCGTCTTTGATCATAGGATGTTGGAGGAGAGACCTCATTATAAGTATCTTGGGTGGGCAGCCTAGGATTTAGGTTCTGATTTCTCAGAAAACTGGAATAGAAATGGAACTGGCCTCGTCTTGAATTTTCATGGTTTTGGACCGGGGAACATTGGATTATCGGGTTTTGTTATGTCGGCACGGGGACGGGTACTGATCGAGTAGTGGAGTTTTGGTTGCTTGGCCGAGGCGGCGCATACCCGGACTGTTAGGCCTGTGTCATTTAGAGTCCTAATTTCGATCGGAGTCGCTAAAATTTTGACTTTAGTTATCTGCTAGGGTTTGAAGACTCTGATTAATAAATCTAACTGCATATTATGGGTCTTTGTACAGTTTAATACTGCCCATAAAATTTTCGTTTAATTCCGATAACGTTTTTGGAATTATACACTTTCGGATTGATATTTGGATTTGATTTTGTTAAAATCCAAGACGAAGAGATAAAAATCCGATATTATTATGAGATGTTAAGTTTGGTGATAGCTTCCATATAGAAGTGGAATTGGATCAACTGGATTCGTATATTAAAAGTTATGGGTATTTTTCCGAGTATACCCCGAAGTTGAGAAATCCAGGCAGCAGCCCTGTAAGATGTTTAGCCTAGATTTTGGAATAGCTGGAGAGGTTATTTGATCTGGGTGTAAACATGAAAGTTGTCGATAATCGTCTTATCTTTCAAATGCCACTGGAATCGTGCAATTCTGAGCTGTATTGAGGAAGTTATGGCCGTTTAAGTGAAGGCTGCGCAGAGGTTTTAAGTCCGAGGATGACTTGGTCATTTACTCGACCTTTGCTTATTTAATCCCCAAATGTGCACGACTTTGGGTCTCTCCTCCTCTCTTTTCTGGTCCAGCCCCCCTTTTGTATGTGTTTTGGGTGGAGGAGGTGATGGTGGTGGAGAAGAAGATCAAAAAGGAGTGGAAAAGGTGTGTTTATGTTGTTGTTGTGCTTTGTTATCCTCCCTTCTTAATCCATCTTCCTCAAGCTCCCCCTCATTGTTTTCCCCTCCCCTTTGGACAGCAGCCCCCCATGTGTTTGTTGTAATGCCACATTGAAGAAGAAGAGCAAGGAAGAGGTGGTGGTTGCGGTGGTTGCGGTTGGGGTGGTTGCGGTTGGGGTGGCCGAGGGTGCGCTTGCGAGCCCCTACGCCCCCCTTTCCTTTCCTTTTCCCCCCTCTCCTTTGGTGAGTTTTCCCTCTTCTTTTTGTGGTTCTTATGCATATAAGGAGTGCTTGGTTGTTGGTGGAGGTGGTGATGAAGTCTCCTCTTCCAATGTTTTTGAAGGTGTGTTGTTTGTAAGGAGGTGCGGGGCGTCGGGGGTGTTGGCGGTGGAGCAGCGGTGTGCGGGCATGCCGGAGCCGTGTATGGACCTCCCGCTCTCCTCGGTTGGGTTCAGCCATCTCTTTTGTAGCTGGTGTGCATGCATAAGGTGCTCGCATGCGTGCGGAGTGCGCGGGAAGCATGCATAAGGTGCTCGCATGCGTGCGGAGTGCGCGGGAAGCGTGCATGAGGTGCTCGCATGCGTGCGGAGTGCGCGGGAAGCGTGCATGAGGTGCTCGCATGCGTGCGGAGTGCGCGGGAAGCGTGCATAAGGTGCTCGCATGCGTGCGGAGTGCGCGGGAAGCGTGCATGAGGTGCTCGAGGGTGTGCTTGACGTTGTTCGATGCGTGCGGAGTGTGCGGGCAGCGTGCACGAGGTGCTCAAGGGCGTGCTTGGCCTTGCCCGATGCGTGCGGAGTGCGTGGGAAGCATGCACGAGGTGCTCGAGGACGTGCTTGACGTTGTTTGATGCGTGCAGGGTGCATGGGCAGCGTGCACGGGGTACTCGAGGGCGTGCTTGCGGTGCTCAGACGCGTTCGGAGTGCTTCGTGGTGTTGAGCAGCTTGTTATAGCCAAATGCAACCATTGGATGATCCTTGGCGGATTGGTATCGGGCTTCGGATTCAACTCGTCGCTCTCTTGCGTTTCGCGAGCCGTGCGCTCGTTAGGTGAGTGGTTCGATCCAACACTTCGGGACGCGCTCGATGCACGTAGTCGTGCACCGCACGTCCTTGGGGCATCTTAACCCCTAAATATGCTAGATATTTGCATGTTAGGGTGTATAGCTCGTATACTGCGTAGAACCCCTATTCTACCCTATACTTGCTTATATATGCATTCATGTTTGAATAAATGTGTTTTCATGTGCCCCTTGTGTTTTGGGCATATATTTTCGAATGAGTGTATGGATGTATAGAATATGCATGCCTTAGGTAGTATTGTAATACTCCTCCCCTATATGAGTAATATCCAGCATGTCAAACCTTGGGTTAATAACCGAATGCGTGCTAATATTTTCCCTTATGATTAGACTGGAGGAATGGTGTAGTTGTTGCACCCATCTGTTGGGGCAAAACTATGACCAGCCTTTCCGGAGAGGATGAGACTTTCCCTCTCTCTCGCCCTCCCTCTTTACGCAAACTGAGTAAGTAGATGTAGTTCCTACTAGACTCAGGTGCGCTTGAGAAAATTAGTATGCACCGATTAGTGCGCGAGATCGCGCTTGACCCTTTCCTCTCAAGTTGGTGATAACCAACGAATGCTATGATATATTTTGTGTGATTGTATGATTATGGCCTTATAAGCATGTTTAAGTGGGTCATACCTTGTATGCATATTGTATGATTTGTTGTTTATGATGTAAATCCATGTTAGGGAGTACCCCTATAGTTATATATATATATTATTGTGCATGTGGCACATATTATCATGTTATGATTCTCCTTATATATATATATATGTGCATGTTAACTAATTTGGCCTATCCGTAATAGGCGAGGGTATGACCCGCGGTCGGGTCGTACCCTATTAGTTAAAGCGCTAGCGATGTAATCACCCTTGCATCCGAGTGATGCATTCGTATCGAATTCTGAAGAATTCATCGTGGCATCGGTTTGTTAAACCGATAGCTACGGCATTAACTTGGGCCTACCCGTGCTAGGCGTGTGTCTGAACCGCCTATTGGGTTATGCCCCTGGCTTTTCTACATGAGTGTAGAGATAGTCCTCGCGTTCGAGTGACGCCTCCGTGTGGGAATACAAGAGTATTCGATATCATCGATATATGTGTGTAAGTACCAAGGGTAGTTGGCTTTCCCATAGGGTTCGCATTGCGAACGCAAGGTGCTTCCTCCTGACATCGTCATGAGTCGAAGCTACCCGACATAGAAGCTGTCCTGTAGGGTGCCACCACTTGTAGGTGCTACCGATGCGTACCGCGGTACACATCTAGGGAATGTACTGATCGTGGAAGGCCGACAGGTAGAGGCTGCACGGGAGAGAGCTACCAAGTGATATTTCGGGCTTCAAGTCGTTCTCCCCTTCGTCGGATCCGTGTTGAAGCTGCCCGGCTCGTAGTTGTCCTGTGGGGTGCTCCCAGACGTATTTATGACACCTATTGGTGCGCCCATATGGTAGAGATAGCGGTCATGGAGAGGCTACCAGGTAGAGGCTCCCCGGGAGAGGGCTACCGGATGACGATGGGTGTAGAGCAACTGAGTTCGTTTCAAAAGTCCCTAGTCACCCCTCCGGGGGCTAGGGTGAGGATGAGTTGTTGTCACGTCGCCACGTGACCCAAATACCCATCGAGTATACTCTGGGTTTGTTACTTCTGACGCTTGAGGTATCGAAGTATATCTCTACCTCGTAGCAGATGGATGCGTTGTGTCTCGTTAACCAGTAACACGTGGTGTTATGGTTAACCCTCGTTTGTCCCCGGGTCTCTTTGGAGCTCCCCTTCAGGGTCGGGGCGATGAATGTGTTAAGTCACGTCGCTACGTGACCCATTGGTTTGTTCACCCGTTCCCATATTGGTTGGGTCTGGTTAAGTATCGATGTTGAGAGATATCGATAACAACTATCTCTATGTAGATGATCACAATAGTGTTGTTTAGACCAGTAATTCCGCGTCTCCTTGACAAACGGTATGGTCTCTCCCCAAGAGTCCCAAGAGTCTCCCTTCGGGAGTGAGGGTGTGGGTGAGACGGGTTGCACCGCCGTGTGACCCTATTATCCATTGGGTTTCAACCCATGTCTTTCCTTGAAAGGAAATTGCCTTAACATTAAATTGTTATAGTGGTGTTCGGTTTCCGACCACTCACTGAGCTTGTAGCTCACCCCTCGCGTACTGTTTCTTTTACAGGGGCGTTGTTGGGCGTGGAGCTGGAGTTTTCCTATGGCGTGGTCTTGCGTGCGTGGAAACGTTCTGTCCGGCGGATTGGCGAGTGCGAGGCTGTCAGCAGTCCTAGAGTCTTGTGTATTGGTAATTCGTGCGTGTGGCACTTGTTGTATTTTATTGGCTAGACTTGGCTCTCACAGGACAGTGATTGTGTATTCGAGTCTGTAATAATATTTTCGGTTTACAGACTTATTGATAGTTTATGCTTCCGCTTTTCAGTTGTATTATCAGTTGTCATTGCTTCATTAGCCTTGTGTATTGTTTATTGGAGTCATTGTTGACCTCTTGTTTATGATAGCTGATATTATATTATTGCCACGTCTCGGGGACGGCCGCCCTGGGGCGTGACAAAAGTTGGTATCAGAGCCTGGTCCTGTCAGAGCCTAAGTCAAGTCGTATAGATGAGTCGTAGGATTGTTATCCGAGTACTCTGGTTTAGAAGTTTTCTTAGGTTGCTGACATGCCTCCTCGCATCCGTGGACGTGGACGTGGCCACCCCTGGACTCCCCTTAAGTTGTCGACTGGGTCGACTGATCAGGGTCAGTGTTGGGTTCCTTGTTGTGGGACTAAGGCTTGGGAAGGAGTTTCCAGCCCAGTTGTGTCGTTTTGATGGATCGTGAAATTTCTAAGGTTGGATCGCGTCTCGACTATGGAGCTTCGTTCCCGGACATCGTTATTGCTATTAACCATGGAGTTCGCGTGATGCGCCAGTTTCAAGTGTTGAGGATGTGGTGTGTTGCTCATTAAGGAGTGATGTCTTCTTTCAGTCTTCCTACTCAGGATAAGGGGCCTTGCAGGGTCAGCGTTGAGACCCGGGCTAGGGTACTCCGTGTTCCTTGTTTGGTTGTCGGGATATCCTATATCGGGACCTCATGGGGCCCTCCCAAGGTTCTTTTCCCAGCTAAGGAATACCATTGAAGCATCAAATTGATGATGGATTTTTCCTCACTTGGAAGGTGCGAGAGCGAGTGGTGAAGCATACGATCGGGATTGAATGCGTCCTTTTGCAGCTTAGTGGGCGATAGCTTATGGACTAGGGTTCCATAGCCATATCCGGAGTCGCTTCGATATATCATCGTGCGTTGTAGCGGTCCGGTAGAGGTCAGAGTCCTGTGAGGTGCTCCCTGGGACTATCCACGACGCTTGTTGGTGTGCCCATATAGCAGAGATAGTGGACATGGGAGGCTACCAGGTAGAGACCACACCGGCGGAGTGCTACTGGATGACGTCGAGAGTTCAGACTCCCCGTGATGAATCTGCCCATTGAGTGCATGATGCTGGAGTTCCAATGAGTATAGTTGGGCGACCTATCGGTGACGGCATGTGAAGCACAGTTCGCGGTACTGTCGCGTTTTGCCCCACATGGGTCGTAAATGAGGAGACGCGATGCTAGTGTTCGTGATGGGACTCGACCGCCATATCAGGTAGATGACGTCGCTGAGGCGTTGTCGGGAATCGACGACCTCCTATTGCGTGTCTTGCGGATTAAGTGCGGTCGAGCGGCTTACCCAGCGTGTAAGGGTCATCATGAGCGTCAGCCATGCTCAAGGAGCAGAATTTGGACTTAATCGTCCCAGGAATTATTTTGATCTCCCCATAGGGGTTGAAGATCAAGTACCCATTGCCGCGAATTGATGATCTATTTTGACCAGCTTTGGGAGCTAGTGTCTTTCTGTTGATCGATCTTCGCGCAGGGTACCCTATTTGGAGATCCGGGAGTTGGCATTCTTTAGTTGGCCTTTCGTGACCGTTTCAGGCACTACGAATTTTGTGTACTGCCGTCGGGGTAGACGAGTACGCCAGATGCCTACAAGGATCTCGAATATGTTATTGGACCTCCGTGGGCTGTTCTGAGGTAGCCTTCGTTGAGGATGTTGGTTGGCATGCCCTCAGGCGAAGTTGTGGATCGTCGCGATGGAATGCGTTCGTCCATCAAGATTCCTCAGTGGACGTGGGAGTGAGTTATCACGAATCTCGTTGCGGGCTCGTTAAAGTTATGTTCGGGTCGCGACGCCGTCTAGGTGATCGTTGACCGATTGACTAAGTCCGCACCTTCCTCCCTATCCAACTAACTGAGTCTCTGGACGCTTCGACGCGGGTTTGAGCCTTCGCGATTGTTCGTCTTCATGGCACTCCGGTCGGCGCTATTTCGGATCGAGACGCGTGTGTTACTTTGAGGTGCTTGCACAGCCTTTGGTAGGCTTTGTCGCGAGCCTTCATTTAAGTATAGCGTTTCATTGCTGATGGACAGCCAGGCAAGAGGACGATTTAGGCCTTGGAGGACATGCTATTTGCCTGCGTGCTCGACTTGGGGCAGTTGAGAGAGGCACCACCCTCTAGGAAGGGGTCTGCCTGTGTAACGACTGCCATTTGAGCACCCAGATGAAATGGAAGAGGCACTCTACGGGCGCGGTTTTATACCTCCCTTGTGTTGGGACGGTTGTAGAGCGCTAGTTGGAGTGGCCGCAAGTTATTTTATTGACCTTGCGGTAGCCGAGATGGTTCGTGCGTGCCTCTGCACCACCCAGAACCGTCGGAAGGGCTACGCAGGTCATCGTCGCCAGGAATTTACCTTCGGGTTGGCGATCAAGTTTTTCTGAAGGTGTCCCGGTTTAAGGGCATCCGTTGTTTCGACGTTCAGGGCGAGCTGAGTCGGCCTTCCATCGGACCGGTTTCCGTCCTTGAGTGGATTAGGGGAGGTGGCTATCATGAAGCCTTGCCCCCGTGGCTGACTCATGCCCGTGACATCATCCCCGTCTCGCAGCTGAGACATTAAGTCCACGATCCTGCTCACATCTTTCAGTTCGAGCGGCTCATCCTCGCGCTGGATTTGTCGTTCGCGAAGCAGTTGATCGAGAACATGGACCAATGCGAGAAGAGGCTCCGCACCAAGACCGTTCCTTCGGCTAAAGTGCGTGGTAGCACCAGTTTGGTGCGCGGACCACTTGGGAGCCAATGGACTCTATGGGTGACACTTCTACGTTCGGTCTTCCCTTTGGGTTTCCTTAAATTTCGAGGACTAAATTTCCTAAGGGGGGGAGAATGTTAGGCCTGTGTCATTTAGAGTCCTAATTTCGATCGGAGTCGCTAAAATTTTGGTTTTTAGCTATCTGCTGGGTTTGAAGACTCTGATTAATAAATCTAACTGCATATTATGGGTCTTGGTACAGTTTAATACTGCCCATAAAATTTTCGTTTAATTCCGATAACGTTTTTGGAATTATACACTTTCGGATTGATATTTGGATTTGATTTTGTTAAAATCCAAGACGAAGAGATAAAAATCCGATATTATTATGAGATGTTAAGTTTGGTGATAGCTTCCATATAGAAGTGGAATTGGATCAACTGGATTCGTATATTAAAAGTTATGGGTATTTTTCCGAGTATACCCCGAAGTTGAGAAATCCAGGCAGCAGCCCTGTAAGATGTTTAGCCTAGATTTTGGAATAGCTGGAGAGGTTATTTGATCTGGGTGTAAACATGAAAGTTGTAGATAATCGTCTTATCTTTCAAATGCCACTGGAATCGTGCAATTCTGAGCTGTATTGAGGAAGTTATGGCCGTTTAAGTGAAGGCTGCGCAGAGGTTTTAAGTCCGAGGATGACTTGGTCATTTACTCGACCTTTGCTTATTTAATCCCCAAATGTGCACGACTTTGGGTCTCTCCTCCTCTCTTTTCTGGTCCAGCCCCCCTTTTGTATGTGTTTTGGGTGGAGGAGGTGATGGTGGTGGAGAAGAAGATCAAAAAGGAGTGGAAAAGGTGTGTTTATGTTGTTGTTGTGCTTTGTTATCCTCCCTTCTTAATCCATCTTCCTCAAGCTCCCCCTCATTGTTTTCCCCTCCCCTTTGGACAGCAGCCCCCCATGTGTTTGTTGTAATGCCACATTGAAGAAGAAGAGCAAGGAAGAGGTGGTGGTTGCGGTGGTTGCGGTGGTTGCGGTTGGGGTGGCCGAGGGTGCGCTTGCGAGCCCCTACGCCCCCCTTTCCTTTCCTTTTCCCCCCTCTCCTTTGGTGAGTTTTCCCTCTTCTTTTTGTGGTTCTTATGCATATAAGGAGTGCTTGGTTGTTGGTGGAGGTGGTGATGAAGTCTCCTCTTCCAATGTATTTGAAGGTGTGTTGTTTGTAAGGAGGTGCGGGGCGTCGGGGGTGTTGGCGGTGGAGCAGCGGTGTGCGGGCATGCCGGAGCCGTGTATGGACCTCCCGCTCTCCTCGGTTGGGTTCAGCCATCTCTTTTGTAGCTGGTGTGCATGCATGGTGCTCGCATGCGTGCGGAGTGCGCGGGAAGCATGCATAAGGTGCTCGCATGCGTGCGGAGTGCGCGGGAAGCGTGCATAAGGTGCTCGCATGCGTGCGGAGTGCGCGGGAAGCGTGCATGAGGTGCTCGCATGCGTGCGGAGTGCGCGGGAAGCGTGCATAAGGTGCTCGCATGCGTGCGGAGTGCGCGGGAAGCGTGCATGAGGTGCTCGAGGGTGTGCTTGACGTTGTTCGATGCGTGCGGAGTGTGCGGGCAGCGTGCACGAGGTGCTCAAGGGCGTGCTTGGCCTTGCCCGATGCGTGCGGAGTGCGTGGGAAGCATGCACGAGGTGCTCGAGGACGTGCTTGACGTTGTTTGATGCGTGCAGGGTGCATGGGCAGCGTGCACGGGGTACTCGAGGGCGTGCTTGCGGTGCTCAGACGCGTTCGGAGTGCTTCGTGGTGTTGAGCAGCTTGTTATAGCCAAATGCAACCATTGGATGATCCTTGGCGGATTGGTATCGGGCTTCGGATTCAACTCGTCGCTCTCTTGCGTTTCGCGAGCCGTGCGCTCGTTAGGTGAGTGGTTCGATCCAACACTTCGGGACGCGCTCGATGCACGTAGTCGTGCACCGCACGTCCTTGGGGCATCTTAACCCCTAAATATGCTAGATATTTGCATGTTAGGGTGGTATAGCTCGTATACTGCGTAGAACCCCTATTCTACCCTATACTTGCTTATATATGCATTCATGTTTGAATAAATGTGTTTTCATGTGCCCCTTGTGTTTTGGGCATATATTTTCGAATGAGTGTATGGATGTATAGAATATGCATGCCTTAGGTAGTATTGTAATACTCTCCCCTATATGAGTAATATCCAGCATGTCAAACCTTGGGTTAATAACCGAATGCGTGCTAATATTTTCCCTTATGATTAGACTGGAGGAATGGTGTAGTTGTTGCACCCATCTGTTGGGGCAAAACTATGACCAGCCTTTCCGGAGAGGATGAGACTTTCCCTCTCTCTCGCCCTCCCTCTTTACGCAAACTGAGTAAGTAGATGTAGTTCCTACTAGACTCAGGTGCGCTTGAGAAAATTAGTATGCACCGATTAGTGCGCGAGATCGCGCTTGACCCTTTCCTCTCAAGTTGGTGATAACCAACGAATGCTATGATGTATTTTGTGTGATTGTATGATTATGGCCTTATAAGCATGTTTAAGTGGGTCATACCTTGTATGCATATTGTATGATTTGTTGTTTATGATGTAAATCCATGTTAGGGAGTACCCCTATAGTTATATATATATATTATTGTGCATGTGGCACATATTATCATGTTATGATTCTCCTATATATATATATATATGTGCATGTTAACTAATTTGGCCTATCCGTAATAGGCGAGGGTATGACCCGCGGTCGGGTCGTACCCTATTAGTTAAAGCGCTAGCGATGTAATCACTCTTGCATCCGAGTGATGCATTCGTATCGAATTCTGAAGAATTCATCGAGGCCTCGGTTTTGTTAAACCGATGGCTACGGCATTAACTTGGGCCTACCCGTGCTAGGCGTGTGTCTGAACCGCCTATTGGGTTATGCCCCTGGCTTTTCTACATGAGTGTAGAGATAGTCCTCGCGTTCGAGTGACGCCTCCGTGTGGGAATACAAGAGTATTCGATATCATCGATATATGTGTGTAAGTACCAAGGGTAGTTGGCTTTCCCATAGGGTTCGCATTGCGAACGCAAGGTGCTTCCTCCTGACATCGTCATGAGTCGAAGCTACCCGACATAGAAGCTGTCCTGTAGGGTGCCACCACTTGTAGGTGCTACCGATGCGTACCGCGGTACACATCTAGGGAATGTACTGATCATGGAAGGCCGACAGGTAGAGGCTGCACGGGAGAGAGCTACCAAGTGATATTTCGGGCTTCAAGTCGTTCTCCCCTTCGTCGGATCCGTGTTGAAGCTGCCCGGCTTGTAGTTGTCCTGTGGGGTGCTCCCAGACGTATTTATGACACCTATTGGTGCGCCCATATGGTAGAGATAGCGGTCATGGAGAGGCTACCAGGTAGAGGCTCCCCGGGAGAGGGCTACCGGATGACGATGGGTGTAGAGCAACTGAGTTCGTTTCAAAAGTCCCTAGTCACCCCTCCGGGGGCTAGGGTGAGGATGAGTTGTTGTCACGTCGCCACGTGACCCAAATACCCATCGAGTATACTCTGGGTTTGTTACTTCTGACGCTTGAGGTATCGAAGTATATCTCTACCTCGTAGCAGATGGATGCGTTGTGTCTCGTTAACCAGTAACACGTGGTGTTATGGTTAACCCTCGTTTGTCCCCGGGTCTCTTTGGAGCTCCCCTTCAGGGTCGGGGCGATGAATGTATTAAGTCACGTCGCTACGTGACCCATTGGTTTGTTCACCCGTTCCCATATTGGTTGGGTCTGGTTAAGTATCGATGTTGAGAGATATCGATAACAACTATCTCTATGTAGATGATCACAATAGTGTTGTTTAGACCAGTAATTCCGCGTCTCCTTGACAAACGGTATGGTCTCTCCCCAAGAGTCCCAAGAGTCTCCCTTCGGGAGTGAGGGTGTGGGTGAGACGGGTTGCACCGCCGTGTGACCCTATTATCCATTGGGTTTCAACCCATGTCTTTCCTTGAAAGGAAATTGCCTTAACATTAAATTGTTATAGTGGTGTTCGGTTTCCGACCACTCACTGAGCTTGTAGCTCACCCCTCGCGTACTGTTTCTTTTACAGGGGCGTTGTTGGGCGTGGAGCTGGAGTTTTCCTATGGCGTGGTCTTGCGTGCGTGGAAACGTTCTGTCCGGCGGATTGGCGAGTGCGAGGCTGTCAGCAGTCCTAGAGTCTTGTGTATTGGTAATTCGTGCGTGTGGCACTTGTTGTATTTTATTGGCTAGACTTGGCTCTCACAGGACAGTGATTGTGTATTCGAGTCTGTAATAATATTTTCGGTTTACAGACTTATTGATAGTTTATGCTTCCGCTTTTCAGTTGTATTATCAGTTGTCATTGCTTCATTAGCCTTGTGTATTGTTTATTGGAGTCATTGTTGACCTCTTGTTTATGATAGCTGATATTATATTATTGCCACGTCTCGGGGACGGCCGCCCTGGGGCGTGACAAAAGTTGGTATCAGAGCCTGGTCCTGTCAGAGCCTAAGTCAAGTCGTATAGATGAGTCGTAGGATTGTTATCCGAGTACTCTGGTTTAGAAGTTTTCTTAGGTTGCTGACATGCCTCCTCGCATCCGTGGACGTGGACGTGGCCACCCCTGGACTCCCCTTAAGTTGTCGACTGGGTCGACTGATCAGGGTCAGTGTTGGGTTCCTTGTTGTGGGACTAAGGCTTGGGAAGGAGTTTCCAGCCCAGTTGTGTCGTTTTGATGGATCGTGGAAATTTCTAAGGTTGGATCGCGTCTCGACTATGGAGCTTCGTTCCCGGACATCGTTATTGCTATTAACCATGGAGTTCGCGTGATGCGCCAGTTTCAAGTGTTGAGGATGTGGTGTGTTGCTCATTAAGGAGTGATGTCTTCTTTCAGTCTTCCTACTCAGGATAAGGGGCCTTGCAGGGTCAGCGTTGAGACCCGGGCTAGGGTACTCCGTGTTCCTTGTTTGGTTGTCGGGATATCCTATATCGGGACCTCATGGGGCCCTCCCAAGGTTCTTTTCCCAGCTAAGGAATACCATTGAAGCATCAAATTGATGATGGATTTTTCCTCACTTGGAAGGTGCGAGAGCGAGTGGTGAAGCATACGATCGGGATTGAATGCGTCCTTTTGCAGCTTAGTGGGCGATAGCTTATGGACTAGGGTTCCATAGCCATATCCGGAGTCGCTTCGATATATCATCGTGCGTTGTAGCGGGCCGGTAGAGGTCAGAGTCCTGTGAGGTGCTCCCTGGGACTATCCACGACGCTTGTTGGTGTGCCCATATAGCAGAGATAGTGGACATGGGAGGCTACCAGGTAGAGACCACACCGGCGGAGTGCTACTGGATGACGTCGAGAGTTCAGACTCCCCGTGATGAATCTGCCCATTGAGTGCATGATGCTGGAGTTCCAATGAGTATAGTTGGGCGACCTATCGGTGACGGCATGTGAAGCACAGTTCGCGGTACTGTCGCGTTTTGCCCCACATGGGTCGTAAATGAGGAGACGTGACGCTAAGTGTTCGTGATGGGACTCGACCGCCATATCAGGTAGATGACGTCGCTGAGGCGTTGTCGGGAATCGACGACCTCCTATTGTGTGTCTTGCGGATTAAGTGCGGTAGTGCTTCTCCTTCCAATGATTTCTAGAAGAGAAAGACTAGCAGAGGTTGATTATCTAGAAACGGGCGTGCGTCTAGATAAAAGGTAGTTAAATGAATGTCTGGGTCACCACGATCATTATACCGGTGAAATTTGGGGATTTTTAATCCCTCCGGTAGATGGACTGACGGGATTTGTCTCAGGTTATGTAGAGACATGTGCTTGGGGGCTGAGGGACCACTCTCGGAGAGGATTCTCCGGATGGTTTCATCCAGCATTTCTCCCCTGGGAGGGCTGCCTAGCGGTACCGGTTTTCGGTGGCCTGGTAGGGGCCTGAGGTGGAAATGGTTGGGAATATTGGATTCGCGGGGGAAAGGAGGGTGAACGAAAAAAGGCTCGGGTTGACCGAGTGGCTGGGTGTGAACTGGGTTTTGGGAACGGCCTTGGGGATTTCGACAGGGGCATCCTGTCTGAGGGTTTTGACCTGGCGGTAGTCGGCGAGGTCATGAAACATGTCCTCTATGGATTGGTATCCTAGACTGGCCATCTTTTCCTCTAGATGGGTCAGGAATTGCGTGGCCTGACCCTCTTGGTGGATTCTTTCCTCTAGTATCTCCTCCTCAATGCGGGATTCCATGATGTGTGTGAAATGGTTCAAGGGAATTAATGCAGATATAAAGCAGTAAACAAAGCAGTAAAGGATTGCGCAGCGGTGTGCGGCTTACAAAGCAGTAAAGGATTGCGCAGCGGTGTGCGGCTTACAAAGCGGTAAAGGATTACGCAGCGGTGTGCGGCTTACAAAGCACTAAAGGGTTGCGCAACGGTGTGCGGCTTACAAATCAGTAAAGGATTGCGTAGCGGTGTGCGGCTTACAAAGCGGTAAAGGATTGTGCAGCGGTGTGCGACTTACAAAGCAGTAAAGGATTGCACAGCGGTGTGCGGCTTACAAAGCAGTAAAGGGTTGCGCAGCGGTGTGCGGCTTACAAAGCAGTAAATGATGCTGTGGTGTGAATTAGAGGAGGATCTGATTCGAGGGGTGGGAAACTCTAACCTTCCTAGAGGGTTGATAGCATTCTAGTCAAGCTTGTAAAAGGGGGCAGAAGAGGATTACCATTTGTTATTTTTCACGAGGGAGGTCCCATCGTGATCGCCAGATTTGTCGGTATCGTCAGAATCTTTCCCAAATGTGTTAGAGGTGGGGATCCGGGGAGTGCGCGTGCGTGTGTGGGGGTTCTTCGGGGATTTGGATCTGATGCGTGCCCTGGCGGGCTCGGTCAGATCGTCTTCTGGAAGGGTGAGGGTGTCGTTCCAGGTTGAGGCACCCGATAGCGGCTCAAGAGGACTCCAGGGTTTTGTGATCACCACCTGCTTAGGGTTGGGTTGTATTTGATCGCCTACGTGGGGAATTTGTGGGGTCTCCGCTCTGAGACATGGATATACCGTACACAGAGGTGAAAAACAGGTAATCATATTCTGCTTCCGTGGCTTGACTAAAGGAGTCTTGGGACAAAGGGGTGCAAAACGGGGTGTGGATATGGGGCGGCTAATGGGATCTAGCCGTATGGTGAGGGGCGGCTACTAGGGTTTAGCCGTCTGGGGCCTGGTTTGGTCTGGGCAGAGCTTCGGTAGGAAATGGGTTTCATTTTGGGACAGAGGCTAAGCTAGGTTTAGCCCGGGTTTCTGGAGGGTGGGATGAGAGGGTATTTTACGTAGGGAAAGGATATTTCTCTCACAAAAGGGGCTCTCTCCCTCTCTCTCTCTTGGGATTTCTAGTGGGGGAAGGGAAGTAGGTTGGGATTGGAAATGTGAATTGTGTTGTGAATTGTTGGGTGTTGATTGGTGATTGTTGATATTGTATTTGGGCATGGGACCTCCTCTATTTATAGTAAAAGAGAGGCAGGGAAATATCCAGGGGGTAATGGAGTGGGTTGGCTTTGATTAGACCCCTCATTAATTCTCTGGATCTTCTGTCAGGACCAGGTGAAGGGCGGCTAGTTCCAACTAGCCGCCCAGGATGGGGCGGCTACTTCCTCGTAGCTGCCCCTATCATGACCTGCCAAACGTTCCATCTCTGACAAGCGGTGGCCTGGGTCGGTTACTTGGATTGATCCGGCCAAGAGAGGGCGGCTAAAGGTCATGACCCGCCACAATGATCAGCATTTAATACTGCTTTATGTCCCATCCAGGGGACTGGTCCAAAGTCGGCCAGGGGGGGCGGCTAGTTATAACTAGCCGCCTGGTATGGGGCAGCTAGTTAGGTCTAGCCGCCCCTTGCCAGGGACTCAAGGTTTTTGGGTCTTATGGTTCTAAGGCTAGGGTTAGGGTTTTCGGTTTTAGGTCAAGGCTAGGGTTAGTGTTTAGGGCTAGGGTTAGGGTTTAGGTCAAGCCTAGGGTTAGGGTTTTCGGTTTCCTGAACCTTTGGTTCTCTACTTGGATGTCCAAATGTGGGATATTTTCGGGTGTTACTTGAAGTATTTCTGTCTTTCTGGACGGTCAAAATTGGGGTATCTACAGTCGAGATCGTCCATCCCGTAGTCATCCCCCTCCTCGTCATCCTCCTCAAACACAGCCTCCTCGGCCTCAGCCTCAACACCAACACCGGTCTCTGCAGCCCTGGTGCCCATACTCTCGCCCTCCCCGGCCTCATTCCTAGCCTCTCCAGTCCCCTCCACCCTCCCCACACCGGAGATAAACTCCGCAAAAGCCCCCATAGCCCTGCTTTCCTCCTCCTCAGCCCTGGCCTCTATGGCCTCCCTATCCAGCATCCCAACAAAGGCATCCAACGATGCCCTCACCCCTTCACTGACTCCCTCGACCCCTACTCCCTCGGTTGCACCCTCAACCGGACTTCCGTCATACCGAAAGCCTCCCCCACGGCCTCGACCTCTGGCCTATCGCTCTCCGATGATGAAGAGCTTGGGCTACGCTCTCCACGAGCCACCCGTGGTCATTTTCCCCTCGAAACGATCGCCTTCGACCTCGTCAACTTCCTCGATTTGAAAAGAAAAAGGAGAACCCAAATCTAGGGTTTCAAAATCAAGAGAAAGAGAAAGGATTGAGGTTGAAATGGAGGAAGAAAAGGCAAAGGAATCAAGGTTTCTCGGTTTAAAATGAAGAAGAAGAAGAGAAGAGGGAAGAGTAACCATTTTAAAATGTATGGAGAGAGAGAGGGTCCCTTTTCGGTTATTGTCGGCGTCGGATTTCCGTTGGGTGTTGAAAAATCCACGTTGTGGGTGGGGTGCGTGTGTGGGGGTTCTTCGGGGATTCGGATCGGAATGCGTGCCCTAGCAGGCTCGGTCGGATCGCCTTCTCGGAAGGGTGAGGGTGCCGTTTTGGGTTGAGAAGCCAGACAGCGGCTCAAGAGGATTCACAGGGTTTGTGTGATCGCCACCTGCTTTTTCTAAAAGCAGGAAAAGGTTGGGTTGGCTTTAATCGCCTACGTGGGGAGTTTGTGGGGTCTCCGCTCTGAGACACGGATATACCGTACACAGAGGTGAAAAACAGATAATCATATTCTGCTTCTGTGGCTTGACTAAAGGAGTTTTGGGACATAGGGGTGCAAATGGGGTGTGGATAGGGGGCGGCTAGTGGGATCCAGCCGTCTGGTGAGGGGCGGCTACTAGGTTATAGCCGTCCGGGGCCTGGGTTGGTTTGGACAGAACTTCGGTAGGAAATGGGTTTGGTCTTGGACAGAGGCTAAGCTAGGTTTAGCCCTGGTTTATGGAGGGTGGAATGAGATGGTGCTTTGTGTTGGGAATGGGGTTCTCTCACAAAAAGGGCTCTCTTTCTCTCCCTCTTGGCATTTCTAGTAGTGGAAAGGGAATGGTCAAGTGAGGATTGTGGGTTGGGGGTGGATGTGAATTGTTGATTGTGGATTTTTGTTAATGTTGTATTTGGGCTTGGGACCCCCTCTATTTATAGTAAAAGAGAGGCAGGGGAATATCCAGGGGGTAGTGGAGTGGGTTGGCTTCAATTAGACCCCTCATTAATTCTCTGGTTCTTCTGTCAGAGGCCAGGTGAAGGGCGGCTAGTGCTAACTAGCCGCCCCTATCATGACCTGCCAAATGTCCCATCTCTGACAAGCGGTGGCTTGCGTCGGTTACTTTGATTGATCCGGCCAAGAGAGGGCGGCTAAAGGTCATGACCCGCCGCAATGATCAGCATTTAATACTGCTTTATGTCCCATCCAGGGGAGTGGTCCAAAGTCGGCCAGGGGGGCGGCTAGTGATAACTAGCCGCCTGGTATGGGGCGGCTAGTTAGGTCTAGCCGCCCCTTGCCAGGGACTCAGGGTTTTTGGGTCTTTCGGGCTTTCCTTAGGTGGGGTTCCAGTTTGGGGCCAGGGTCTGGTTTAGGGTAGGGTTTAGGTTTAGGTTTAGGTCAGAGCTAGGGTTTCCGATTTAGGTCAAGGCTAGGGTTTAGGATTTTCGGTTAGGGTTTCCGGTTTAGGTCAAGGCTAGGGTTTCCGGTTTTCTAAACTTTGGTTCTCTAATAGATGTCCAAATGTGGGATATTTCTGGGTGTTACTTGAAGTATTTCTGTCTTTCTGGACGGTCAAAATTGGGGTATCTACACCGGTGGGCATCGGTGCGGGTGAGGTTGGGGATTTGCCTTCAGCGGCTGTCCCGGAGGTTGGGAGTAGCATGATAAGCTACACACGCAAGAGGAGGCGTGGGGATCGACCGGTGGCGGTCGAGGAGGTGGTTTTGGGAGTTGGAGGATCGGTTGAGGGTGCAACTGAGGGAGTAGGGGTCGAGGGAGTCAGTGAAGATGTGAGGGCGTCGTTGGATGCCCTCGTTGGGATGTTGGATAGGGAGGCCACAGAGGCCAGGGCTGAGGAGGAGGAAAGTAGGGCTATGGGGGCTTTTGCAGAGTTTATCTCCGGTGTGGGGAGGGTGGAGGGGATAGGAGAGACTAGGGATGAGGCCGGGGAGGCCGAGGGTATGGGCATCGGGGCTGTGGAGGCCGATGTTGGTGCTGAGGCCAAGGAGGCCGTGTTCGAGGAGGATGAGGAGGAGGATGACGACGGGATGGACGATCCTGATAAGGCCAAGGTGGACGCTCCTGGGTCCACACGGGCCGTGGTATGTTCCTAACCTTTTAGTCTTAGCCTTTTCTTTTGTTGTATGTGCATGTCTTGGTGGTATGAACAAGTGATTTAGCGTATGATACTCGTATATGTGTATTTTTTCAATAGGCATGCTTGATGTATAAGTTAATCACGGTGGGATAAGTAAGCATGTTGTATGTTGATATAGGTTTGTTTCTAGAAAAAAAAGGGGGGGCAATTTTATATATATCCATGTTTGTTATATGCATATAAAGGAGAGAGAAATGATATGGCTAATATGCTTGCATGCGATACTTTTCTACATGTATGTGACTTCGTACGTGTTTGGTCGTGGTAGAGCATGAGGGAGTGTATGCATGCATTTCACGGGTCCAAGTGTTCTTCATACGCTTAGGTGTGTTTAGAGAAAGTATATAAGCATGATAGGCCGTGATTTCAAGAGAGAGCATAAGTGGTGACCATTGTGGTTTTTGGTATATATATTTTTTTTGCATGCGTGATCATTTGAGTAGAGTTTTGTGGTCAATGGGAGGTGAACCCTTACGTGAATGCTTTTGCATTTGATATGAGAATTTTACCTTGCAAAGCATGGTCTCTAAGTGATATTTAAGTTTTGGATTCTTACCTCTCGATCACCTTTTTAACTAACCCATCTTTTCTTCGTTTGTTTGCAGCGGTCGAATCGTATCCGGGCTTTATGGCACGGGACGAAGAGGTGGTATGATGCCTTGGGGCAGGAGGAGAGGAGCTTAGTGGATGGAGTGGGCTTCCGTTCCTTCTTTCTGGTTGAGCCGTTCCACGTCCATCGCCCATATGTGGAGGCATTGGCGAAGAGATGGGACCTGGAGAGTTGCACGTTCATCCTCCCTACTGGCGCTCTTATGCCGACGCTCGAGGACGTTCATCGGATCACCGGCCTTCCGGTCTTGGGGGAGGCAGTGATTGCGACCACCCTTGCGGATTATAGGGGGCTTTTGTGAGAGTTGATCAGAGAATGGGAGTTCGTGGAGCGGGAGCGAACGCTGAACCGGATCCCCTTGGGGAGGCTTTCAGGGCAGTACGGCCACGGTTCTTTTATGGAGCGTCAGAAGGGCGAAGCTGCAACTAGCTTCGAGAGGAGGCGGGCGATGATCGAGGCGAGAGAGGCGGCCGCGTGCCCACAGAGGGCACGGAGGGAGTTGAGGGCGTTCTTTCTCTACTTCTTCGGCCGGGTCCTCTTCTCGACGACCTCTGACAAGGTTTCCTCTCACTCTCTTTTGCTGATGAGGGACCTGGAGGGCATGGGACGATATGCCTGGGGAGCGGCGATGCTTGCCCATCTGTTTGCGGAGCTCTCGAAGAAAGTCAAGAGGGCCGGGGGAAAGAACCTTCGCGGCTTCGCGCCATTTCTTCAGGTATGTGTAAGTGGTAAATGTCTTTTTCTTGGTTTAGCTCACTTTGATTATGATAATTTTCCTCTTGCTTTGCTAGATCTTCGGGTACGAGCACTTCGCATCGATCACCCGACTCTGGCGCCGTTTGATCATGCCATCCCTTAGGCTATGAGATGGGAACCCCGGGGGTCTTCCCGTTTGCACCGCCTCGCCCAATTCCGAGAGGCCTTCCGCGTCTTGTTGGAGGAAGATGTATAAGTTTTCTTCGAATTTCTTTGGCTTGTATTTGGTTTTCTTTTGGCTAAGCACTCTTCCTTATCTTTTGATGCCTTTTTTAGATGACGTGGAGGCCTTACTCGGGGGAGGTTCCTGAGGCCCTAGCGCGAGACGTCTAGTTGATCTATTTTAATGAGGTCGTGTTTCATGCGATCAGCCGGGTCGTCCGCCAGCTTGGGTATCATCAGTGGGTGCCCGATCCTCTGCCGCGGCGCCCCTCGATCCCGGTGGATGGGATTCCTCAGGACACGAACCACCCGAGGAATTATGCTACATATGTGGCGGGATGGATGAGCCGAGGCGTCTTGGTGGAGCGTCGTCCTGAGGTGACTTCGAGTGACGAATACCTGGCTTGGTATCGTCAAGAGTATGCGGGTATCCTCGGAACGATGGAGGAGGAGATCCCGGATGCCTACGTAAGTTAAAAATCCTTCTCTTCTTCCCCGTTTTCCTTTGCTTAAATATTTTTTGAATGGTATTTATTTTTGCAGGTTGAGTTGAATGAGATGGAGAAGAGGCTCAAGACCGCCAATGAGCACCTCCAAGCGCGGGCCAGGTAGATAGAGGCGCTACGGGTACAGAGAGAACACTTGCAGGACCAAGTCCGGGTCCTCGAGGCTCAGGTGGATGCTCTGTCGAGAGCGACGGCCGACGGTGCTTCCTCTTCTTCCGCCCCTCCTCCTTCCATGGTTTCTGAGCTCGAGCTCAAGCTGACAAGGGAGTTGGATGCGGCCCAGAGTGAGTTGATGGCCACACGGATGGAGCTGGGCCAGGCGAGGGGTAGGGCTTCTCGAGCTGAGGAGGAGACGGGCCGGCTGAGGTCCATGATGGCTTTGAGAGAGGAGGGGCTCATCACCCTAGGCCGTGAGAGGGACTCCCTCCAGATGAGGGTGTCAGAGTTGGAGGCTTCGACGGGTGTTCCTGGAGGTTTGATGGGAGACTTGGTTCGTTCGCTCCAGGCGGCCGGGGATAGAGACCGAGAGGCGCTCAGGGCATCAGAGGCGAGGGAACGGGAATTGGAGGAGAGGTTGAGGGCCGTCGAGGATCGGGCTAGAGTGACAGAGAGTCGCCTCCGACTAAGATTGGAGTGGAGAGACAGAGATATGCAGCAGGTCCATCTATGGGAGGCGACTATGAGGGAAAAATTGGTTGGAGGGGGCTCTATGACCGAGGCGGACCTCGACCTTCTTCCACTTGAGCCTGACCATTCTCTCTCGGCTTCCTTGGCTATCAGGGCCACCATCAGCCGTGCTTCTCGTCCTTCAGTGTCTCGGAGTCGTGGGCCGTGTCTTCGGTTCGAGAGACTCCTGCAGCTTCTGACGTTCCAGAGGTTCAGTCTTCTCATCAACCGCCGCTCCCTTCTCAGCCAAGTCAGGATGTTCCTCCTACTCAGCCTCCGGCAGATGACGATGAAACTCCGACGTATAGCTTCTTTGCGTCTTGGTTTAGGTAGAAGGATAATATATATGCAAGGAATTCATGCTTTTCTTCTTTTCTTTTTGACTCAGGTGATTATTTCGGTGAAGTATAGCTCAAGATTGCGGAGTTTGGAGCGTTTTGAACGAAAAGATTCTCTTTTATGCACTCTCTTAGGTTTAGAAAAACAATCTATGTTTATGGTTTTGGTGAGACAACTTAATTTCTCGTTTTGTATGCATGGTTTAGAGTAGTTTAGCATGGATTTTTATGGATACGTATCTGCGTGTAGGTGAATCTCGGCTTTTATAGGTTTGATTCATGGATGGATATGTGATTTTGAGACAGGGTTGTTTTTCGAAGTGTATACGTATTGGTTTTATGAACGTATATGTGTATGAAATGCGTGTATGCAATTTTGGAAAGAAATGTTCTTGATAGGTATTGGAGACACGAAGACTTGATTAAAATGGGGCTGACAGCAGGTCTCAAGGTAGCAGGCAGGGGGCGGCTAGTGTAAACTAGCCACCCAGTGGGGGGCGGCTAGTTGTGTTTAGCCGCCCCCTGCCTGGGGCATACTTTCCTGAAACAAAGGGTAGGGGCGGCTAGTGTAAACTAGCCGCCCAGTGAGGGGCGGCTAGTCGGGTTTAGCCGCCCCCTGTCTGGGACAATTCTTCTGATTTTGCTTCTTGTTTTCTGTTGCTGAGAGCCTTTGTGACTGGTTCAACCTCCAAGACCTATAAAAACATTCCTTTCATGGACCAAGTGTTAAATTGTCCAGATTGCACCCCTGCACTGACTTTCGAGCCCTTCTTGCTTGAATTGTCAAGGGCTACAATCCATCTCAAGGTGATATGGAAAGATAATGCGAGAAAGTAAAGTGCGAGAGACCATGCTTTAGTATGCAAGGAAGGGATTCCAAGTGCGTGAGTCAAGAAAACTTTTAAGTATGTGTGAAAGTGGAGTGATTTCTACTCAAGCATGTGCGGAAGGGCATGAAATGAGTGGGGACAATTTTAATATTTAAGTACGGGGGGCCAATCTTTAATATTCCAAGAAAAATCGGATGCCAAGGTGTTTTCGGAAAAGAAAAATGCAAGCTTATGCGTAAGTATGATTGGCATAAGGGGGCATTATAATTCTTCAATGGTTTCTTGCGTGAGAGGGCAATGTTCTCGACTTTCTGAAGTAAAAGATACCATCAAGTCCCTGTGGAGGAGCCCTTGTGGTCACCTATGTCCAAACCAGGATTGTATTTGAAAGGTATAAGCCTTAGGTGTCGATTTTTCTAGGTTCATGGTTTTCAAATGCTTAATCGAATTATTCTAAACATGCTGAAAAATCCATGAGTGTACCAAGAGTCGAGTCAAATAAGCTTCCCTTGGATAGGCAAGTTTCTAAATGAAATCATGTGAGTGTGTGTAGTTGTAAACCTGGACATGATCTACCTTTGGTCAAAATTTCACCTTTTCCGGTAGACATAGTTCAATTTTGAATCCCATTGCGAAATAAAAAGGGAGGGGGAGAATGGGGTAAGAGTAATATCTTCCTTTCGGGCAATATTTTAGAATTGTCCCAGTCTAGCACATGTCTTACTTTCTAGGTCTCTCTGGCTTTCTTCTTTTTACCACTTCTTTATTTTGGATGGAAAGTACAGTCCGTTGTTTGGACCTGTACTGGTATAGCCGTTGTCTAGCGTATACCGTGTGTAAAGGCGTGAAAGCCTGCTAAAATAGAGAGTTTAACCCGTTCACTTGAGTGTTATTTTCTTTTGTTGGCCTCTCATTGCCTGATTTTTTTTTATTTGAGGGGGGGGCTCTTCTGTTTTTCACCCCGATTCTTTTTATGCTTCCCCTCTAGAAGTGTTTGTATAGTGCCAGAGCCAGTTTTTGGGACATATGCTAGGTCCAGGTAACTCCTCATTTTGACCTAGGGTTGATACAAGTGGGGCAGAAATAAGGGATGTTTTGCTTTGGGGGTTTTAAATTATCCCAGTCTACGGGGTAGGCAATCTCTCTTCTATCAGGTGAATCTAGTCCAGTTATACGTGTGTGAAGAAAACGGCATGATTTGGTGGAGATGTGTTCAAATAGATACGAGTTTATCTTTGAGAGTCGTATAATTCTATCATCTAGTACTAAACGTTGAAAATCGCAGGAAGAAAGAATAATAGTTCTTATGTATTGAAAGCTATTCATGCATAGAATTTCTTTAGATAAAGTGCATTCCACGAACCTGGAACCTCGACTCCTTCAGCATCTACCAGGCGATAGGCATTCCCGGGATAGGCATGGGTGATCACATAGGGTCCCTCCCATGTGGGTTGCAACTTCCCTCTCGGGTGAAGCTGTCTTGATGGCATGATTTGCTTAAGTACTAATTCCCCGATTTCAAATTTTCTTTTTATTACCTTCTTTTCAAATGCCCTTTCCACCTTTCTTTGGTAGGCCTGGGCATGGTCTGCCGCTCTTAGTCTTTTCCCTTTTTTTCTTTTTCTCTCTTTTTGGTATTTTCGATATTTTATGTTTTCGAAAGTGTGGAAATAGATGCATACTTTTAGTTTTGAAAAGGGCCTGTGTCGGCGAATAGATATATTTTTTTTTGAGAAAGAACGGAGATAAAGTTTGAAAAACGATTTTTTTCTGTTTTTAGAAGGAAAGTATGGAAAGATAGTTCGGAAAGCGTTTTCGGTGGAAATCATGGAATCACGGCTTCGTAAAATATTTTGTTTTGAAGAAGAGTGTGGAAGCGCGGATTTGGAAAATGTTTTTGTTTTGAAGAAGAGTGGAAATGTATTTTGTAAATATTTTTGTTATTTTGGTAAACAGGTAAAGAAAAGTTTGGGAAAGTATTTTGTTTGAAAATGTGGAAATATGGTTTTGTAAAACTTTTGTTTTGAAGGAGAGTGTGGAAAACATGTTTTTAGAAAACATTTTTTTGGAAAAAAGAGTGGAAATAAAGCTGGAAATAAGTATGTTCAGGGTTGGGGAATGAAAGCTGATTAGCATGTATTCTTTTTTTGGATTTTGGTTTCTTTTCGGAAGGCAGGTAAACAAGTATGTATAGGGTGATGAAAGCGAAAGCTGGTAAACAAATATTTTTATCTTTTGATTTTTTTTGGAAAAAGCTGTAAACAAATATGTACATGAGTTGAAAGCGAAAGCTGGTAAACAAATATTTTTATCTTTTGATTTTTTTGAAAAAAGCTGTAAACAAATATGGACAGGAGTTGAAAGCTCACCCGGGGGGATCGGTACCTGGCTCTTGGATTTGTATTGTCTCCTCGAGTCGGCTTCTTTTTGGTGGCCGGCTGATGTCTGGTGGGGGTCCCCTATTCCCAAATTCTTCCTCCCTGAGTCTCTTCAAGGGTCCTCCTTGATGGAGTAGTTCTTCGTCGGTGGAGCCTGGCTACCAACATGCGAGCACCTCTAGCCGGATGCGCATGGCACATATGCTCCAATTCTGGGCCCGTGTCTCGTTAAAGCGTGCCTCTCCCCATATGGATATCACTTCCCCGCGGTACGGGAAGCGAAGACATTGGTGTCGGGTGGATGAGACGACTTCGATGCTGTTGAGCCATGTCCTCCCAACAATCAGAGGGTGGGGTGATCGAATGTTCATTACCATGCAGTTGACAATGGTGGAGACCGGGCCGATCTTTAGTGGGAGCGTGATCAGTCCGCAAGCGTTCTTGCACGTGCTGTCGAAGGCGTAAATGTATTCGTCTGAGGGCTCCAATCTAGGAACCCTGCCTTCTAGCTTTTGGTAGGTGGAGTATTTAAGAACGTTAGTTTCCGCTCCTATGTCGATGAGGATGTGCCGGAATTCCCTCCCTCCGAGTATGGCAGTGATTGCGAGGGGTGCAGAGCGTGCTCCGGTTTTTGCGACTTCATGGGGGAGGAAGGTGATCGAGTTGGGCTCCATAAGATTGGTTGGTGGGTGCAGGCTGGTAGTTCCTTCCGAGGGATAATTGTCGTTATAAGGGGACCCAGATGGGCTACCACCTTCATCCTCGTTCCCCGATCGCAGGGCTAGTGTGAACATATTATGTATTGCCCAGTTGTTCTCGTTCTCGTACTGGAGGTGTGCCTCTCCCTAGATTGTCAGTATGCGACTCATGAAGGGCAGTCGAAGGCATTGGTGCCGGGGGAAACAGAGAGCTTGGATGTTGTCTAACCATGATCGCCCTAGCATCAATGAGTACCTTGTATCAATGTCAGCCACGAAGCAAGCCACTTCACAGATAAGAGGGCCGACGGATAGCTCAAATGTTCCGGGACCGTGGAGAGTCTTCCCGGTATGGTTGAAAGCTTGAATAGTATGGTGGGCCGGTTGGATGTGAGGACGGCCTAGTCCGGGTATCTTTTGGTAGGTGGAGCATGTCATTATGTTCATGCTTGACCCTGGGTCTATGAAGATGTTGTTTAGCCACAACATTTGAAGTCGCCCGCGGATGTGTAGGGGGTAGACTCGCAGTCTAGGATCCGGGAGGTCCTGGTCAGTGAATGATATGGTCATTGGGCGGCAGGGGCCATCGACAGTGTCAGTGCTCTTGGAGGACCCGTTGTCGTCCAGATGCAGATCATCCGACGTACATTCCCCTCCCTCGGGTCCTTCGCTAGCTCCTTCGGGGATCTCCTCAAAGGGTTCTTCTTCTTCGTCTCCTTCCTCTCCTTCCGGGTTTTCTAGTCCGCTTTCGTCAAACTCGATGTTGATGACTGCGGGCAGGGCGAGAACTGTATCTCCTTCTTCGTCATAGAGTATGGCGAGGTCATGGTTGTCGAGGTTCAGCTGGAAGGGCTCGTTCTGCTCTTCCTCCTTGGATTCTTCGGACAGACTGTCGTCAGTGACGTCTTCTGAACTGCTTGGTTGTGGTGATGGTTGTCTCCCTCTTCTGACCATGTTTACCATGTGGGCTCCGGAGGTGGATGCTTGGTTGTGACCTGGCAATGGGTCAGTAAATATGCCAAGTGGCTTGGAGGCTCGAGAATTGCCCTGGTTTAAGTGGTTTTTTATCATGGCCCAATCAAGGCGTCTGTCGTCATTTAAATCGTAAATAAAATCCTGAAAAACAATGCATTGCTCTACGGTATGACCATGTTGTTGGTGGTATTGACAGTAACGCAGTCTGCTGGCCCCAGGGAGTGGAGGTTTAGCAGCTGCGAGGGAGATACGATTCGTGTCCATTAGTACCCTAAAAATCCTAGTTAGTGTTTCTGGGAGGGGATTGTAAGAGTCCCTCTTTCCCGTTCGTCTTTGATCATAGGATGTCGGAGGGGAGACCTCATTATAAGTATTTTGGGTGGGCTGCCTAGGATTTAGGTTTTGATTTCTCAGGAAGGTGGAATAGAAAGGGGTCCTACGTTGGCCTTGTCTTGAAGTTACAGGGCTTTGGACCGGGGAGTTTTGGATTACCGGGTTTTGTTGTGTCAGCACGGGGACGGGTATTGATCGAGTAGTGAAGTTTTGGTTGATTGGCCAAGGTGGGGCATACCCGGATGAACCAGACGTGTACTGTCTCAGAGCCGTTCCTCAATCAGGAACTCGTGCTCCGATTGGGTAGAGTGCCGATACTTGGGTGATGATCCCCTCTACCGTGGGGGTTTGTGCCTTACGAGGCGGTTGTCCAACCCTTTGGCTGATAGGTGGGGACTGGGTTTGGACTACTGGGGAAGCACAACGGGAAATCCTGTTGTGGCGGTCAATTAGAAGCTGATAGGTAGTGCAGTCTCCATATGAAAGGCTCGTACGAAGCTCTGGACTCAGGCTCTGTTACATCATGTCAATTTCTTGACATTCCGTGAGTTGCAGGCCGGTCCGGTTCTGATCAAATTCCGTGAGACACGTATTGTTCAAATTCCTCCCTAGGCCTCATTCTCTCTATGGTTAAATCTGAAATAGAGGGGGTTCTAATCCTCTGGTAACCGTAGCGGCCTAAGAACTTTTCACTTACAGCCAAGAAGTTCGACAAGTGATCTATAGGGAGGGTGGAGAACCATTGTAGTGCTTCTCCTTCCAATGATTTCTGGAAGAGGAAGACTAGCAGAGGTTGATTATCTAGAAAGGGGCGGGCGTCTAGATAAAAAGCAATTAAATGGATGACTGGGTCTCCACGACCGTTATACCGGCGGAATTTGGGGATCTTGAATCCCTCCGGTAGAAGGACTGACGGGATTTGTCTCAGGTTATGTAGAGACATGTGCATGGGGGCCGAGGGACAAGTCTCGGAGAGGATTCTCTAGATGGTTTCATCCAGTGTTTCTCCCCTTGGAGGGCTGCCTAGCGGTCCCGGGTTTGGGGTGGCCTGGTAAGGGCCTGGGGTGGGACTAGTTGGGAACATTGGATTCACGAGGGAAAGGGGGGTGAACGAGAAGATGCTCGGGTTGACTGGGTGACTGGGTGTGAACGGGATTTTGGGAATGGCCTTAGGTGTTTCGACAAGGGCCTCCTGTCTCTGGGCTTTGACCTGGCGGTAGTCGGGGAGGCCATGAAACATGTCCTGTATGGATTGGTATCCTAGACTGGCCATCTTTTCCTCTAGATGGGTCAGGAATTGCGTGGCCTGACCCTCTTGGTGGATTCTTTCCTCTAGTATCTCCTCCTCTATGCGGGATTCCATGATGCGTGTGAAATGGTTCAAGGGAATGAATGCAGATATAAAGCAGTAAATAAAGCGATAAAGGATTGCGCAGCGGTGTGCGGCTTACAAAGCAGTAAAGGATTGCGCAGCGGTGTGCGGCTTACAAAGCAGTAAAGGATTGCGCAGCGGTGTGCGGCTTACAAAGCAGTAAAGGGTTGCACATCGGTGTGCGTCTTACAAAGCAGTAAATGATGGTGTGATGTGAATTAGACGAGGAACTGATTCGAGGGCTGGGAAACTCTAACCTTCCTAGAGGGTTGATAGCATTCTAGTCAAGCTTGTAAAAGGGGGCAGAAGAGGATTACCTTTTTGTTGTTTTTCACGAGGGAGGTCCCACCGTGATCGCCAGATTTGTCGGCGTCGGATTTCTGTTTGGTGTTGAAAAATCCGCGTTGTGGGTGGGGTGCGTGTGTGGGGGTTCTTCAGGGATTTGGATCGGAATGCGTGCCCTGGCGGGCTCGGTCAGATCGCCTTCTCGGAAGGGTGAGGGTGTCGTTCCTGGTTGAGGCGCCCGACAGCGGCTCAAGAGGATTCACAGGGTTTGTGTGATCGCCACCTGCTTTTTCTAAAAGCAGGAAAAGGTTGGGCTGGATTTGATCACCTACGTGGAGAGTTTGTGGGGTCTCCGCTCTGAGACACCGATATACCGTACATAGAGGTGAAAAACAGGTAATCCTATTTTGCTTCCGTGGCTTGACTAAAGGAGTCTTGGGACATAGGGGTGCAAACGGGGTGTGGATAGGGGGCGGCTAGTGGGATCCAGCCGTCTGGTGAGGGGCGGCTACTAGGTTATAGCCGTCCGGGGCCTGGGTTGGTTTGGACAGAACTTCGATAGGAAATGGGTTTGGTCTTGGACAGAGGCTAAGCTAGGTTTAGCCCGGGTTTCTGGAGGATGGAATGAGATGGTGCTTTGTGTAGGGAATGGGGTTTTCTCTCACAAAAGGGGCTCTCTTTCTCTCCCTCTTGGAATTTCTAGTAGTGGAAAGGGAATGGTCAAGTGAGGATTGTGGGTTGGGGGTGGATGTGAATTGCTGATTGTGACTTTTGTTGATGTTGTATTTGGGCTTGGGACCCCCTCTCTTTATAGTAAAAGAGAGGCAGGGGAATATCCAGGGGGTAGTGGAGTGGGTTGGCATCGATTAGACCCCTCATTAATTCTCTGGTTCTTCTGTCAAAGGCCAGGTGAAGGGCGGCTAGCCGCCCCATCCTGACCTGCCAAACGTCCCATCTCTGACAAGCGGTGCCTTGGGTCGATTACTTGGATTGATCCGGCCAAGAGGGGGCGGCTAAAGGTCACAACCCGCCGCAATGATCAGCATTTAATACTGCTTTATATCCCATCCAGGGGACTGGTCCAAAGTCGGCCAGGGGGGCGGCTAGTGCTAACTAGTCGCCTGGTGTGGGGCGGCTAGTTAGGTCTAGCCGCCCCTTGCCAGGGACTCAGAGTTTTTGGGTTTTAGGATTTTTCTTAGGTGGGGTTCTGGTTTGGGTTAGGGCAAGGTTTAGGGTTTCCGGTTTAGGTTAGGGCTAGGGTTAGGGTTTAGGTTTAGGTTAGGGCTAGGGTTAGTGTTTAGGGCTTAAGTCAGGGCCAGTGTTAGGGTTTAGGGCTTAAGTCAGGGCCAGGGTTAGGGTTTCCGGTTTCTTGAACTTTGGTTCTCTACTAGATGTCCAAATGTGGGATATTTCCGGGTGTTACTTGAAGTATTTCTGTCTTTCTGGATGGTCAAAATTGGGGTATCTACAGTTATAAGGGACCCAGTCGGGAGGCGGCTACTCACGAGTAGCCGCCCCTCCCAGTTTCTCTGTTTTCATTTAAAACCCCTTTCAAATCTCTTTTCAGCCCTAAATTCCAAGGTTCTCCATACCAAACAACCATGTATTGGCTTATTTCGAGACACTACTTGACAAACACGACTTTCCTGAAGTTTTGCCGCACTTTCAGTACCATTCAAATTCAAATTTCTTCAGTTCTGGTTCTTTTCCAGAGTTCTTATCCTTCGGATGATCCAATTCACCAAATCAACTTTTACTTGCTTTCTGTCGGTGATATCCCCTCCTTGCTGAGTTTCTCCAAGCACGGGAACGGTAGGCACGAGGAAACTGACGCTGGGCTGCTCCATGCACGATAGCTAAGAACCCCGACCGCGGGTTGGATCACTCACCATTTACTTTTTCTCGCCTTCCACCTGGATCATCCTTTCAGTTAAAAATTCTAAGTCAAGACTTAGCCTCTGACGGTCTAAATCAACTCCTCGAATAGTACTATTCGTTTTGGCATAACTTCTTGAAGGTCGGGTCGGCCAAAATAGGGGTCTCTTTCCTTACCATTGGTCGAAGTCTTTCCTGCTTCGCACAAATACTCCGTCCGATGAGGGACAATTGTAGATACCCCAATTTTGACCGTCCAGAAAGACAGAAATACTTCAAGTAACACCCGGAAATATCCCACAATTGAACATCTAGTAGTGAACCAAAATTCAGGAAACTGAAAACCCTGAAACCCCAACCCTAGCCCTAAACCCTAACCCTAGCCCTGACCTAAACCTAAAAACCTAGCCCTGACCTAAACCTAAAACCCTAGCCCTGACCTAAACCTAAATCCTAAAACCCTACCCCAAACCAGAACCCTACCTATAGAAACTCTAAAACCCCAAACCAGAACCCCACCAATAGAAACTCTAAAAAACCAAAACCCTAGAACCCCAAGTCCCTGGCAAGGGGCGGCTAGCCCTAACTAGCCGCCCCGTATCAAGCGGCTAGTTAGCACTAGCCGCCCCCCCTGGCCGACTTTGAACCGCTTCCCTGGATGGGACATAAAGCAGCATTAAATGCTGATCATTGCGGCGGGTTGTGACCTTTAGCCGCCCCCTCTTAGCTGGATCAATCCAAGTAACCGACCCAAGCCACCGCTTGTCAGAGATGGGTCGTTTGGCAGGTCATGATAGGGGCGGCTACCAGGAAGTAGCCGCCCCATCCTGGGCGGCTAGTTAGCACTAGCCGCCCTTCACCTGGTCCTGACAGAAAAACCAGAGAATTAATGAGGGGTCTAATCACATACACTATCAGCCAAGCCACTCCATTACCCCCTGGATATTCCCCTGCCTCTCTTTTACTATAAATAGAGGGGGTTCCAAGCCTAAATCCAACATCAACAACATCCACACAATTGACAATCCACCTTCAATCCACAATCCTCACTTGATCATTCCCTTCCCCCACTAGAAACCCCAAGAGAGAGAGAAAGAGAGCCCCTTTTGTGAGAGAAATACCCATTCCCCACACAAAACACCCTCTCATCCCACCCTTCAGAAACCCGGGCTAAACCTAGCTTAGCCTCTGTCCAAAACCAAACCCATTTCCTACTGAAGTTTTGCCCAGACCAACCTAGACCCCAGACGGCTAAACCCTAGTAGCCACCCCATACCCGACGGCTGGATCCGACTAGCCGCCCCACATCCACACCCCACTTGCACCCCTTGTCCCAAGACTCCTTTAGTCAAGCCCCGGAAGCATAATAGGATTATCTGTTTTTTCACCTCTGTGTACGGTATATCCGTGTCTCAGAGCGGAGACCCCACAAACTCCCCACGTAGGCGATCAAATCCAACCCAACCTTTTCCTGCTTTTAGAAAAAAGCAGGTGGCGATCACACAAACCCCGGAATCCTCTTGAGCCGCTGTCGAGCGCCTCAACCAGGAACGACACCCTCACCCTTCCGAGAAGACGATCCGACCGAGCCCACCAGGGCACGCATCCGATCTGAATCCCCAGAGAACCTCCACACACGCGCACACGCACCCCGCGCACCGCCGGATCCTTTTCGACACCGACGGAATCCGACGCCGACAGCAGGGAATACGCTAGTGCCCGACTCAGGGGCTGTCTTCTTGAGGACGATCTGGTTTGTGCTCGCCGGGCCACAACAGACGCGCTCTTTGCTCGGCTCGGTCTGAGCCTCTACAATGTGAGTGGCGCAAATCTTTCTTCAGAGACCTCTTTCTTCCATGTACTAACCGATTGTTCTTCATAATTCTGTCGTCTGGCAGGTGTTGGGTGAGCGTAGCTCGGAGACTGTAAGGCTCAAGCCCTTGCTAAAGTCAACCCAAGGACTCACTCATCGAAGGGAAGCACAGCTGAGGTCGATCGATGAACAATTAGCGAAGATTATGGGTGGTTCTCCATGAGATCTCAACGCTGGTTGGATATTTGTTCTAGTTTTTCAATGCGTTATCCTCTATGATAAAACCACAGAGAAATCTTGTACAGTCAATCACGGGCTATCACGTAAACGGTGTATTTTTATATTAAAAAAATCGATATGACTCATTGAAAAGATAACTAAATTGATTTTAGACCATGTAAAATTGAAAAATCACCACATGACCCTATGTTTTAGAATAATATCGTTTCAGTATCTACCGTCACCCTAATTAACCAGATACACGGTTAACCTTAACTATACATAAGTTATAATAATGCCCTCACCCCTTGTTTTCAAAAAATCGATATAGCAACATAGAAACTTATAAAAATTGGAAAAGGTCAACATAAAATAGGTAAATCCTCTCATGTCTGTATCTTATTAAACAATAATCATTTTAATCCCATCATAATCTAAATTAACTAGATTTGTGGTTGATTCTAACCATAGATGATAAATTATTGTAATATCCTTTTAAAATTTATTTGATCAATTACTGTAACACACTAACCAGATTTGTGGTTGATTTTATGTGGCTTTACTAATTTTTACATGAAACTTTTTGGATTTTCATAAGTTTCCAGGAAGTTATATCGATTTTTCCCTTTTTTGTGTACTGTTGTTAAGTGTAGGATATTAGAAGAATTTTTGGAAAAAAGTAAAGGCATTTTTATCATCAAAAGGACTTAATCGGATTTTTCATATTTTGTAGGAATTTATTTAAATGTATTTATTGGAGCAATTTAACTCAAAGACTAAATCCATTAACCATACATATTTTCTAAGGCCTGTGGTGATTTTTGAATTTTACAGGAAATAAAATCAATTTAGTTAACTTTTTAGAGAGTTATATCGATTTTTTCCTTTTTTTTAATTTTGTTTCTACTCTTACCAGTAAAAATTGTTTGAATTTTCTTCACTTTTTTAACTATAGAGAAACCTCCAATGTAGTAGCCAACTGCCACAGGGATCTACCACAAAAGATCCCAACACCAGTTTGCTCATGGGCTTCGACACATAGATACATTTTAATGATTGAAAATAAATTAATATTGTTCCTTGAAAGAAGAAAAATACTGTGAGATAAATATTTAAAATGAATGTGTGGAAGCCATCAACAAAAAATCTGAGATCGAACAAAAAAACAGAATACTATCACATGAAGAATAGAAGATATATGTGGTTTGGTTTAGGCTTACATCAACAGAACGAAAATAGAGAATCCACTATAATAGTTGATATAAAAAGATATTAAGAGATTCACAAACACTCTCATAGAGTTACTCTCTCTAGAACCCTCTCAATCTCACCCTTTGGATTTCTACATTGTATCACATAAATAAATTCTCTTCAAGTAATCTCCTAATTAACAAACAAATATTGTTATTTGATTTTTGAAGATTCGATTTAAATATTAATTAAGATTAAGTTTTAATTAATATATCTAGGTTCAATCTGAATCAAACCTAATTTGAGTTGGGTTTGGGTTGGAGGTTTGGAAATCCAAACCCAACCCAAACCTGATATATTAAAAAAGAGCGTTGCTACACTCATTTTTTTACAATCCAAAATACAGTTATATATCTTTAATTAGAAATTTAGTGAAACATATACATCGTTAGATGATATATGTACATTATTAAATATTTTCTTACACTGATTAAAAATGGGTTCATTTAACTCGAAATGGAGCGATATATACTTTTTTTTATTAAAACATATGTTTCATTAGAAGATGTTTTCTATTTAAAAAATAAATAAAATAATGTATTTGAAGGAATAATGTCTAACATTTTCCATTAAAAAAAACTACTAAGGGTGCATTTGGTTGCGTAATTGCAAAACTGATTATGCAGGAATATGAGTTTTAAAACTGATTTTGGAAGAAGCTCACCCCTTGTCCCCCCTCCTATTTTTTGAAATCGCAGCTTTTGAGCATTATTTGCTTGAAATCTATATGTAGGAAGCTAATACATTAATAAAAATGTTTGGTTGCACGATTACAGAAGCATATTCTTAAAAATGCAAAAGCTTCCCAATCGTGCAACCAAACATTGCCTAAGAAAATCCACTAGGGTTCCAAATGAGCCCAGCAGTCAAATAAATTTTTTTTCCTCCTAAATTTGGCAACCAAGAATCACAACGGACTTTAAAAAAAATGTTATAAAATATAATACGGTTTTAAGTTATACAAAACAGTATACATAGAAAACATAGAAATAACACTGTATATAGATTATATTAACTAGTAATGTAGAGTGAGGAAGAAAAACCAAGCATACTGAGTAGACGAATCTGTTCTCTGGTCAGTAAAGAAGACCGAGGCTAGGGTTCCGCTTTGGTGCTCACGGATGCTAGTGATAGTCTCCCAGGATATAACGGTCAGACATCATGTGGTACCAACACTTCAAATCACAAGACCAGTGAACCCACTGTAGTGTATGACTTTCTCTCTGGGCACACTGAACTGGACTATTCCTGTATTGAGTGGGCACCTATTCATGTATTGAGTTTTCACTGAAACAGAGCTTAAGTGACCCTCTAAAATGTCCAATATGCCCACGCGTGTGCACGCACACGGTAGTCCACCATAGGATGTCCACAAAAAGCAATTCACTAAAGTACAAGGAGTCCATCTTATAAATCCTCAGCATTTTTTCTCAACAACCGATATGAGACTATTATTTTTTCTTCCCAACTACCAACCCTTTTCACCATGTTATTAGGAGAACTTTAGATCCAATTTTCTCATTCACCAAAAAATGGTTTTGAGAATGTAAATATACTACGTTCATCTCCTCCACGAGAGGAATAAAATCCAATGGATTTTCACTAAAATAATTAATGGAACCTAAAATCATTTTAACCAAGAAATGGTTAAAATCCAAGTTTTTCCAACAAAAGCTACTGCCAATGATTTGTCAATTGCTTTAAAAACTAGAAAACTAGATACAACCCATCTTGTCAAACACACCAAATTTATAACTGAAGCGATCTGAAATTCATGGAGGGACTCCAAATGACTTCACGAGGGACTCCAAATGACTTCACTTCTGTGTGTTCTCATTGTTCTTATAACATCACACCACAGATGGGTTATATGGCCGGATCTTCATGGGTAAACCTTTTGAGAAATCCACCATAGGAAGAGCCATAGGTGGGTCAAGCTCCTCTGTTTCCCAAATGTAAGCCAAAACCAGGCGGTGAATGAAAACCGACAGCTCCACTTTGGCTAACTCCACCCCTGGGCAGAGGCGCAGACCACCTCCGAATTGTTAAATGTGTATATATGTCAGGGTTAAAGGTAAATTAGTATTTTTCTCATTTTCCTTTTTGTACTATAAATATTGATACAAACCCTAATAATATTCTCGGTTCATTCTCTTCAATTTCTGATTCTAACATGGTATCAGAGGTTGAATCCAATTTTTTTCTTTGATTTTCTGTTGGCATTACTCTCCGTTCGCGAGATCCTCGACGTTCCGCTGTCCGTCGCCCCGTTCATGTCACCCTGCGCACCGTCGCCGCCCCTTGCGCAGCCCCGCCGATGCCCTCACGCAGATCTGCCACATCTGCACCGTTGTGTCGCCATCGCGCTACAGCTGCGTCGCCCTGCCGCGTCGCCCTGCGCCCCCTGCCAAGCGTCCTGCCCTGCCCTGCCGAGCGCCCTGTTCGCTCGCGCCCTGCCACCCTGCCTCCTTGATCCCGGATTCTCAGGATCTTGTCTCTGATCCTGTCCCGGACAAAATCCTGGATCTCCCGGACACGCTCCCGAATCTCCCGGGATCCTGTCCCCTGCACGCCTGGGTCACTCTTGCGCCCAGCTCCAGCACTCCCGGCCCAGCACCTGGTCACGCCCGGCCTAGTGCCTGTTCACGCCCGGCCCCAGCGCCCGGCCCAGCACCCATTCGCGCTTGGCCCCAGTGCCCAACCCGGTTCGAGCACCGGCACCCGACCCGGTTCCACGACCGGACCCGGATCTGCAGCCCGACCCGTTTCCGCGACTGTTTGTCGCTCCATCATCGATCTTTCGATATTTTCTTTATCCGACCGCTAAGGACTCATCCAGACTTTGAATATAGTCATATTGGTACTCATGTTGATCAACTTCTCGTGATCTACGCATCTGTGACTGTTTTGGATCTATCAGATACTGTTTATTTTGATCTATTACTATGCAAGTACTATGGATTGCATATATTATCACTCCTTTGGTCATGTGACCCTCGATTGCCGCAAGTTGGCTAGAAAACATGCTCGAGATACCGCTTTCTCCTTGTCAATCCAGTCGTCTGCTGAATCTTCTCTTTGTCGGGATCAGATTTTGTAACGTTTCGGTATTTTTCGGCCTTATATATTTATTTTAAATATACAATGAAAATTTTAAAATTTGATTTTTTATATTTCATTTTTCAGATTTGGCGGAGGGCCCAAATGGGTTCAATTGATTTATAATTATGATAATTATAAATTGATGTTAAAATAATTATTTTATATTTTTCTGTAGATCTTTATAGTGTTAAGATACTTTGGTTGAAATTTGGTGAGATTCGGAGTTCAGAAAATTTGATTTTTAAGTTTAGTGTCAAGTTATTGGGCCTAGGGATCTAGTTGCGAATCCAGAATACATTTTTATAGCCTTCTGGGACTTTTATGTAAATCGGATAGGGATCTGTTTGTAAATCGGATAGGGACGTTATTGTAAACTGGAAACACTTCAGGGGTCGTTTTGTAATTTCGGTAAACCCCTTTAAATAACATGTTTGGGTTAGGGTTTTTCATCCAAATCTCAGAAGTTATGAAGGGTGGTGATGACCTAACCCTAGATGGAGATGGTGGGTGGTGTAATCGGATCTAAGGTGAGATATCATTCCCTATTAATTTTGTTAGTTTTAATTTATTTTTGTTAGGGTATGATTACGTCAAGTAATTGTTTGGGGAAGAAGTTTGATGGATTAGGGTTTGATTGATTTAATTTAATGATTATTTGATTTGATTTTTATGGATCTCAAAGGAATTCTTAAGATCAAATTAGATTTATTAGTTTTGGGGATTTAATGGCCATTTTCGGGTTGATTTTATGCTTGGACATAAATCGTGTTTTTGACTATGATAGAGTCATTTCTGGGAAAAATGTATTTGACAAACAGAAATAGGTTTTGAAAAGAGCTTTCCAACGAATTATGAATCGTCCAATTCGGAGTTAAGTGTAGAAAGTTATGATTTTTGAAAGATTTCTATACGGTTTCCTAGAATTCAAATATTTAGCTTGATGACCAAGTTTGATGAATGTTAGAGATTTAGATGATCCCAAATTTGATGTTTAATGAAGTATAATTTGTTTTGCGGGTTTTGATAATTTTATTAATCTTGAGAACTTAAATAGAATCTTAAATCGATAATTTGGTTTAGTGGGATCAATGAATATTGATTGGATATTGTTGTTATTTGGATGTAAATTGATTGGATTTGAGTTACTCGATCGTGGAATTATAGTTGAGCCTTATTGGATTTGTCCAAATATTTATTCGAGGATTGATCGATCATATGGGTCTTATGGAATAAATGGATATTGATTATCGGAAAGGATCATTGTGAGTATATGAGTATTCTAATATTTATTCGAAGTTGGAATTATCATTAGGACTTTGAAGTGAGTTGTTGATTGTAGGTCTATAAGATATCGGCTTTTGGGATTATTGGGCATAGTGCTGTTATAAGTTGGTTGTCAATTGTTTGGGTCATGATTGATTGTTTCTGATCTATTATTGTATAATTGTTATGCTAGGTTATCAACGTGCGAGTGTGTATCGTTGATGCTTGCGTGGACCGAAGGTGAGTAGGCCTATCGATTTATTTCGTGTGAGCTTTTGCTCTATAACATTGAATTTCATATGCCAATCATATTTGTGTGATATTATGTGTCATCCATACATTTATATTTTGATAAATTTGCATGATTTGGATATTTTCTTCATATTGATCAAATTGCATTTTCGTTGAATGAAGTTGCATGATTTAATTCATTCATCATGTCATTAAAATAGCATGAATTATGCTATTCATGTTTCAAGAATTAACATAATATTATTCTGATGCTTATGCTTTCGAAATAATATTTGGATTAAAGATTTTCATTTCGAGAGTTTTGGAAAAATTTAGGACTAGTGGAGACAACCTAGTCCTAGGAGATTTTATCAAGATGCATATCATGACATATTTTCTGGAATAAATCCCCCCGTAGTATTTCGCCTTTGGGGAGGAAGGTCTAGGACTCGAATAGTCCCAAGATCGGTGAGGGGTGTGGTAAAGCATTCCTTGCAGCGGCGGATTCCTTTGTTTGGAGTCTGCAGCAACCGGGGCATCCTGTGCTGGTGTTCTCGTAGTGATGGCAGCGGCGACCCATCAGCGTCTTCTAGATCCGACGTCTCCTCGAGGGAGCTTTTTGAGCGATTTAGTCGCTTGGGGCTTGGCACACCTGTTTTGGGAAACGGTTCTTCCGATTGAGAACCCTACCCGGTCATATCATTTAAGCTGCATGATTTCTATGACGTGGACAAAGGATTGGGCCACGTGATGCATTAAAATTATATTTTATTAAGCTCATGCATTTAAATTGATTTAGTAAAGAAAATTCTTGTTTTTTTATATATAACTTTATATATATATATATATTGGTATCATTTAACTCTCATGATTTCTCTAATGTGGGCCAAGGATTGGGCCACGTGCGCATTAAAATATTTTTTTAAAGTTCATGATTTTAAATTGATTTAATAAAATAAAAGATTTATTAAATGAAATTCTGATTTTCATAAAACTTTATTTTTATATATACTGTCACGTGAGGTAATTTGTCAGTGGGCTTATTCACTGAGTTAATCACTCACCCTTTTCGATATGGGCTGGTTGTTTCATAACCAGGTAGCTCATCTTCTGAGGACCAAGACAAAACTTGAACTTTTCATGTGCTTCAGGGATCTCGTCGAGGTAGCAGTACTGGAGAATAAATAATAGTCACGGTCAATTATTTGGATTTACTTTAGTTTAGATGGCTCCCACAGGGGTGGTTTAGTGTGTCTTTTCATTCTAGTATTTTATTTATGTCACACTCTGATATTCTGTAAGACAATTGGTGATTTAAAACCCTTTGATATTATTTACTTTATTGTCATCGTTTTTTAATTATATTTATATTATATTGGTATCATTCATTTAAAAAAAAAAGAGTTGCAAACTTTGGTCTTGTAATTGGATTAAATTTAGTAGCGATCCGTTTACCGTCCGATAAGCGGTTAGGTAAATGTGAGGCGTTACAGATTTGTACATCAATTGCACCTTGCGCTGCTTCTGCTCAGTCACAGTTTATCACAGCTCAACTTATTGCACATTTTAAGGGGCTACAAAATCAATATCAGTAGCTTTATGTTATGTTACAATCATTGATTGGTATAGATCTTTCTGGTTCTGTTCAGTCTGCTTCTACTCCCGTACCAGGTATATCGATTACCTCATGGGTTCTTGATTCTGGGGCTTCCCATCATATGACATCGGATGCATCGATTCTTGTTAATTGTATACCACCACATTTTCCTTCACTTATTTGCACTGCTGATGGTTCTCCTATGTCTGTCTCAAGCTCTGGCATTCTTTCTAATCATTCTCATCGATTTAGTGTGTCAAATGTTTTGCATGTTCCTAAACTTTGTATGAGTTTATTTTTTGTTAGTCAGTTAGCAGACTTTGGTTGTACAATCACATTTGATTCATCATCTTGTTCTGTTCAGGATCGACTTACTGGGACATTATATTGTTGGTTCTTGCTGGACTTGAGCTTTCTTTCGGTGCAGAGAAAAAGAAAAAGTGTGGAAATTAGTTGATGAAGATGGCAGTAACTCAAATGGTCACGACTATGTTTGTTTGAAAAGAAGTGAAAAAGAATGATGTTACATAATGGATAATTAAGCAGAGATTTATTAGTAGTCTGTCTTGCTTGTATTTATACAACTTATTCGTTATAAATGGATTTGTTTCTTGTTTTTATGGGAATGTTTTACCTGCCATCTCCAAGGATTGAAGCATGCATTGGGGATCATCAAACAATGAAGGATCCATATGCACAGTTGCTATGGCAGGTGTCACAGTATATCCACTAGGGATTTCATATCCTGGATAAAATTCTACATCAGTATAAGAACAAATCATATAGTCAAAAAACAAAAAAATGGATACAGCATGTAGATTTTAGAGTTACCTTTGAACTAAATAGTTTTAGTAACCTTCCTTGGAAGATACCTAACAACATTTCCGAGCCAGAGGGTCTCATTGATAACCTTCAAAAGATCACTTGCTTTCCTGGTAACTGGGACCTGAAAATCTTTCCATACTTTGATATGCGCTGCTCGATAAAGGGACCTATGTGGATGGAGGGATGAGGCTTCAAGAAGGGGATGAGTTCTCTATGAAGGGCCATCCTGAGCTTCCTTTGGGGATGTTTTGGTATTATCACTGCTCTTGCTGCTTCTCCATGTATGGATGAGAACCAATATCAATGGAGAAAAGCAGAGAAGAAGAGCCACCAAAGACATCACTCAGTGTGTGTGTAAAAATAACTGATTTATAAGGAACGCAGTCTGCTTGAGACACAGGGGAAGATCTCCCAAGTTTCCGCTCTGCATCAATTACAAGACAATCAATGATTTTTGGATGGTTGATGCATTCTTTCCTAAACATAAGCAAACAAATAAATACAGAAAATCTTATATCTTCATACACTCGATTAAGTGGGAAAGATCAAAAGTTTGAGTTTTGTTCCTTCAAGTGCAGGGAAGCTCTATGACAAGAAAATTTATGAGCTGAAAGCTCAAGGATTTGAGACAGATCCAAAGTTGAGATGATTAAATTATTTTAAAGACAATAATGTAGCTTAGATGACACCTTATTATATGTCAAATGATCATGTTACTATTTGTCAAATGATCATGTCATCGAAACAATCTTTATCAAAGTCAAAGAACAAGATACCTAAAATTGTCATTTCCTTTGCTAGATCCAAGTTTGCCCACGGGATTTGAGACAGAGGTATTAAAAATGATTGAAATAAACAAAAAAAAAAAAAAATTATTTGCTCAGCTTCTTGGAGGGACATTAAAAATAAACATTGCTCCTCGTAAGAAAAAAAATACTATGAGAGAGATAATTTGCTTCTTAAACAAAATAAAATAAATCAAAGATCAACATGTGTAGATTAAAAATATGAATTAAAC
This sequence comes from Acorus calamus, assembly GCA_030737845.1. NCBI lineage: Eukaryota > Viridiplantae > Streptophyta > Magnoliopsida > Acorales > Acoraceae > Acorus > Acorus calamus. The sequence goes on along the minus strand of CM060876.1, from coordinate 9,671,203 downwards.
GTTTGATTATTCACATTACACCTGTGGCAAAATCATTCTGATGATACACTGGATCAAGAGATATGACTTTGGACTTTTTTTACGAGGCAGGTCTGTTTTTGGTCAGATGTTTGGGCCTGAGACCGCACGTTTAAGTTTTGATTTCCAGGTCAGTTTCATCTCGCATGCGATAAAGAAGGAGTGGTGAACAATTTTTGGAATGGGGAGATGGGAGGTGGGCATTGGGATGTACACTTGCGGGGCCACCTCGGTGAGGGGAGGTCACACAGTTCATAGAACTTCTCAGTTTCCTTAATGATGTAACATTGCATGCAGGTGAAGCAAACCAGGTGGTTTGGAGCCCACAACCACGTAAGTCTTTCTCTGTTAGAAGGTGCTATGACTGGTGGAGGAGGGAGCGCCCAACATACTCATCCACTGCAGACAAAGCAAAGGAGATTTGGAGAGTTCCGGCACCTCTCAAAGTTCACTTCTTTGCATGGCTGATGTACCAAGAACGCATATTAACAAAGACATACAGAGCTCGGTGGGTACCTATGGTTTGTCACTTTATTAAAGACTGGAGTCTTGCATGTCCGAGAGCGAGTAATGTGTCCATTCGAGGGGGTGTCATTGTAATCGAGGGGTAGGTTTTGTATTTTTCTTGGTAGACCCCTCATCTATTTGTTTTACTTGCTTTTGGGCATGCTTTGCATTAATTAATATAACTAAGACTCATGCCTACCTTCCATAAAAAAAAATATAAGTTTTAACTCATTTTTATATCCATAAGTTTATAGCCAAGCCCATAAATCATAACCCATGACCAATCAAGCTCACCTATGGACAAGCTTTATTATCTTATTAGCTTTTGAATTTTTATAATTAATTGGTTTGTTGCATGATTTATGTTTGTTGTTTAGATTAATATGTTAGTGTTTATTGTTTTGAATGTTGTTTAGGTTAATATGTAGTGTTTATTATTTTGAATGTTATATATTTATTGTTTTGAATGTTTACTTTGTGACATAAATAACCATTAGCTCTTCCTTTTAGTTCATTGTTATATCGTTTAGAATTCTGTATACTTTGAATGTTATATGTTAGTGTTTATTGTTTTGAATGTTGTTTAATAATTCATTCATTTATTTTGAATTGTACAAAAATATGTTCAAACATAGTGTGAGGACACCAGTTTAAAAAGCTCAATAATAACTAATGTTTTATACAAAAAATTTCTAATAGAATGATAAGGCAAACAAATTCATGAGCTCTCCTTTTTTTTAACTAACCATATTTGGGTGGGGTCCAACCCAGGTCTGACGGGTCCAGGTCCGGATCAACATTTCGAAGGACCCGCCAGGCCTTGTCACAGGTCGGGTCTGGGTCCACCTTGACCCGGCTCAGACACAACCCGTTGACATGCCTACTTACAACCATTTTCAGTCTCAATTACAGTCCACACATGTTTTTATTTTTTTTAAATATTATAATTAACAAATTATATATTTTATCACTCCACATATATATACATCATGGAATGTCATGTCTCAAAATATCCTTCACCCATTAGTATCCAACTAGCACTAAAGTATTAATTATTCTTAAAGCATGCCAATATTTTAGTTGAAATCATTATTCTCAGAATGTGTTCTATTAGGATGGTTACTTATAAATAAAAAAACGCTGAGATGGCATAATTCGTTCCATAATTATGATATGCTGAAAGAATACCTAAAATCACATTTTATGCAATAACATTTTTAAAAAAAGCGAAAAATCCATATGACCCCCTATAAACTATCTGAAATCTATATACCCTTGGCTTTTCCTGAAATCTATATAACCCACTGAAAACACTTACGTAAATCTTAATAGCTCCCTGAGTTAAGTTTTCATTACAGATTATGAATATTTTGCTAATATTCTGTTTGGTTGACCCTGGATGAAAACACAGTATACTAAAAACCCCATTAAAAAAGTCACAAATGTAAAAAATCATTTGTAATAGATGATTTACCTCTCTAGATAAGGTTTAATAATCTATTCGGAGGGATAAAATCGTTATTTATAGACGGGTTTTCGCATTTTTAACAAATTATAGGGTATTTTTGGTATAACGTGTTTTTAGCCAGGGTTAATCAAATAGAATATTCATAGAATATTCTTCATCTGTCAACGGAAGTTTAACCCATGGGGTTATTTGGATTTACATAGGTGTTTTCAGGGTCTTATATAGACTTCATGAAATGTCAGGGGGTTATACGAATTTGGGCAGTTTACAAGGGGTTATTTGTATTTTTCCCTTAAAAAAACATGCAATTTTTTTTTATAACTAATAAAAAAAAAGAGTGAATTGCCCATATACCCCTGGACCAACCCCCTTATTTTTTCTATTCCCTTGACTTTATTTTTTACCCCTACAACTTTGTTCCTTTGTTTTTTTACCCCTATTTTTTTAATACCAGTATTACCATCTCATATAAGACAAAAGAAAATCACTTTCCCTTTCTTTTTATTCATCATCTTCCCCAAACTGAGTGTTTTTTCTTCTTTCCCCAAACGAGCACTACTCATTGATCACCTTCTCCGAGCTCAAGTCCGGTCATGGAGAGGCCAAGAACTCCGGGAGAGACATCGATGGAGGTGACGGCGGCAACAAAGAAGAGAAGAAGAACTGAAGAAGTGATGCCACAAAGGTCATGCCTTTTGAATAGCTGCCATCTAAAACTATTATGAGGTGACAGTCAAGAATGCATGTCACAATAAACATAGTTTCTTGTGACTGTTACATTTGTTTGCCACATAAATACCCGTTATCATGACACACATGTTACAATCAGCTAAAATAACCAATCATGCATTGATAAATAAAATTAAAAATTAAATAATTCCAATCATATCTATCTTTTAAATCAAATTTATTACAAAACATCAATAGACTTCTTTTTAAATCATAAATTTATTACAAAATCATACATGCTCCACAAATTTAAAAATAAATACCACCATAACCCTATATTTTGCATGAAATCTGATTGTCCTCATCCATGAAAATAAATACCTCCGTCGTTGGCGTATTATATTTTTTGAGATAAAAACGTCATTGGGGTTGACGTTTTGACACTTAAAATTGTTAAATCCTGAAAACGCAATTGAGAGTGACGTTTTGTGATAACAATAATAATACACACCCACTGAGTTATTGCATGGTTATTGCATGATGCATATTATTGGTGCACATTAACGATGGAGGGCTATTGCATGCATATTATAGCCAACGTGGAGGGTATTATATTTTTTTGAGCTAAAAACGCCACTGTGAGTGGCATTTTAAAGCTTTCAAAAATACCAAGTGTCAAAACGCTAATCCCAGTAGCGTTTTTACATGAAAAAATAAAATAAGTGTTAAAACGTCAACCCCAGTGACATTTTTAGGGATTAAAAAATTCTCAAGTGTCAAAACACCAACCTCAGTAGCATTCTTAGCTCAAAAAATATAATACACCACTGGGGTTGACGTATTATTATGTTTTCTTATAAAACACCAATGGGATTAGCGTTGTTAAGGAAAATTGATAAAACGCCAACTCTATTGGCGTTTTAAACGGAGGGAATTAAAAAAATTAAAAAAAGCTTACGTGGCGCGCCTTTGATCGGGTCTCGTGTCTACTTTGGTAAATAATTAAAAAGGGTGATTAGTTTGATAATTTAGTAATTATGGGTGATTATTTTGAAAAAATTGCCAAACAAAAAGTAGAACTGTCATGAAAAACATTAGATCTTTATTTAATCTATCTTTTTTTAATTTTATAAAAGTTTAATTAAAAAATTGTAGAATTATATTGATTTAATTTAATTAATTCTTATGATAAATAAATTAATTAAGGATAAAATCATAAATGAAAAAAGTACAAAATAGTATAAACCAAAATTTAATATAGATTATCAATAACGGCATAAAAAAGTAAGGATAACATCATAAATAAAAATATTGCGTAATAACAAATTTAAAAATATTGATTGTTAATATATATAATCGATAAAATAGGTAGATATTGATCGATCCATCCGTATATAGATTATCTCTCGAACGCTCAGTTATGTGGACCGTTGATTCTGCACCGCCTTCAAACAAACATCTTCTTCCATACACGTGGAACCCAATATACCATTGATATTCAACAACTGCAATAATAACAGCCGTTGATTTCTTCTCCTCGCGTCAATAAATTAGGCCTCCCTTGCAATCACCGTCTTTTGCCGTTCTCTCTCTCTCTCTCTCTCTCTCTCTCTCTCTCTCTCTTTCCCCCCTTCTCTTCTCTTGTGAGAGGCGATTTTGCTTCCTGTTTTCATCAATGGATAGATCTCTCACCGATCTACGATACGGTATGCGTTTTTCCTTCAATCGGTTTAAATTTTGAGATTTTCTTTTGTTGAGTCTTCAATCGGTTCAAAAGATACATGTTTCTTCTCTTCATCTTCCCACCAGATCTGTCGTTTTGCGCGAGATTATTGGACATAGAAATCGACGATTTCATCTTTGCGTAGGGAATCATGTGTTACATCCGATTCGGGAATTCAATTGTGATATGATCGTCGATCATCGGATCATATTTTTGGAAACGTAGAGATCATGATGGATTTGATGGGGGTGGGAGATGATTGGAAAAGCATGTAGGGGGTGAAGTCATGTGAGGTAAAGGTATTGTATGGTCGACCTTTGCCATTCTGGGTGCGCTCGCTTGGCAGGTCAACAAAAACCTTAATAAAATTTTGATTTTTTGGTGTTTTGGAGGGGGAGATCGCACGGGAGGCTTTTATTTTCATTTACCTTAGCCCGGGTTGTCCCCCTCCTTTTCGCGTCTCTCTCTCTCTCTTTCTCCCCATGTGTGGATTTTTCTCTCTCTGATGAAGCTGAAGCAAACAGCAAGATCAAAATAATATGAAAAAAAGAACAAAATAACAAAATAAAATCAACGCAGCATTCCATCATTGCCGGAATCAATCCTGGGATATCTTTCAATCCGAGGTACTTTCGCAAACTTCCAATTCCGCATATTTTAATTACGATTTGCATGTTTGGCATATCCATTATTATTTTGAATCAAATTATGTTTATGTGTATTGTTCCTCGACTTGTTTGATTCTCGTATGAGGCCTATCTATCTTTCACTCCACAAACTTTCTCGCATAAGGCATATCTATCTTTCACTGCGCAAATTTTCAATTGTTTTGCATATTTTAATTTTGATTTGCATATTTGGCATATCCATTATATTTTGTTTCAATGTATGTGTATTGTTCTTGGACTTCTTGATTTATTTTGATCAGTGCCCATTTATTATGCGCAATTCCTGCTTATTTTTGGGAGAAGGGGGGGGGGGGGGGGTTGGATAATGTCAACAATGATATAAAAAAACATGTTCAGGTGCTGCCTAAGGATTTATTGGCATACATATACACATTGATAATTTTTTAAATAAAATTTCACAAACATATTTTACTTTCAGTATGTGTGTTATATGTATATATACATATATACATGTATATGTAACACACACATCCTTGTTTAATCCTGCCTAACCAGTAACCATTTAATTCCTGCTTAAATGACTGTACACACACATATCCTTGTTTAATTCCCGCCTAACTGTTTAATTCCAGCTTAAATGACTGCTTAATCCCATGGCCAATTTGGCGGACTAGGCATTTCGCCAAGTTGTCTGGTCAATGTCCATTTAATCCTGTTTTTGGAACTGGAATCTTTTGATTTGACTTAACTCATACATCCCAAAATCTTTTAAGCTCCATATATCATCTTTGGATTTCACCTGTGCTGCATTAACAATCACTGAATTCATCCCATTGTAGTTCAGGGAACAGCCATAAGTTTGCTAATGATTCGAGAATGGTATTCATTAATACTAACATCCAAATGGGTAGTGGAGTTTATCTGGTTAGGGGGGTTTGGTCATTTGGGAAGCACTTCTCAACCTGATCCAATTAAGAGAGGAGTATGGTCCTAAATATAAAAAAGTCATCTATGTCATACAAAATAAAGATTTTGGTATCAAAATAAAGGTTTTGATACATGGTAACCATTCAAATGAATTGTGTGTCCCAGTAAATTTTAAGGGTTACCTTTTTTTTTTTTAAATTGTGGGGCTGTATGTATATTGAGAAGATTGAGAAGCACTGAAATTCTTGTACATGGAGCATGTGCCAAAGGTTCGTGAGAAGCCTTTGCTTGATATTCAAATTTCCAACATGCATTGCTTTGTTATTTAGTTGGCCTTTGCCATGTCGGGTGCGGTTGCATGGCAGGTCATAGGTGTCCAATAAAACATTCATCTTCTATTGCGTGGATGATTGCACAGGCTAAGCTCTTTTTTTTTCTGCCTGGGTTCTTCCCCTTCCTTGCCCTGTTCATTTTATTTTTCAATATTTCTTTATCAATTATATTACACATGAAAAACATCTCTAAAGAAACCAGCATATTTTGCCACCTGCAGATGGGAGGTACTATGGAAATTTTCATGTCATCCCCAAATTATTTATCATTTTGATTTATTCTAATTATAGTGTTATCATAGTGTGAATTGAATTGTTGCAACTGAATAATATACAAGCGAAAGATATAAGCATTTTTTTGAAGTGTTCAAGTCAGAATTGCTTTTGTATTTATTTGGTGTGTGTTTGACTGAGATTTGTATAGTTTGTGTTCCAATGTAGTGTGATTGATGTACTCAATGCACACATAGATGTAGCATTCTTTTAGCATGGCAAGCAAGTGATACAGAAGAAAGAATATGAATGGCCATGCCTCTCCTTTCGAATTGTTGTGGGATCTGTGTCATTCATTGGCTTTGTTACTTCTGCTGCCCCTGTTTCATATATGCTGATTGGAGGTGAATCGCGGCTCAAGGCATGATTGGAAAAGCATGTAGGGGTGAAGCCATGTGAGGTAAAGGTATTGTATGGTCGACCTTTGCCATGCCGGGTGCGCTCGCTTGGCAGGTCAACAATAGTCTTAATAAAATTTTGATTTTTGTGTGCCTTGGAGGGGGAGATCGCACGGGAATCTTTTATTATCATTACCTTAGACCGGGTTCTCCCCCTCCTTTTTGTGTGTGTGTGTGTCTCTCTCTCTCTCTCATCGCTGATTTTTTTTCCACCTCTAACGACACAAAAAGAAAAAAAACGAAAAAAAAAACATTGCGGAATCTCCATCCATCGCCGGCATCCATCCTGCAAGCGATTCTCGCATATGGTGTTTTCAAACGAGGTACACCACAAACTTTCAATTGTTTCACATATTTTAATCACGATTTGTATATTTTCACGATTGTGCCATTTCTATTCTTATCATGGCCAGTTCTTATGTGCAATTGAATTACAATGAGAATTTAGAGAAGGGTCTAAAATTCTTTGACATGGAGCATGCAATAAGAATCTGTAACAAGCCAAGCCCTCCTGTTGATTATTCGTAGGTGCATCATGTCATGTATGGCTTTGTTATTTAGTTGGCCTTTGCCATGTTGGGTGAGCTCGCATGGCAGGTCATAGGTGTCTAATGAAGTTTCCATCTTTTGTGTGATTTTGCGGGGTTGATCGCACAGGCTAAGTTTTTTTCTGCCTGGGTTCTTCCCCCTTCCTTGCTGAGTTCATTAATTGTGCTATATATGGAAAAGTAATGCATGTCTGGACGCATTTCAAGAGAGACTTTGCAACCAGTGGAGAGAGGTACTTTGGAAGTGTCATTTCATCCCTCATTGACAGTCTTTTTGAAGTCTTATTTGTCATATTTGTTTTTTTTATTTAATTGTTGCAACTGAAGAATAGATCATTTTTCTTTTTAGATCATAGTATCATAGCTGGCTTGGATCCAACTCAGAATTGCTTTTGTATATATTTGATGTTTGTTCAAGGGAGATTAGACAATTTTTTTTTGTTTCAATGTGTTATGGTTCATGTACTCAAAGCATTCTGTCAGCATGGAT
>CM060876.1:9341911-9653221 GCA_030737845.1 Acorus calamus | reverse complement strand
GAGAGAGTTTGTGTCTCTCTTAATATTTTTGTATCTCAACTATTATAGTGAATTATCTATTTTCGTCTCGTGGATGTAGGCTTAAGCCGAACCACATGTATCTTGTATTCTTCGTGTGATGTTGTTCTGTTCTTGTGTTGGATCTCAGGTTTTCTTGATAGCTTCCATGTATTCAATTCCAAATAGTGGTATCACAGCTCTAGGTTCTGACCTAGGAACATGAGATCTAAAGAAGGAAAAAACAAAACAAGGTCAATGATAGCACAAACGTCGATGGAGAATGTCGGTGGTGTGGTGTCGAGATTCCACGTGAAGAGAGAAAAAAAAATGTTTGGAATATTATCCGTGTATATGGAAAAACAAAATGCTGGTTTTGTTTTTTTCTTTTGCATGGGTGATGAAACGGTGCCTTGCATGCCTCGATAATGAAAAAAACAAAGGAGCCGCAGGTGAATCCTGGATTCTTGATGTGTGCATAGGCGCGGGTGCACGCAGGAGGTCGCGGCATACGGTGACGTGAGGTACATGTTCAAGCATGAGACTCATTGCTTGATGTGTGAAGACGCGTGCGTGAGTTCGGTGAAACACGTATGCGGTGGTGTTCGTGCAGAAGATTAAAGATGGAATAATGCTACACGGAAAAAGCGTTTTTAATTGAGTTCGGGAAAGGAGACGTCCTAGGTTGTTCAGGTAAAAAGGTGAGTCCAGGTGTCCGGCGCTCGCAAACACGTGGTGTAGGTTTTCAAGGTAGAGTCTTGACAATCCTTCTTCAAAGACGCACATGAAGCGCGTGACAGATGCACAAGATTACCGAGTCAATGCATTGGACTTGAAGATGCGACGGTGCGGACGTTCAAAAGAAGAGGTTTCTAAAACTTCTGCAAAGTTTTCTTGCAAGGTGGAGTTTTGCTGATCGAGATGGAGACATCCACAAATCTGCAAGGGGTTCAAGGAAGTGCGATTTTACTCGATACGAGTCAAGGTGGTGATTGTTGGGATTATGTTTCAATTCGGTGTATCACATCAGACAGTTATGATGAAAACAAATTAGGGTGGACATTTAATTGATATATATTATTTAAGATTTAAACTTAATTAATATTTAAAGTGAATCTTCTAAAATCATGAAACAATATTTTTTTTTATTAATTTGGAGATTACTCAAGGAGGATATTATTTATATCTATAAATATCCTTTATGTACCATGACAATATTTTTGCATGATACACTGTATTTTTTGTATCTCAACTATTATAGTGGATTATCTCCATGAAATAGTTTGTGAGTTTCTTAATATATTTTTGTATCTCAACTATTATAGTGGATTATCTATTTTCACCCCGTGGATGTTAGCTTAGGCCGAGCCACGTATATCTTGTATTCTTCGTGTGATGGAGTTCCACTCTTGTGTTCGATCTTGGGTTTTGTTGTTGGCTTACACATATTCGTTTCCCAACAATTCTTTAACTTAGATTTATGATGGTGTTCCATTCTTGAGTTCATGGTAGCAACATTTACATTCTTTCAAAATAAAAACTTAGATTTATAATACTAATAACGATTGTCAATCGCTTTAAAAAGTAGATACAACCCATCTCATCATACACACCAAATTCATAGCTGAAGCGATAAAATACATGGAGGGACTCCAAGAGACTTCACTTCTGTGTGTTCTTATTGTTCATAATGGGAGAATTGACATATAACATCAGACGACAGATGGGTTGTACGGCCGGATCTTCATGGGTAAACCTCTTGCGAAATGAATCAAAGGAAGAGCCATAGGGGGGTCAGGCTCCTCTGTTTCCCAAACGTAAGCCAAAACCAGATGGTGAATGAAGACCGACAGCTCCAATTTGGATAAATCCATCCCTGGGCAGAGGCGCTGACCGCCTCCGAACAACATTATATTGTTGATTCTTGCTGGACTTGAGCTATCTATCTGTGGGTATAAAAAGTAAGTGTGGAAATTAGTTGATGAAGATGGCAGTGACTCAAATGGTCATGACTATGTTTGTTTGAAAATAAGTGGAAAAAATTGATGTTACATGATGGATAATTAAGCAGAGATTAATTAGTAGTCTGTCTTGCATGCATGTGTTTAAACAACTTATTCGTAGTGTGATTTTAAATGGATTTGTTTCTTGTTTTTATGGGAATGTTTTACCTGCCATCTCCAAGGATTGAAGCATTGAGGATCATCAAACAATGAAGGATCCATATGCACAGCTGCCACGGCTGTTAACACAGTATATCCACTAGGGATGTCATATCCTGGATGAAATTTTACATCAGTAACAGAGAGAAACAAAATGGACACAGTATATAGATTTTAGAGTTACCTTTGAATTGAATAGTTTTAGCAACCTTCCTTGGAATATAATTAACAAAATTTCCAAGCCGGAGAGTCTCATTGATAACCTTAAAAAAATCAAGCAAAATTCAATGCCTTCACAAATGTGTAATATTACACAATTTTTCTTTTTAAATTGAAACTTTGGGGGAATACAACTATAGAGGCCTTACGCATTGGGTAAACTCCATTTGTTTGTAATCTGTCCAATTAAGTTCAGTTTCTCCTCTTGATTCCATCATCTTTCTTATGTGGAGGTGCTCTTCCTTTCAATATAAATTTAAAGATATTTTTTTTTCCTTTTTCACATTAAACCGCCAAATTCAACAGAAAATTTAACATTTTGCATATATGAATGAAGAAGATTAATTACCCGCAATTGATCGACCGCCCTCTGACATCCTTCAAGAAAATATATTGCCAAGGGAATGACAGTCGAGAGAGTGTCATGTGCAACGAATAAAAGGCCGAACAAAAGTTCTACAATCTCTTCCTCTGATAGAGCATTTTTATTCAGGAGAAATGACATAAAGTCATCTGCGTTACCTTCACACCCTTCATTGATCTGTTGTTGCCTTTCTTTAACCTTCTGATTAATGTACTTGAGAACATTTGACCTTGACTTTAATGAAATAAAGAGAACAATCACTAGATATAGGCAAAAGATATCCAAGGAACTAACGAAACAATAATTGATTTCCAAGAATGAATGAACATACCTGCAAGGCCTTTCTATATGTGGTTCCTGGAAATTTTAAGGGAAGGGAACCTAGTCCTTTGCTCACATTTATATACTCTCCTCGAAGCTGGTCGACTTCAGGATTGTTTGCATCACAGTTCATCACAAATTTTAATGCCGTATTGAATGCAAACTGCAAATATTGTCCAGCTTGCGATATGAAGACTACTGATTTGGTAGACAAACACGCACGAAAAATCTTAAGAAGAAAAAATAAATTAAAACCTTTCTCGTTTCCTTCTTGAAATAGACCAGTGAGTTCTCCTTCCAAGAATCCAAGATCAAGGAAGCTTGACGATCCACCTCTCGCAATAAACCCCCGCGCATCCTTTCAATGTTGAGAAAGCCAACATAGAGAGATCTATTGACCCTGTGCGCCTCCCCCTCCAAAAGTGCAATATTATATTTCCCGAAGAGGCCTGCAATGTTCCTCGGCCAGTCGTTCTTGAACTTCTGGCCTGTGTTCTGCAGCACGATGCGGTTGAGCTCAACGTCCCCCGAGATGATCACTCGCCTTCCTGGTAACTGGGACCTGAAAATCTTTCCATACTTAGATATGCGCTGCTCAATGAAGGGACTCATGTGGAAGGAGGGATGAGGCTTTAAGAAGGGGATGAGTTCTCCTATGAAGGGCCATCCTGAGCTTCCTTCGGGGATGTTTTGGGTATTATCAACGCTCTTGCTGCTTATCCATGTATGGATGAGAACCAGTATCAATGGAGAGAAGCAGAGAAGAAGAGCCACAAAAGACATCTCTGAGTGAGTGTGTGTGTGTGTATGTGTGTGTGTGTATAGAAATAACTTATTTATAAGGAACGCAGTCTGCTTGAGACACGGGAAGATCTCCCAAGTTTCCGCTCTGCCTCAATTACAAGACATGCCAATCAATGATTTTCGGATGATTGATGCATTATTTCCTAAATATAAATAAACAAATAAAAAATCCTAATACAAATTACATGCAAATATCTTCATATTAAATGCTCTATATGGAAAAGTCAATATTCACTCGATTAAGTCGGAAATATCAAAAGTTCGAGTTTTATTCCTTTTTGTCCCATCTGAATGTGGAAAAAAGGGGGAAACAGGGGGCGATCAAGTGGAATAGGGATAAAAAGGCTGTTTGGGTGGGTGATATAAAGTGGTATAACTATGCATAATTACGTAAGAATAAGATGGTATTTGTATTCTAAATCTTCCTATGAAATAGTGATAGTATAAGGAGGTTGAGGAGAATTAGAGGAAGGAAGATAAAAAAAAATAGATGTTTGCTATAGAGGTTTTAAAAAAAAATTTTAAAAAGTGAGGGCACCAGAATGGGGGTTGGCTGTGAAGGGTACGTGGGCAATTAACCCAACAATCTTTATAAAAAGGATTTTTTGCAAATATACCCCTGTTGGAATCTAATTTTGCAGAATTACCCCTGCTGCATTCCAAATTGCATAAATACCCCTGCTGCATTCATAAGCAGTGCATCAGTGCCCCTTCGTCAGTCGCCGTAAGTAACCCAGAGAATACCATGGTTATACTGTTAACTAAACCAACCAAAATTATTCATTTACCCTTAAATCTACCCGACCCGATTACACATTTCTCCCTAAAAACCCTTCCCTGGGAACCCTAACCCTAAAAAACAAAAAAACAAAATCTAAGCCCTAAATCCTCTCCCTTGTCAAACCCTAAACCTATTCGAGGATAAAAACCAGCCCTAATTGACATCAAAACGATCCCAAATCGATGAGAAGGATTGGTCGTAGACGATTGGTGCGTTCTGTGGAGGAGGCTTTTGTCACCAGGACTACTATTGCTGTAGATCTCGTTTGGCAGATGATAAGTGCATCAAATCGAAACCCTCAACATTCATATTCTTCATTTGGGTCGAGAGGATCCCCAAACTTTTGCTGCAACAAAATGAAGGAACATGGGTTGGGAGGATCCCCTTCTCTGTTGCGTTGTGAAGAAAAAAAAATGGTGCATGGAAGAAGATGAAGGAAGAGATCGGGCATATAAAACATCTGTGAGGGGTAAAAAGGGGTTTTTGCATCACTTAACGGTGGCTAACGGGAGTTTTTTAACCTCACCTCACGCCCACTAACCACAGGGGCACGGATGCACTACTTATGAATGCAGCAGGGGTATTTATGCAATCTGGAATGCAGCAGGGATAATTCTGTAAAATTGGATTCTAACAGGGGTATATATGCAAAAAACCCTTATAAAAATAAGTCAAAAGGACATACACCTATAATTGAAGTTTCCTTCGCTAACTAGATCCAAGTTATGGGATTTTATTAATACTCTTCTATAAAGCGCAAGCGGAATGGGCGTACAGGGGGGATTTTTATTATTTCACCGGGTGCATTTTTCAGATAGACCACCCAGTTTTATTGATTTTATAAAAATACATCTATATGTGTTATTAACAAGTCTCTAATATTTATAACAAGGTCCCTTACAAAAACTGTTAATTTTGTCATTTCTTGGGCTTCCTGCAGATCCACCCCCAGGTTCTACCAGTTTCACAACTAGAATCTATCTGTGTTACAAATAGGTTCCTAATTTTGATTTCAAGACTTATAAGCAGGTCCGTAATCTCAAAATATGACTCACCGGACTTCATATTTCACTCGATTTTTTCAAACCATTAAGATATCCATAAAATTATAAAATAAAAATATTTTAGTCATATTAATAAATACAAAAATTATAAATGGAATCAGACTCATTAGATCCCATAAAATTATTGATGGAAGAATTTAAAATTTGTTCAGTTTTTTTTTTGTTGATTTTGTGTCTATATGTATCACTTTTTCTTTAGATGTGAAAATAAGCATATTTTTAAATTTTTTAGGGTAATGTTTTTTTAATGATTAGATTGTTTTTAAGGGGTTCGATAATTGATTTTTTTAATGGGTAGTGGTCGAAAATTGGATTATGTACTGGTTGACTGTGCATACTCTCATCAAAGGCAATTGTGGAGTTTTTTTTGTGGTCTTAGTTCTGATTTGTAAAAATGATTCAGTCGAAAACATTTCAAAAATTAATGTCCTTTAAAGAGAAGGAATAAATGTTTTTTTGGTTTTATTTTTAATATAACTTTGAGTGGATCTTCACTTAATATTAGATACAGTCCTAAATACAACCCCAAATGCAATTTTCACATGTTTTAATTTTTTTTAAATAATAAACATTGCACCATTTTGAATTTAATGTACTCAATTTTAGTAAATGTTAAAAAAATTTAACAATGTATATATCTCATCTACGGATGTATATATATACATCGTTAGATGACTATTAAATGACTAAAAAGGTATATGAGGGATATATTTCGAGTTGTAAAAGGAACTGTTATATGTAAAATAAGTATATGTTAAAATACAATAATCCATTTTTTGTTTCAAAAATATAAAATATACATATTAGAACCCCAGTTATCAAACATTGTTTTTGTTTTAAAAGAATTGCTTATAATAATGTGAACATTTGTTTATCTTTGAATTATAATATAAAATAACTTATATAATTCAATTCATAATAAGTAGATTATGCGCAAGTGCGCGTACATCCAACTAGTTTTAGTAAATTATGCACAACAATGGAGACTAAATTCACCCAACCGGGTCATTTTCGTAATTCCAACCATGCACCACAATTCACCCAATACGCTTGTGTGATTTTGTCCTCTATTGCGCTATTTACAGGTCGGCTTTCAGGATCTATCAATTTCACAATCACACCCCTATCTATGTTAGAAACGGGTCCTGACATTGATAACTAGCTCCTTGACAAAAATCGGCTAATTTTTTCCTCTTCTGGGTTATTTGCATATCCGCCCCAGTTTCTACCAATTTGACAACCAGACCCCTATCGATGTTACGCACAAATCTGTAATTCAGATTTTCAGATTTATAACCTGATCTCTGGTCTCAAAACACAACTTCCCAAACTTCAAATTTATAAAATTTCATCCAATGCTTTTTAAGGCCATTAAGATACCCATAAAATTATAAAATAAATTTTTTAGTCTCATTTAAAAAATATTAAATTACAAATGGAATGTGACCCATTTGAGCTCATCAAGTTATTGATGGCAATTCTCTACTGCGTTTTCAGTTTTTATTTTCATATTTACTATCATATATATTCGCATATGGAAAACACTTCATGCTGATGATTTGAAACTAACTATTCTAGATAAATGGGTATTATAAAGTTATTGATGGCAAATCTCTATTGTAGTTTTAGTTTTCATTTTCACATTATATAGCCATATATATTCGCACATGGTACTTCACATTGATGATCCGAAAACTAATTATTCTATAAATTTCATAAAATCCTTTTTGATTTCACACCGCATGTGCATCCA
Source organism: Acorus calamus (assembly GCA_030737845.1). Classification (NCBI taxonomy): domain Eukaryota; kingdom Viridiplantae; phylum Streptophyta; class Magnoliopsida; order Acorales; family Acoraceae; genus Acorus; species Acorus calamus. The sequence goes on along the minus strand of CM060876.1, from coordinate 9,645,756 downwards.
CCTCTCTCTCTCTCTCTCTCTCTCTCTCTCTCTTCAATAGGGGATTCTGACTTCCAACAAAAAGGGTTAAATTAGTTTATTGATTATTAGTGTCATAAATATGTTATTTGAAAAATAGCATTCCAATAGTGTAGAAATAACTGATTTATAAGGAACCACCATGAAAATGTAACTGTTAACATTTTCCATATAATGTAGTTGACCATTGAAGGGAAGATCTATTTTTAAATTGTTTGAAAATTACATGAAATGTAAAACATTTAGGTAAATGTAACTGTGCTAAGTTACATTGATTCTGTTTTTATGTAAATGTAGCAAATAGTTGTGAGAAATATAAGTATTTAGAAAATGTATTTACATTGTATGAGATGTATCTCATTTATGTAATTTGAAATATGGTTGTCAAATGATAGAATGTAATAGATATGTGAGATGCTTTTAAAGAAGGAATATGTTTTACTTGAAATGAGATGTTTCTAGTGTTGTATGTAAGTACCAATTTAAAATGTAATTGCTTCATATGGTAATTATATGTGTTTTTTTATTTAAATTTGAATACAATTAATATCGACTATTTTAATTATTTCAATTGCATAACATTCATTAATAAACTATTGCAGAAAAAAAAATACAACATGAAAGTAGAGGCTAAAAATATTGTCAAATAGATCAAGATTTCTATTCTCTTTCGTGTTTTCACAACATGAAAATGATTGGATTGGTGGAAGAACAAATGAACATACAAGATTCAATTTAAAAAAAAGGAAATAAATTTGGCGCAGGAAAAAAGAAAAAAAAATGTGGAGTAAACGTGCCGCACAAAAAAAAGGAAAATTTGTAACCGTCTCCTTGATTCAAGGGATCAGTTACCCAAAAAGTCAATTTTGTCATCTAAAGGTATATAAGAGAATGCACATATAACACCTCATGGGGCTTGTGATGAAAATATATTTAGGACTTAAAAAACATTAACATTGTGGGGGATGAAATCTGGCTTTCCCCTCTTAGGTCGGATCTTCGCTGATCCGGGTTTTGGATGTAGACCCGAGATGGCGTGGGCTTGAACTCTTCTCTACGATGATTTGCTACAAGCCTTCAATTCTCATCGTCCTCCTTCTCTTCCTTCTTCCTCCTTCAGGATCCTGCAATTCACACCAGTGTGGTGCCAGCTAACGCCCCTTCGACGCTCAAGTCAGTGATTTCTTCGTATGAAGAAGAAGAACTTAGAATACATGAGCATAAGTAGGAAAGAGAGTCAGAATTCGCATACCGTGAAAGGGAGGTGTAGTCCCCTTTGTCGGTATCAAATTCGTCAGTGTTGAAAAATCCGAATGGGGGGTTGCGTGTGTGGGGGTTCTTCGGGGATGCGGATCTGATGCGGGCTCGGTCGGATCGTCTTTCGGAAGGGTAGTGTCGTTCCTGGTTGAGGAGCCCGACAGCGGCTCAAGAGGATTCAAGGGTGTGTGTGATCGCCACTTGCTTTTTCAAAATGTAGGAAAAGTTGGGTTGGATTTGATCGCCTACATGGGGAGTTTGTGGGGTCTCCGCTCTGAGACACGGATATACCGTACACAGAGGTGAAAAACTGGTAATCCGATTCTGCTTCCGGCTTGGCTAGAGAAGTCTTGGGTCAAGTGGGGTGTGGATATGGGGCGGCTAGTGGGATGGAGCCGTCGGGTATAGGGCGGCTACTAGGGTTTAGCCGTCCAGGGCCTGAGTTGGTTTGGGCAGAACCTAGGTAGGAATGAGTTTGGTTTTTGATAGAGGTTAAGCTAGGTTTAACCTGGGTTTTTGGAGGGTGGAATGAGAGGGTGGTTTTGTGTAGGGAATGGATTTGTCTCTCACAAATGAGACTCTCTCTCTCTCTCTAGGGATTTCTAGTAGTGGAAGGGAATGTGAACTCTTGGTTGGGGAATGAATGAAGTGTCAATTGGAATTCTTGTTGTTGTTTAAAAGCTTGGGACCTCCTCTATTTATAGTAAAAAAGAGGCAGGGGAATATCCAAGGGGTAATAGAATGGCTTGATTAATAGTGTGTTTGATTAGACCCTTCATTAATTTTCTGGTTCTTTTGTCAGAGACCAGGTGAAGGGCGGCTAGTTGAAACTAGTCACCCAGGATGGGGCGGCTACTTCCTGGTAGATGCCCCCTTCATGACCTGCCAAATGTCCCATCTCTAACAAGCTGTGGCTTGGGTCGGTTACTTGGTTTGAACTGGCCAAGATGGGGCGGCTAAAGGCCACAATCCGCCGCAATGATCAGCATTTAATGGTGCTTTATGTCCCATCCAGGGAAGCGGTTTGGGGTCGGCCAGGGGGGCGGCTAGTGGAAACTAGCCACCTGGGATGGGGCGGCTAGTTAGGGTTAGCCGCCCTAGTCCAGGGTCTTAGGGTTTCTAGGGCTTAGGATTTCTAGGGTTTTGGGATTCTCTAGTGTTTCTCTAGGTTATAGGTTTTCTAGGGTTGGGACCAAGGTTTAGGTTTTTTTGTTTTCTGAGATCTGTTTTCTATTTGATGCCCAAATGTGGGTCATTTTCAGGTGTTACTTGAAGTATTTTCATCTTTCTGGACGGTCAAAATTGGGGTATCTACACCCCTTTTATACTAAACAGGGGCATGTCGAGCTTGACCTTGCGGGGTGTTCATATCATGATATGGAATCTCCATGTGACCTCAGGATCTATGGACATGTATCACCTAGGGATCATCATTATCCTATAACTGTTTTTCTGACGTTCTGTCCTTTTCTATTGTAAGAGAATATTCTCTTTGTTAACCGTTGTCTTGTAGGGGAGGGGCTATGGTCCACCTGCTTTTTAGTACGGGCACTGTCTTCTGGACGGCCTATACTTAAGGTCGGGCAATATGGGGTACTCATCCTTAGGGCTTCAGTGTATGACAACCTTATCCTGGTCGGGCATAAGCTCTGTTTGACTTATCCAGGTCGGACATAGCCTTTGCTCGATTTGGCCTGGTCACGCATGATCATTTGCCCGACCAGAGAGGAAGATGAGCTCGATCAGGCCGTAATAGAATTTTGGGCCCACGGGCTTTCCTTCCTCGGACTCATATTTTTATTGACATGGGCTAATCTTTGTTCAATCCTTGCACTTATACAATCTTATCCTTTATTCGACTTTGTGATTAATTTGGTCTCCTACAAATGCCCCCTTCTTTTGGTCTCCCAATTGCTTGGGAATCCAGAAGAACTGAACTCAGGAGACCTGTCTGATTGAATGACTTGCCTGCAAAGCCTTCCGGGTCTATTGGATTTGAGCTCTGGGCCTGATGACCTGTGTGTGCGACACCGGTCACCTTCTCATGCATCCACTCCATTTAATGGCATCTGGGGGACAACTTTTGAATTTTAATTTTGCCACTTCGTTTTCCCCAATCGATCGTGATGGTTAGATTTCTGGCTCGTAATCCCTTAAATATACATGTACTCATTCCTGCATCTTTTTTTCACCTTTTACGAATCTTTGCATCCTTCAAAGTTTTCAATCAGTACTTCTTCGTTCCTCTCGTTTGCTCCGACATCTCATTCTGATGCAACAATTTCCTAACAACCTTGTGGTGGAGGAGTATAAAGGGAAGATGCCTCCCCCTCTGGATAACGAATCTCTCTTGATCTACTCCGACCAGATTGATGCCGGTATGATCACTTTCCCATTATCCTTGCTGATAATGGAATTTCTTAGCTTCTTTGGCCTTCACCCCCTTCAACTTGTCCCAAGCGCCTACCACAACATTATGGCCATCTCTGCTCTCAATCGTGCCCTTCGTATTAACCTTGGGCTAAACGAAGTGCGGAGCTTCTACGTTCTGAAGCTCCTCAACGGAGGGGGTAAGATGTTTTATCTGGCCCACAAGACGGCGTCGCAGGTGCTAATAATGAACGCCCAAGTGTTTGTCTACGATTGGCGATCCAAAGTTCTTAGGACTCAAGGCGCTTGGATGCCTAAAAATTGCATGTTTCGGATTCCAATCCACTGGAGGAACTCGCCATTGGGATGAGGTCAGTCTTTCCTTTCTACAATGGTCACTATTCTGCCTACTAAGGATGATTGTTCTTCTATAACGCTCTTCCCTTTCAGGCACGTCGTCCCTCAACGCGTTACCTCCTCCAGAAGCTCTCTGCATGGAGGACGTGAACCGTGCCTTGGGCTTCCAGGGCAGGAGCTGGAAGACCTTGTTTGTCGTCGCCCCCCCGAACCCTCAAGCTCCTCCTCCTTTGGCTTCTAGTCCGTCTACAAGTCGGGCGGCTGGCCGAGGCGCTTCTTCTTCTTCTCGAGGCGAGGCCTCGGGTTCTACCTTTGGTGCTGGGAGAGCATTGAGGAATTCGGGCCACCGTCGCAAAGTCGCGATCAGGTCTGCCGTGCCCTACAACCGCCCGATCGAAATCGAGGAAGAAGAAGAAGAAGAAGAAGAAGAAGAGGTCTACTTCGAAAGTGGTCGCTCCTTGAATCGTCCAGCTCCCCCTTCACCAGCCTCCCGCTGCCCTAGCCCTTGGAGGGGAGGAAGAAGAAGAGGGAGAAATCCCTAGTGGTGATTCTCCCCTACATAGGAGAGTACCCCCTTCTCCTCCTCTCGTGGACTTCTTGGATCACTCCCCTCAGTTAGGATTTTGTAGAGTTCCTCCAGGGCTCTCCAACGGCTGAAGGAGGTCCCAGGGCGTCGACTCCAGTTACTTCATCTCCTTCGCAACTGCCCGATCAATTTCACTGTTCAAGCGCTCGACGAGTTGCGGCCAACGACCAGTTTGTGATGCCCCCGACCCTTCCTCATAAGGCCAACCTCACGGGTCGGGGACACGTTACCGCCGCCGAGAAGGAGCTCGAGAAGCTTTGTAGCCTTATCGAGAAGGAGGAGAAAGAGCGATTCAATGACTTCTCTACCGGTTTTTATGCCAGGTACATGGCTAGTCGAGACAGGAAGCCTTTCCCTCCTCGACCCAATTGAAGGATATTTATGACCTCCCTCTCTATGAGAGGCGCTATGGCTGCTTTGCGGAGGATGCTCCGGGTACTTCTACTTGGTCAGATCCGTCTACTTCCCGCCCTTGTTAGTGAGAGGGCGCCACTACATGTCTCTCAGTGCCACTTTTTCCTTGTCAAAATAATTTTTGGTTTTTGCATGGTGTTTATCCGAGCTGCGTCCCACATATAGTTTGTTTTTTTATTGTGACTCTGAACTTTATTATCCTGTTTATATGATGAATGTCTTTTCCTTATCCTATGTGATTGCGTACTTAATGCTCTTCCTTATAAGCTCCCGTCTCTTTATTAATTCTATTGATAACTCCGGCTATTGGGTTCTTTCCTCGAGTCAAAGGTAGATATGTACGCCTAATTATGGTGCGAATGACTCCTCGTATTTGACAGGTCTCGATCCAACTTCCGAGGAGACCGGAGCAACTTTGAATTTATAATTAATGCTCGTGTGTGGCTATATAAAGCTGGTTGTTATAGCCGTGATGCTTATTTTTCTGAATTCTATTTTAGTCTCTTGTTTTGGTCATCATGTCTCACGCTTCCAAGAGTATTTCAATAGATCAGCATCAAGGTGGGATGTCCCCAATTCCTAACCCATCATCTTGCATCTTATATTATAGTCAGATTGAAGCGGGGAGGTTGTACTTTCCTCTTCCGGACTTGATTGAGCGTTTCCTTGAATTTTTCGAACTCCATCCACTCCAACAGGTCCCTAGTGGCTACAGGATCCTGATGAGTGTGATAGCACTTTGCTCTGCTGCTAGGGTTCGGCTCGGGTTGAATGAAATCTGCTGATTCTATCAAGTCAAACCTTTGCTGAAGGAAGAGGGCACTTACTATCTTGCCAGGCGCTTGAACACCCCCCTCTGATCTTAGACACTGGGGACGCCATTGTAGGCTGGAAGACTTGGCCAATGAAGGTATCTGGTGCATGGAAACTTACCGGATCTACCTGGCAGCTTCCCTCGGTCATCAAGAAAACTCCCCCTATAATAATCTTGCATATCACATGGAGTTACCATTTGTTCACTCATCAATTATCTATTAAACAGTTTCTCATTTAATGCAGGGGATGGCTCAAACTGTCTAGAATGCCCTTCTGACAGCGAGTTGAGGTTGGATGATATAGCCAAGGTATTAGCTTTCCGAGAGCAAAGCTGGATAAGCCTGCTCAGGGACACCTCTCGTTGATTGCAGCGATAAATGCTCTTCATGTAAGGCCTTTTTCTCTAGCTACCCCCACTGCGAGGGGCGGTGAGACGTCTGCATCCCGCGCCTTCTCTTATCTTTCACCTCCGGAGGGGCCTTCTCGTCCCGCTTCGCGGCCATTGTCACGCCCTAGGGCGGCCGTCCCCGATACGTGGCAATAATATAATATCAGCTATCATAAACAAGAGGTCAACAATGACTCCAATAAACAATACACAAGGCTACTGAAGCAATGACAACTAATAATACAACTGAAAAGCGGAAGCCTACTATCAATAAGTCTGTAAACCAAAAATATTATTACAGACTCGAATACACAATCACTATCCTGTGAGAGCCAAGTCTAGCCAATAAAATACAACAAGTGCCACACGCACGAATTACCAATACACAAGACTCTAGGATTGCTGACAGCCTCGCACTCGCCAATCCGCCGGACAGAACGCTTCCACGCACGCAAGACCACGCCATAGGAAAACTCCAGCTCCACGCCCAACAACGCCCCTGTAAAAGAAACAGTACGCGAGGGGTGAGCTACAAGCTCAGTGAGTGATTGGAAACCAAACACCACTATAACAATTTAATGTTAAGGCAATTTCCTTTCAAGAAAAGACATGGGTTGAAACCCAATGGATAATAGGGTCACACGGTGGTGCAACCCGTCTCACCCACACCCTCACTCCCGAAGGGAGACTCTTGGGACTCTTGGGGAGAGACCATACCATTTGTCAAGGAGACGCGGAATTCCTGGTCGACACCACACTATTGTGATCATCTACATAGAGATAATTGTCATTGATGTCACTCAACATCGATACTTAACCGGACCCAACAAATATGGGAATGGGTGAACAAACAAATGGGTCACGTAGTGACGTGACTCAACACATTCGTCACCCCCGCCCCCGAAGGGGAGCTCCACGGAGACCCGGGGACAAACGAGGGTTAACCATAACACCACATGTTACTGGTTAATGAGACACAACGTGTCCATCTGCTACGAGGTAGAGATGTACTTCGATACCTCAAGCATCAGGAGTAACAAACCCAGAGTATACTCGATGGGCATTTGGGTCACGTGGCGACGTGACAACAACTCATCCTCACCCTAGCCCCCGGAGGGGTGGCTCTAGGGACTTTTGAAACGAACACAGTTGCTCTACACCCATCGTCATCCGGTAGCCCTCTCCGGGAGAGCCTCTACCTGATAGCCTCTCCATGACCGCTATCTCTACCATATGGGCGCACCAATAGGTGTCATAAATACGTCTCGGAGCACCCCACAGGACAACTACGAACCGGGCAGCTTAAACACGGATCTGACGAAGGGGAGAACGACTTGAAGCCCGAAATATCACTTGGTAGCTCTCTCCCGTGCAGCCTCTACCTGTCGGCCTTCCACGATCAGTACATTCCCTAGATGTGTACCGCGGTACGCATCGGTAGCACCTACAAGTGGTGGCACCATACAGGACAGCTTCTATGTCGGGTAGCTTCGACTCATGACGATGTCAGGAGGAAGCACCCTGCGTTCGCAATGCGAACCCTATGGGAAAACCAACTACCCTTGGTACTTACATACATATATCGATGATATCGAATACTCTTGTATTCCCACACGGAGGCGTCACTCGGACGCGAGGACTATCTCTACGCTCGTGTAGAAAAGCCAGGGGCATAACCCAATAGGCGGTTCAGACACACGCCTAGCACGGGTAGGCCCAAATTAATGCCGTAGCTATCGGTTTAACAAAACCGATGCCACGATGAATTCTTTAGAATTCGATTTGAATGCATCACTCGGATGCAAGGGGCGATTACATCGTTAGCGCTTTAACTAATAGGGTACGACCCATCGGCGGGTCATACCCTCGCCTATTAGAGATAGGCCCAATTAGTTAACATGCGCACTTATATATGTATAAGGGGAATCATAACATGATAATATGTTAATAGCTATAGGGGTACCCCCTAACATGGATTTACATCATAAATAACGAATCATACAACATGCATACAAGGTATGGCCTACTTAAACATGCTTATAAGGCCGTTAATCATACAATCACACAAAATATATCATAGCATTCGTTGGTTATCACCAACTTGAGAGGAAAGGGTCAAGCGTGATCTCGCGCACTAACGGGTGCATGCTAATTTTCTCAAGCGCATCTGAGTCTAGTAGGAACTACATCTACTTACTCAGTTTGCGCAAAGAGGGAGGGCGAGAGAGAGGGAAAGTCTCATCCTCTCCGGAATGTTGGTCATAGTTTTGCCCCAACAGATGGGTGCAACAACTACACCATTCCTCCAGTCTAATCATAAGGGAAAATATTAGCACGCATCCGGTTATTAACCCAAGGTTTAACATGCTGGATATTACTCATATAGGGGGAGGAGTATTACAATACTACCTAAGGCATGCATATTCTATACATCCATACACTCATTCGAAAATATATGCCCGAAACTCAAGGGGCGCACGAACACATTTATTCAAACATGAATATATACTTAAGCAAGTATAGGATAGAATAGGAGGTTCTACACAATATACTAGCTACAACAACCCTAACATGCAAATATCTAGCATATTTAGGGGTCGAGATACCCCAAGGATGCACAATACACGGCGGCGTGCATCGAGCGCATCCCAAAGTGTTGGATCGAACCACTCACCGATACCCGGATCGACGCGCATCCCATCCGACGAGGTCTGCAAGGTAAGGGTATCAATAGGGGTGAGTATAACCACATACAAACACATAAAAATACTTAAAATATACTAGAAATGTCAAAGACTCAGATACGCACGCATACGGGCTCGTACGCATGCAAGAACGCGCGTACGCACGCATATCCGAGCACCCCGACACCTACCCGAACCCCCGGGCAGCCACACGCGTGGCCCCCGCACTCATACGCACGCATGCGCACATGCGCACGCGGCCTCGCACACCCCCGGCGCACTGCTGCGCGCCCAGGCGCGCTTCCGCGCACGCCCGCGCGCACCGCGCGCAGAACGCGCGCAGACAGCGCGCGCCCGCGCGCAGACGCGCGCCTAATCCCGCGCGCACAGACGCGCGCCCCTGCGTGTGCGCACGCGCACTCCCGCGCGACCCAGCGATCGCCCGCGCCCCGCGCGCACCCGCGCGCCCAGCCTCCAAAAGCTTCACCTACGCCCCCCACATGCACCCAAACACAAACACCCCACATGCAAGCCCTCCCAAGCACCCTTATATGCTTTAAAACCAACAAAAGAAGTGGAAGAACTCACCAAAAGGAGAGGGGGTAAGGAAGGGGGAGATGGAGGGGCTCGCAAGCACACCCTCGCCCACCTCGACCGCAACCACCGCTACCACCACCTCTTCCTAGCACTTCTTGCTCATTGGGACATAAACACAAACACATGGGGGGCTGGCTGATTAGAGAGGGGAAGGAAAAGAGAAGGGATGTGGAAGAGAAATAAAGAATCAACAACTACAACAACAACATAAACACACCTTCTTCTTCATTGTGCTCCTTCTTCTCCATCACCATCTCTTCCTCCTCCCAAAACACACAACAATGGGGGCTGGACCAGACCCAAAAGGGGTGAAAAAATATGCTAAAGTCGTGGGATTTGGGGGTTAAATAAGCAAAGGTCGAGTAAATGACCAAGTCATCCTCGGACTTAAAACCTCTGCGCAGCCTTCACTTAAACGGCTATAACTTCCTCAATACAGCTCTGAATTGCACGATTCCAGTGGCATTGGAAAGATAAGACGATTATCTACAACTTTCATGTTTACACCCAGATCAAATAACCTCTCCAGCTATTTCAAAATCTAGACTAAACATCTTACAGGGCTGCTGCCTGGATTTCTCAACTTCGGGGTATACATGGAAAAATACCCATAACTTTTGATATACGAATCCAGTTGATCCAATTCCACTTCTATACGCAGCAACTCGTGCTAATAAGGGGGCTAAGACAGCGGCTCAGTCTTCAAGCACCCAGTCGTCTTAAGCGCGGTTGATCGTACCTTTTTGTTTCTTTCATTATGGAACTATTTGTCTTATATATGCTTTTATCAACCTTATGTGATTAGAATTTTATAATGTATTTGATTCGCGTCCTGGGGTACCACCCTTGCATGCCACTGTTTCGTCTGCTTTAACCTTGTAAGTCGACTTATAGGCAGGTCGGACCTTTAGACAAGTCGGACCTTTTAGGTCAGAATTGGAGTTAACTGGCTTTCTCTGGTCGGATTTAAAGTGAGTTAGCCCTTCCTGGTCGGGCTTTATCGATCTTACTTTTCTTTTAGGCCGACTTCGATAAGTAAAACGTTTTAGTGCTAGGTTCAAAGGTCAGTTATAATCACGACTATCTGATTCTCTAGCTTAGCGACGTGATCTGCTCACGTGGATATGCAGGGCCTGACCCCTGCGATTTTGTGTATCTTCTAATGTCAGAAGTCTGCGGACACCTTTACACGTGGCGTTTGAGCGGGATATTTAAGGCGTTTTGAAGTTGATCCCATGATTAGGGTTGCCGCTTCCCCTTCCCGAAGTGCCAACCGTCGCACCTTGGCTAGTCGAAAAGATGTGCCGTCTCTTCGGCACGGTTGGTGTCTCGTTAAATAAAGATTCATCATTTTAATGAGATGGTAATCAAACTGAGGTATTTCACTCTTTTCCTCCTCTCGTCTTTCTAATTTTTCCTGCTCTTTCACTGTAGCCATCCTTCATTTCATCGAGGTGAGCGGACTCCCCATTCTTAGGCAGGGTTCATTGTCTAGTTTTCTGTCTCTTTTCATTATGCCGTTATGAGAACGTCGATCACCATATCTCTGTTTGGTCTTAGGAACATGTTTGAAATTCTAGTATCGGTGGGTATGGAGTGGTCCAAGTTCAATTTATTCCCTATCCCTATAGACAGTATGGATCACTCTTGTATGTATGTATATCCTTTCCACATAGCCAAAGGTGCCTTGACTTTGCCCTTCCCCCATTAATGAGGAAGTTTTTCTCAACCTTCGAGCTTCATCCTACACAGTATAACCCCAATTTCTTTAGGGTTCTAATGTGTTATGTGTCGTTGAATAGGGAGCTCAACCTAGATTCAGGCGTCCCCGAAATAATGCATACATATGAGCTTAGAAAGTCTGGTAGAGGTTATCACTTTAGGGCTAGGAATTCCAAAGAAAATCTCATAGACGAACTGCCAGACTCAGATAAGAATTGGGCTGAGAGCAAATTGATTTTTTTGTCCGGCAATTGGGAGTTTGGTGATGCTCCTGAAGATACATGGAGAGTGGCTCGGTTCATCTTGATGGGCACACTAGGTCGGGCTACATTACTTTGTCCGTTCATGATATAATCCTCCGCTCTGGACCTCCGCTAGGTTGGTGGCAATCCAGGCCGAGCTGGATTCGCGGTCAGGGAACATTGGCAAACTCCCTGGCCATGAAAATAGAAAACATTCACCGATAAGGCAGTCTCCAAGCACTCTGTGAAAGAGGAGCAAACCAGCCGTGTCCGATCTTTTGACCTCGGCTCCCAGGCCATTGCCACCCGCTTCTAGTGCTCCTTTAAGCAAGGGGAAAGAGGTCTTCCCAGCTTTCAGGTTATCTCCCCCGTTACCTGCTTCCCGAGATAGAGAGGTCATCCAGACATTTACCCCGCCCCTCGGACCAAGACTCGCCCAGTCCAGGTCTCTCATTCTGTTCTGAAAGACCGGGATGTGACGATTGGTTTGATCCAATCGGTGATCTTGGAGAAAGACAGAGCCTTGGCGTGTGCCATATCCGCTTCTGAGACAGATTCATTCCTTCAAAGCATTGTCTACCAGGCACGTTTTTTTCTAATAGGTTGTTTGTTTATTTGTTATTCTTTATTCTTATGGTCTTCTTATTTTGGAACAACTCGGCGTCTACGCGAACATGGTAGGTCCAACATATGATCAAGTCGTCGGTGATGTCGCTCGGGCACACCGTGCTTGCGAGGAGGAGAGAGATGCTTGGGAGAAGGTTGAAATTGCTTTGAAGGCCACCCAGGAGAAGCATTCCCAGGTAGTTGAAGAGCTTAAAAAGAGTTTGTCTGAGATATCCGAACTATTAGAGGAAGAATGGGCCGGAAGGGCTCTCGACATTTCTGAAGCCGAGCAACAGAAGAGGGAGATGAAGTTGGATTTTAAATTCCAAATTCGTGAAAGGGTTACGGATCTCCTCGGTCTCATTGACATATACGACAGGGGTTATCGCAAGGGCTTCCAAGACTACAGAGATGGAATGCCTGCACCAGATGCTAACCGAGTTGTTCAGATACTTGGTCCTCAACTTCTCGAGCCTGAGGTCGACCATGATATGGAGGTTCCTCCCAATCCAGCTTCTCCCTCTCAGCTAAAGGATATGCCTGGGTAGATAACTAATTTCCTCGGCTGTACCTTGTCTGATATAATCGATGTCAAAGAGTTTCCTTCCCTGGCCGTCCAGAAAACTCGGCTGCCATGAAGCCGATAGTTGCTAATGTTGCAGGAATGAAGAGTGAGCCCTCTGAGAATGTTATGGAGTCAGAGATTCTTCTTTCTGCGACTGACACAGATGAAACCATGGTCCATATGAATGAAGACCTATTGACGTTGGCTAGCGGAGCCAAAAATTGAGACGACACCGAGAACAACTCCATTCCCCTGATCCCCGAGCTCCTTCAAGTCGTGCTCCGGGGGAAAATTAAGCTGGTACTTGGGGGATTGCTTCCATCATTTTTGCCCGTTGTGTTGTTGTCTTGATTTGTTTTACGGGATACTTGTGGTTCAATGGTTTAATGGCCACTTTATTGTATGGTGAATGAATTCGAGCAATGTAAATTGCCCTTTGAGTGTGTTTTGAATGCTTATATTGTTGCCTTACTTTCTTAACATGCTTGTTTCTTCTTTTCGATATTGTATTGTGATGCCAACATGATTTTCTAGTAAAGAAAAAGAAACTGCTTGAGGTCGGCACATGCATAGATACGCCCTGTAATTATGTTTTTGCACCAGGCTTAAGAGTTTTGGATTGCCTCCGTCTCCTTGATATGCCCCCTTTTTTATATATGTCATTCTTTTGGATGTATCTTGCATGGATGTTTAAGCTTTCTTATGCAGTAGAATCGGTTGTCCAACTTCTATTGCTGAGTTGAGTCGAGTGCAAAGAGCGACCTCGATCAGGTTTCAGCCCGTTGAGTGCGCCTTTGTTTTGCCATTCGGCTAGTGCGCGACTGCAAGGGCTGAACTGAGTCGAGTGCAAAGAGCGACCTCGATCTAGTTTCAGCCTGTTGAATGCGGCTTCATTTTGCCATTCGGCTAGCGCGCGACTGCGAGGGCTGAACTGAGTCGAGTGCAAAGAGCGACCCTGATTGAGTTTCAGCCCGTTGAGTGCGGCTTCGTTTAATTGTGTTATTCATGCACATAGAAGACTGAAGAAAGGAAAGCATTTCTCATTCAATGATAATATTTTTTGAGATGGATTACATTCCAAGGTCGGAGAATCTCAGTCCCGTCCATAGTTTCTAAGTGATAAGCTCCGTTTGGTCCGACTTGCATGACTTTGAAAGGGTCTTCCCAATTTGGTCCAAGTTTTCCGTCCTTCTTGGTTTCTGGAAAGACTTCTCTGAGGACCAGGTCGCTAGCTCAGAAACTCAAACTCGTCCATTGTAATATCGAGATATTTGATTTTGAAAATCTATTGTTCTTATTGCTACAATCTCTATTATTTCATCTCGGAGTTCTAAGTCTTGCATCATCTGGTTGTCATTTCTGCTCGGTCGAAGTCCTAAGTCCGGTGTATGGGTAGGTTGGTCTTGACTGGCAGGATGGCTTCAATTCCGAATGCCAGTGAGAAGGGAGTTTCTCTCATAGACCTTCTCGAGGTGGTCCGGTAAGACCAGAGGATCGAAGGGAGTTCATCAACCCATTTTCCTTATGCATTGTCCAGCCTTTTCTTCAATCCATCTAGGATAGTTCGGTTTGTAATTTCAGCTTTCCTGTTGCTCTGGGGATACCGTGGGGTGAAAAATGATGTTGTATCTTCAATTCTTTGCAGGACTCCTTTATCACGGTATTGTCAAATTGCTTGCCGTTGTCTGAAATGATAGAGTGTGGAACTCCAAAGCGGCATACTATCTCTTTTCACAAGAAGGCCTTGACCTCATTATCCCTGATTCTTGTCAAAGGTACTGCCTCGACCCATTTGGTGAACTAATCGGTGGCCACCAAAAGAAAGCGCTTTTGCCGCGGTGCCATGGGCAAAGGTCTGATAATATCTAGCCCCCAATGGGCGAATGGTCAAGGGCTCTTTAGAGGGACAAGGTCCGCAGCTGGCTGGTGAATGAGTGGGCCGAACTTCTGGCAATTTACACACTTACGAACGAGATCTACGGAATCTCTTTTCATGCTTGGCCAGAATACCCAATCGACACTGCCCGGAGGGCTAGTGATCTAGATCCGATGTGCCCCCCACACAAGCCTCAGTGGAGTGTGTTCAACACCCGTTGCGCCTCTCAGGGTCCAATGCACCTTAGATAGAGTCCCTGAAAACTCCTTTTATAGTGAATTCCCATGGATGACATCCAAAATCTGGCCGCCCTCTGCTTGATCTTTTTCGCTTCGAATTTACTCTTTGGCAAAAATCCTTCCAAGAGGTGCCGTTTGATGTCTGGCACCCAGTTGGGTGAGTCTTTCGCGTAGGCAACCATTAAGATCTCCCCAGCCCTTTCAATGCTCAGGATCTTCAAATAGTCAATTTGAATACTTCTAGTCGTCTTTCCGATGGCTGATGCTAAATTGGCTAAAGGTCCGCTTGAGCATTGAGCTCTCTCTATCTTATGAATATTGGTCGATTTGAACCGGGAGATTAACAAGTGCACCTTCTCTTGATATGCCATCATCCACTCGTCCCTGGTTTCATATTCTCCGGTGCTCTGAAACACAACCAGCTCTGAGTCGCTATAGATGTCAATGATATGGGCACCAAGGTGAATTGCGAGTTCCAACCCTGCAACAAGGGCTTCATACTTAGCTTCATTGTTAGATGCCCGGAAACCTAATTTCAGAGCATGTTCAAACAGTAGCCCGTCGTTGTTCCTTAAAACCAGTCCTGCTCCCACGTCCTTCTGGTTGGATGCTCCTTCGACATTTAGAGTCCACGTGGGCCTAGTCACTGCCAAGCTGCTGGTTGTTTATCATAAGTACTTCCTCTTGCAGTGGGGTTAAGTTGGCTAAAATGTCAGCAAGTACTTGTCCTTTTTTTGCACTCGATCGCCCATTTCAACATTCGCCCGATGATGTTGGCATTCCAAAGAACAAGCTTGAGCGGGTAATCGGTCACCACGTTAACCGAGTGAGCGGCGAAGTAATGTCTAAGCTTTTGGGAGGATACAAGAAGGGCATAGACAACCTTTCTAAGGTAAAGGTACCTGGACTCCGGTCCATACAAGGTTTTTATTGACGTAATATATTGGCTGTTGTACTCCTTCATGTTCCTTCATGACAATCGAACTGACTGTGTGGTCAGAGGCCGCAATGTAAAGGTACAGAGGCTCACTAGAGTTTGGCTTCATCAACAATGGAGGCGATGCAAGATACCTCTTGAGTTTCTCAAAAGCCAGTTGGCACTCGGGGGTCCAATCAAATTTCTTGGCTTTTCTAAGCAATCGAATTTCAGGGCTGCCAGTCTCCCGGTCAATCTTTGAGCCTCCTTCCTGTTCCTTGGTGGGTTAATTTCAAGCACAGCTTTGATTTGATTGGAATTAGCTTCTATACCCTGATGTGTGGTAAAAAAACCAAGGAACTTCCCGGACTCTACCCCGAAGGAGCACTTAGCCGCGTTAAGTTTCATGCGATAGTTCCGGAGTACTTCAAAAGCTACCTTGAGATGCTCGAGATGGTCGCTCTGCTTGTCGCTTCTTACCAACATGTCATCTATGTAGACTTCCACAGTCTTGCCAATTTGCCGTTCAAACATCTTGGTGATGAGCCTTTGGTACGTTGCCCCCGCATTTTCCAGTCCGAAGGGCATGACCTTGTAACAGTAGGTGCCCATCGGGGTGATGAATGTCGTCCTATCTCCGTATGTTCATACATCGGGATTTGATGATATCCCGAATACGCGTCCATGAAGCTCATCAGCTCATTTTCCGAGGAGGCATCTACCAATTGGTCTATCTTTGGAATGGGAAAACTATCCTTTGGACAAGCGCTGTTCAAGTCAGTGAAATAAACATAGATTCATCATTTGTTGTTCTTCTTGGGTACCACCACCGTATTGGCTAGCCAATCAGGGTATTGGACCTCCCAAATGAAGCCTGTAGCCAGGAGTTTCTCCACTTTTTCTTTGATCGCCTCGACATGAACTGGTGCTACTCGCCTCTGCCATTGCTTGACGGATCGCATTGCAGGGGAGATGCACAGTCTGTGACAAATTACACTCGGATCGATGCCAAGCATTTCTGACGGCTTCCATGCGAACACGTCTACGCGTTCATGGAGTAGCTTGATCAAACTTGCTCTTTCGCTTTGGCCCAATGCGGTGCCAATGAGGAAATACTTTTCTGGGCGAGAGGGTCGATGAAGATTTTCTCCAGGTCTTCAACCACCCGCTGAGTAGGATCGGGTCGGGCTTCGTCGGCTCTCACCCGATCCTTCAGTAATTGCTATCTTTTGGGATGTATGTCATCTGCACCCCCGGGTTGCTCTTCGACCTTAGCCTTGCCGGAGGTGGCGATAGCGTAACATCTCATCACGACGGACTGATCACCCCATATTTCCATGATACCTTGTGAGGTTGGGAAGCGCAGTTTTTGGTGGTATGTCGAGGGGATGGCCTTCATTGCCCCCAGCCAAGTGCGGCCCATGATTGCATTGTAGGGGGAAGGCAGGTCCATGATGGTGAATTTAGCCAATATAGTCTCCTCGTCTGCCCGTACTGGTAAAATTATTCGGCCGACTGGAACTTCCTGACTTCCATTAAAAGCAACCAGCGGGTCCTGCATGGGGTCAAGGCTAGAGGGTTTCAGGCCCATTTTAAGATAGGGCTGCATAAACAATATGTCAACTGAACTTCCGGTGTCAATAAATATATGTTCGACATCAAAGTTGGCCATACGCAAGGTGATGACTAGAGCATCGCTGTGCGGTATGGTCAAACCGACCAAATCATCATCAAAAAAGGATATGAGGCCTGGATCTTCTGTTCTCAATCTTTTGGTGACAAGCCGGACCTCCTACTCAATCTGTAGAACTTCCAAATGACCTGAATTCTACTTCTCAGCTCATTGGACCGACTTGGGGTCTGTTAATGTCGGTAGATCTCCATAGATCATATCGATGACTCCAGCCACGTGCGAAGGGGCAATAGCAATTACATGTTTCTTGGGTCTCCTTTCCGCTTCAGCATCTATGAACTCTTTAAGCTTACTTTTACGGACCAGTGATTCCAGAAACCCCTTCAAGGTCTGACAGCTCTCTGTTTGGTGTCCAAAGTCTCGGTGATAGTCGCACTTAAGACCTTTGTCTCGAGTAGCCGGATCACTTTTCATTGGGGGCGCCCATTGAAAGAACGGGGCGTGTTTTATCTTTTCCAGAATCTGAACGAGGGGCAGGGTGAACTTGGTGTATGGGCGCTCCCTGATCTCATTGGTCATTGGGTTACCCTTGTTGTCAGCACGCGGCTTACACCCCTTGTCCTCCTTTGCCGCGGGTTTTTGGAGATGGTGGTGACCGCCTGCGGTCGAGAAGAGGTGGCTTCGTCTTCGACTTTAGCATACTTCTCGACCCGACACATCAACTCGTTCAACGATTCCGGGACTTTCTTTATTAGGGAGTTCCGCAAATCGTGCTTTGGAGGTAACCCATTCCGGAATGCCATAATGGCCGCGTTTGGGTCACATCTGTCAACATCAAACATTAGGAGACGAAAGCGGTCCACGTAGCACCGAATCGATTCTCCAGGCTGCATGTGCACTTTCATGAGATCTCCTAGATCCTTCCTCTGTTGTTTGCTGCAAACGAAGTGTTCGGCGAATAGAGTGTCGAGTTCTTCGAAACACCAGATCAACCCTCTAGGAAGATGGTCGAACCAGCTGAGTGCTGCTCCTTCTAAGCTTGATGAAAATATTTTGCACATGAGCTCGTCATGTTGCTCGTACAAGGCCATTGCACATGGTCCCGTTGTACAATTGAAACTTGGGTTGGACGAACTTCCTAGGTGGT
The DNA here is from genome assembly GCA_030737845.1 of Acorus calamus. NCBI lineage: Eukaryota > Viridiplantae > Streptophyta > Magnoliopsida > Acorales > Acoraceae > Acorus > Acorus calamus. The sequence continues at coordinate 9,627,323 of CM060876.1, read as the reverse complement.
GTATAGTGCAGAATGTGCTGCACGAAGGGTGACTCATATCCCTTCAAAGCTCTGGAGATGGACTCTCGATCACGGGTGTTTGTCATCTCACTCTTGTATGTTCTCCTTGTCCGTTCAAGACGATCTTCTTCGTAATCATCGTCCAATAATGCTGAGTACCGACCAGGACTTTAGTACCGGCCCTGTCTCGTTGTTTGATGAGTGTGGGCGCGCTTGCCCCGCTGTTCCTAACGCGGGGAGTAGTCATGGCACTACCCTTTGTCCTCCCTAGCTCAGTCCTATGTGGTAGGAAAAGCTGGTGGATCAGGTCCATCATCTTGTTGTTTGTGCCCTCTGCCGGATGAATACACCGACTTGTGGCTCATTACGTTAGCTCGTCGGCTTTGGCGATCGTGGTCTCGTGGTTCAGCTCCCGTCCTCACCAAGTCTTGCAGGTTTCGCGCTTCAGGAGGAGGTGGTGGTGGCGTGACCAGCTTCCGCTTTAGGAATTCCTCCATCAAGCCCTCCAAGTGATGATACCGTTGGTTCATCACTTCAAGTTCCTTAGCGACGTCGCCGCCCACCTTCGGGGTCGGGTTTTGCGAAGTGCATCTAACTGTTGCCTTGCCCCTTGGTAAGGGTGGGTCTTCGGGCGACACGCGTCCCTCTTCTCCACCTCGCTCATGGATCGTCGATTGAGTCCTTGTTGCCACCATCTTCTCAGGTCAAAGTTTGGAACAACTTCTTGCTCGAGTCCCACCGACGGCGCCAATTTGTGGGGGATGAAGTCTAGCTTTCCCCTCTTGAGCCAGATCTTCGTTGATCCGGGCTTTGGATGTGGACCCGAGATGGCGTGGACTTGAACTCTTCTCTGCAACAATCTGGTACAAGCCTTCAATTCTCGTTGTCCTCCTTCTCTTCCTTCTTCATCCTTCGGGATCCTGCAACTCATACCAGTGTAGTGCCGCCGGCTAACGCCCCTCCAATGCCCAAGTCAGTAATTTCTTCGTATGAAGAAGAACTTAGAATACTTGAGAATCAGTAGAAAAGAGTGTTAGGTGTAGTCCCCCTTTTATACTAAATAGGGGCATGCCGAGCTTGACCTTGTGAGGTGTTCATATCATGATACAGAATCTCCACGTGGCCTGGGGATCTATGGACATGTGTCACCTAGGGATCATCATTATCCTATAACTGTTTTTCTGACGTTTTGTCCTTTTCTAGTGTTAGAGAATATTCCCTTTGTTAACCGTTTTCTTGCAGGGGTGGGCCTATGGCCGACCTGCTTTTTAGTTCGGGCATTGTCTTTTGGACGGCCTATAATTAAGGTCTGGCAATATGGGGTACTCGTCCTTAGAACTTCAGCATATGATCGTCTTATCCTGGTCGGGCATAAGCTCTGTCTAACTTGTCTAAGTCGGATATAGTCTTTGCTCGACTTGACCTGGTCAGGCATGATCATTTGCATGACCATAGAGGAAGACGAGCTCGATCAGGCCATAATAAAATTTTGGGCCCATGGGCTTTCCTTCCTCGAACTCATATTTTTATTGACATGGGCTAATCTTTTTCAATCCTTGCTCTTATACAACCTTATCCCTTATTCGACTTCCTGATTAATTTGATTTCCTACAAACATTATTATAAAATAAATAAAAACTAAGTACTCCCTCTTTGTGTTAGCTACTACATCAACTTCTTCTCTCTTTCTCTCTCACTATTCCCTCTCACTCTCATAGTCAGTTTCTCTCTGTCACCCTCACACCCACAATCACCCTCACACTCACATTCCCTTTACACTCCAATTGTGTGTGTGTGTCTATATATATATATATATATATATGATAATATACGGTCCGTGCAAATTGCGTATATACTGCTTTTAAAAGGTATATGCCTACTAGAAAAGGCATATACCTCATTTAATGTATTGTTAATGTAATTTAAAATGATGTATCTAATACTTCAGTAAGGTATGTGCTTTCTTTCCTGATGCATTGACCCCCTGAAATGATGTGAAATACCTTAAAATGGAGTGCATGCTTTCTTTATCGATGCATATACTTCTTTAAATGAATTATATAGTGTGATACGTATGGTCCGCACAGACTGCACCATATTATTACTATCTCTCTCTATATATATACATAGTTGAGTGATAATATACGGTCCGTGCGAACCATGTATATATACCCCTAGGAGGTGTATATGTGTCAATAAAGAAAACATATAGCTAAATGATGTATATGCTTCGATCAGATGATATGCTTTCTTTATCGACGCATATACCTCAATTAGGGTTGTACATGTGAGGTTCGCACAGACCGCACCATATCATTACTATATATATATATATACACACACTTAATTGAAGTATTACATACATTATTTGAAATCACATTATCAAAAATTCATTCAACGAGGTATGTGCTTTCTTTAATAACCATATTTTTATTTAAGTACTTAGATTTAAATTATATGTTCTTTTTAGTCTCTCTTAGAGTCCGAGGGACTAAAATGAAAATCAAATAATTTAAGGATAGATCACTCCCAGTAACTAATAAGAAACATATTTTTTAAAGCTAGAGAGTTAAACTGAAATATAAAAAAATGAGATATCGATTACTAAATTATATAATTTACAGGAAGTAGAATATAAAAAAAACCCTATCTTTTTATTACCCCCATCAAAACCCCTTCCTTTTTCCCCTAAGAAAACTATCCCAACTGTATCCTTGTCACTTCTTCTTTTCACGGTGTATCTACAGAACTGTGTCTCTGTCACTTCTTTTTATTTAGGGTTATTTAGTTTCCACCCCTCCCAAAACAGACAAATTATCAAAAAAATAAAATAATATTTAATATTGAATTTTGAAAGAGTTTGTTTTGATAATTTGTGTATTTTGGAAGGGGTGGAAATTAAATAACCCTTTTATTTATAGCCACAAAGAAAACAAAGCCACCATTTGGTTTCCTGCTAACTCAGCATTTAATGCATCCTTACTCTCTCTTTGACTTTGGCTTCTCACTCTCTCTATCACCAGTACTTGGCCCCTATTTGTGTGTGTGAAATATATATGTAATAGACTAATAGTGCATTGGAGTGTGTTGACTTGTTGTGAAACGGTGATACGTTCTAGATTCGAAAGGGATGGAGGTGTGAAATTGGGCACGTGTAGAGATAGTGTACAAATACGTAAGAAGTGATGCATAAAGGGATGGAATGTATATGTGATGAGAGAAGAAAACTATCCCAACTGTGTCCTTGTCACTTCTCTTCACGGTGTATCTACAGAACTGTGTCCCTGTTACTTCTTTTTATTTATGGCCACAGAGAAAACAAAGCCACCATTTGGTTTCCTCCTAACTCAGCATTTAATGCTTCCTCACTCTCTCTTTGACTTTGGCTTCTCACTCTCTCTATCACCAGTACTTGGTCCCTATTTGTGTGTGTGAAATATATATATATATATATGTAATAGAGCATTGGAGTGTGTTGACGTGTTGTGAAATGGTGATACGTTCTTGATTTGAAAGGGATGGAGGTGTGAAATTGGGCATGTGTAGAGATAGTGTACAAATACGTAAGAAGTGATGTATAAAGGGGTGGAATGTATAATGTTATGAGAGAGGTAGATGTGTGAAAGATACTGGTAGTAGTAGTAATAATAATAGTAATAATAAACTAGGTGGTAGGGTGGAACCGAAAATGAAAGGAGAGTCAAAATATTGGCTGATTCATATATTGCATGTGATAAATTAGGTTTAAATCTGTCAAAATGGGGTATCTACAATTCTATAGATCTGAAACAATCCAATTACAAATATCAATAAGGACAGAACCACTCAATTAAAAAAATACACACATTACATATCTAATGTAACAACTACAATATAACTTCAATAAAATAAACATACATATAACTTGATAAATCTAAATATAATATAACTTCAGTTTTTACTAAGAAAATTTAGTTATATCTTAAGTAATGAAATGCAGTAGGAATTCAGTTGAGTTGTATTTATGTAACGTTTTTGTATTTTTTCAGTATTATATATTTATTTTAAATATATATTGAAAATTTTAATTGAAATTTAAATATTTCATTTTTCAGATTTGACGGTGGGCCCAAATGGGTCCAATTTGATTTATAATTATGATAATATAAATTGATGTTGCAATATTTATTTTATATTTTTTTGGAGATATTTATAGTGTTAAGATAATTTGGTTGAAATTTGGTGAGATTCGGAGTTCGAGAAATTAAATGTTTAGGCTTAAATGTCAAGTTATGGGCTCAGGGATCTAGTTGCGAATCTAAAATACCTTTTAATAGCCCTCAGGGATCTGTTTGTGAATCGGATAGGGATCTATTTGTAAATCGGATAGGGATCTAGTTGTAAGCCTAGAATGCTTAAGGGGTCGTTTTGTAATTTTGGTAACCCCTTTAAATAACATGTTTGGGTTATGGTTTTCATCCAAATCTCAGAAGATATGAAGGGTGGTGATGACTTAACCCTAGATGAAGATGGTGGGTGGTATAACCGGATCTGTGAGATATCATTCCCTATTGATTTTGTTATTTAGGGTTTCAATTTATTTTTTGTTAGAAGATCATTGTGTTAATCGTTTGTTTGAGAAAAAGTTTGATGTATTAGGGTTAGGGTTTAATCAATTTTAATTCATTGATTGTTTGATTCGATTTCATTGGATCTCGAAGGAATTCTTAAGATCAAATTATATTTATCAGTTTTGGGATTTAAAGGGTTATTTTCGGGTTGATTATATGCTTGGATGTAAATCGTATTTTTTACTATGATAGAATCGTTGCTGGAAAAAATGTATTTCATAAAAAGAAATAGGTTTTGAAAAGCTCTTTCCAATGAATCATGAATCGTCTAATTCGGAGTTACGGGTAGAAAGTTATGATTTTTGAAAGATTTCTATGCAGTTTCCTAGAATTCAATATTTGGCTTAATGACTAAGTTTGTGAATTTTAGAGATTAAAGGGATCCCAAATTGATGTTTAATGAAGTTTAAATTGATTTGTGGGTTTTGATAATTTTATTGATCTTGACAACTTAAATTGGATCTTAAATCGATAATTTGGTTTAGTGGGATTAATGTTCGGATATTACTGTTATTGGGATATAAATTGATTGGATTTAGTTATTTCGATCATTGGAGTTATAGTTGAGCCTTATTGGATTTGTCTAAATATTTATTCGAGGATTGATCGATTATGTGGGTCTTATGACATAAATGGATATTGATTATCAGATCATTTTGAGTATACGAAAATTTCAATATTTATTCAGAGTTGGGATTTTCGTTAGGCCTTTGAGGTGAGTTGCAGATTGTAGGTCTATTAGGTATGGGCTTTTGAGATTATTGGGCTTAGTGTTGTTGTAAGTTGATTGTCAGTGGTTTGAGTCATAATTGAATTGTTTCTGATTTATTATTTCATAATTGTTATGTTAGGTTATCAACGTGCGAGTGTGTATTGTTCATGCACGTGCATCAATTTGTATTGCGTGGACTGAAGGTGAGTGGGTCTAGTCTCATATGTATTTTTTGAAACTATCTATATGTATATCATTCTGCATCATGGTTACTTTAAAATATGCAATTGTTATTTGGGCACGAAGTATTTGAGCATGTCATCATGATTAGCATGAGGCGTTAATTTTATATATATAACTTTTATGCTTTGGAGACTATATTATTTTTATCGCATGCATAGCTTTTGGAATGAATGGTTGATCATGCATGCATACATTCGTCTAGGTGGCTCGGTCTTGGTGGCCAACGTCTAGGTGTATGTCTACGTGGCCAGGTTTGAGAACGTAGGATCCACTTCTTTGTGGCTATGTCTACGTGGCCATGCCTACGAAAGGCCTCGCGAACTGGGTGCTGCGAAGATGGACATGCGTGTTCGTTGTGTTGCATGCATCATATTGGATAGGATTGTCTGTGTGTGCGTGTGTGTGTGTGTGTATATATATTATTGCATGTCTTGGTGGCCTTTTTATATATTTTCTCTCTTGATATATTACAAGTCTGTGTGGATATTTTATGACTATTATATTTTGATTATAAATGTACTAACCGGACGTCATAGGTCAATTCACTGAGCGTGTGGTTGCTCACCCCTCATTTTTCCAACCTTTCACATTTAAAGACTTAGATTGGTGGATCTCGTGTAGCTGCGAATGAGATCGTGGGTGCGAGAACGTTAGACTTGCTTGGTCGAAGGACTTGATCAAATTTTTGGCATGTAGTTCGCCCATCTTCCTAGTAACCATATTAGTATCAAGTTGTATATCTTTTGATGTATAAATTATATTCAGAGTAATTGGAAGTATTGTGGAATCTTAGATGTTTTAGTACCTTTGAAGAATAAAGTTTATTTTGGTGTTATTTTATTATCTCTCTGGATAGAAGGAAAAATAGAACTCTGAGATTCGAGGAATTAAGTTAATGCAACCGGATTTCACGCTTCAACACGAAGTCGTGGGTTCGGGGGTGTTACAATTTATAAATGAGTGGTAAAGTCATGTAAGATGAGAGATGACAAAATTTGATTCAAGTAGCAATAGTAAGTTATGTAAAACAAACCAATGAGTATAAATACTAATGATTAGAAAAATCAAGATAACATTTATGGTAATATCTATGATAACATGAATACTGACTTATAGAAATGTACTTTGAAATCACAAAACATAAGGCCAGTTACAGACAATTCACCACTATTTACATATTTTAAACGACAGTTTAAAGAAACAAAATAATTTAATTACAAAGACTACCGATAACAGAACCTATCAGTTCAAAAAATACCCACAATACATACCCAATCCGAGATGAGGCAATATGCTATCTCCAAAATGTTCTCTGCATATAGTTTTGACCTTTAAAGATGATTTTGATTCATACAAGTCGACCAAACAACAATATTATTATTTGTTGTTGTTGTTAAAACTACTCTTATCATTGCAATCTGGATGTTCTTTTCAGTTTGCTTTCAACATTGCAATTAAATAGATAATGAACTTGGATTAAAACAATCCTAGAATTGACCAACTTCAAAGAGAGTATAAAAAACTTGGAAAAGGACTTTTTCCCCTTCCCTTGAATATTCTAGGAACTTATAGGAAGCTCTTATAGGTATTTTTATTCACTATAAATTGGAATCAATTATTTGATTTGGTCATCTCCAGCCTTTACTCAAACCTATATCCAAATTCTACTAAAATGTTTTGAGTAAGAGCCCTTACTCATTGTCATTTTGATGAGGGGGTGGGAAGAACGTACCTGAAGTATGATCCGTTCCTGAAGAACGATGAGAATTCTCATGGAATACTTCCACTTTGTTTCATCTGGACCCCCACACCGTCCAATGCAAAAATGAAGTATAAGGGATATTGCATCTTTAGGAGATTGCAAATCAAATTCCTTATACATTCGATGATGCAGGCAAAGTGACCAAATCACATGTATTAGTTGAAAATGTGCCAGCCTGAATAGATGTCACAAGAGGACAAAATTAAATTTGGCGGCAAAAGAATCTATTGCACACCAGAAGCGTGGCAGACCTATAGGATTTAATGATTCAGCTCCCCATAAGCAAAGATCAAATGAAATATCATGTCTTATTAATCCTCCAGAAGAAGTTATACATAATACTCCAAAAGAGTTTTTGAACAGAAGATCCACTTTCTCAAAACTCTAGAAGCGTATACTGCCCCTGAACAGACACGAGTCTCTGAAGTGACTATAGAAACTCTTGAAGAGGAAAATGTGCCTAATAATAATGAGATCTCCATATTTTATACACATTCAAGAGATGTGAAATCACAAAGAAATGATTAGGGATGATATTTTTTCATTTGCAGTAGCTACTGAAATTTTGAAAGGGCGATGATGATATGAACCACATACCATAAATTAATGTCGATAAAAAATGATTGGCCAAAGTTGAAAGATGTTATACGAACCTATAAAACATACCCCGAAAGGTATTAACCCTTTAGGTTACAAATAGATGTTTGTAAGAAAGTGAAATGAGAAAAAAATAAAATCACAAGATATAAGGCACGACTTGTGGCACATGATTTCTTGCAAAAACCTGGGATTGACTATGAAGAAATTTACTCACCAGTCATGGATGCAGTAACATTTCTTTACCTAATAAGTCTTGCAGTTTTTGAAAAACTCGATATGAAACTAATGGGTGTAGTATCAACTTATCTATATGAAAATTTAGATGCTGATATTTGTATGAAAAACCCTAAAGCATATAAATTTCCTAAAATAAAATTAAAGAGTATGTACTCAGAAAAGCTAAGACGTTCATTATACGACTTAAAATAGTCTACAAGAACATAGTACAATCATCTTAGGGAATCCTCGGTAATAGGAGGATATGAAAAAAATCCCAGTTGTCCATGTATTTTTATAAGCAAATCTAATTAGGGATTTGCTATTTTGTCAGTTTATGTTGATGATATAAATTTAATTGGGCTCCTAAAGAGCTCGACAAAACTGTAGAATGTATGTAGAAGGAATTCAAAATGAAAGACCTTGAAAAAAATAAATATTGTCTCGGTGGAATATTGGTCCACCAATCAAAATATGTAGACAAGGTACTGCATTGCTTTAACAAGGACAACATGCATCCTCTTAGTACACCCATGGTCATCCTTTCATTGGACGTTGAGAAAGACCCATAACGTACGAAAGATAATGACGAGGAAACTCTTGGTCCAGAAGTACCATACTTGCTTGCTATTGGTGCATTACTATACTTTCAATACACGAGATTAGACATGGCATTGCCAGTCAATTTCTTAGCATTGGGATAGTATCAAGCATATTATGAGATACCTCCGTGCAACTATTGATCTGGGTTTATTTTATATGCAAGTTATGTAGATGCAAGTTATTTTTCAAATCTCACAATGGTCGGTCATAGATAGGTTATGTATGTGTAGCTTAGTAACAATGCTACCATATCATAGAGATCTACAAAGCAAACTTTGGTGGTTATTGTAGATACCCTAATTTTGACCGTACAAAGAAAAGAAATTTACTTCAAGTAATATTAGAAATGACCACATTTGGACATTTAATAGGAAACATCCTTAGAAAATCAAAACCGGAAAACCCTAGTCCCATACTTAGAAATGATTAAGTGCATGGACAGGGGCGGCTACTTGGAAGTAGGTTGTGCCCTTTGGCCGCCCCATCTCTGCTGGTTCAAACCTAGTGACTGACCCATGCCACCGCTAGTCAGAGATGGGATGTTTGGCAGGTTATGATTGGGGCGGCTACTCGAAAGTAGCCGCCCCATCCCGGGCGGCTAGTCTCAACTAGTCACCCCTCACCTGGACCCTGATAGAAAAACAGAGGATTAATGGGGGGTCAAATCAATCACCCTATTATCCAATTTAAGATTTACCTAGTGGATACTCCCCTGCCTCTCTTTTACTATAAATAGAGGGGGTCCAAAGCATTTCTAACACATCCACATCTTGAATTCACAATCTAATATCAATCCAAGATCCATTCAACACAACCCACACCCATTACTTGAAAACATTAGAGAGAGAGAGAGAGAGAGAGTTCCATTTTTGAGAAGAAACTCATTCCCTACACAAATCCATTCTCTCAATCCACCCTCCAAGACCCAGGTTAAACCATGTTTAACCTTTGCCAAAACCAAATCCCATTCCTACCCAGGTTTTGCCCAAGTTGACCCAGGCCCCAGGCAGCTAACCCCAACTAGCCGCCCCATACCCGACAGCTAAGGTCCACTAGCCGACCCCCACCTACACCCTCACCTGAACCAAGTCTCCTTTAGTCAGTTTCTGAAGCAGAATAGGATACCTATTTTTCATCTCTGCGTACGGTATATTCGTATCCCAGAGTGGAGACCCCACAAACTCCCCCATGAAGGCGATCAATTCCACCCCCAACTTTTCCTCCTTTTCGAGAAAGCAGGTGGCGATCACACACATCCCTAAATCCTACTGAGCCATTGACGGGCGCCCCAGCCAGGAATGAAACCCCCCTACCATTTCGAGAGATGATCTGACCGAGCTCACCAAGGTGTGTACCAGATCCGAATCGTCGAAGAACCCCCACACACACCAAAACAAAAATCAAGGAAGAAGGGAGGGCCGACCCTTCCGGAATCCGATACCGATAAATCTGGCGATCATGGTGGGATTTCCCTCGTGAAATAGGACAAAGGCAATCCGCTTCTGATTCCTTTTACAGCTTGACTAGAGAGCCATCACCCCTCTAAGAAAATAAGATTTCCCACCCTCCCAGTTAGCTTCTCCTTCACTATGCATCATGACATCCTTTACTGCTTTTAAATCGCACACAACTGCGCAACCCTTTTACTGCTTTTAAGTCACACACAGCTGCGCACCCTTTACTTCTTTTAAGCCACACATAGCTGCGCACCCCTTTACTGCTTTTATACCCCACACACCTGCGCACCCCTTTACTACTTTCTTAAGCCGTACACAGTTGCGCACCCTTTACCGCTTTATTTACTGCTTTACATCTACATTAATCCACACCTGCATTATTTCCATATTCACACCATGGAAACCTACACCCAGGAGAAAATAGTAGAGGAGAGAGATGACCAAGAGAGTCAAGCCACATAGTTTCTTACCAATCTAGAGGAAAGAATGGCTAGCCTAGGGTACCAAACAGTGGAGGACATGTTCCATGACCTCACTGATTACCACCACAGTAAGACCTTGAGGCAGGAGATCCCTACCGAAACCCCCAAGGCTACTCCCAAAACCCCATCCACACCCAACTGCTTGGTCAATCCGAGCATCTTTTCATTCACCCCACTTTCCCCCGCGAACCCAATATTCCTGACCGTATCTACCCCAGGCCCTTACCAGGCCACCCCCAACTCGGGACCACTAAACAGCCCTCCCCGGGGAGAAACGTTGGATGAAACCATCTGGAGAATCCTCTCCGAGACTGGTCCCTCTGCCCCCAAGCACATGTCTCTACACAACCTGAGACAGATCTTGTCAGTGCACTTGCCGGAGGGATTTAAAATCCTAAAATTTCACTGGTATAACGGTCGTGAAGAGGATTCATCTTCCAAAAATCATTGAAAGGAGAAGCACTGCAACGGTTCTCCACCCACCCTGTAGATCATTTGTCAAATTTCTTGGCTGTAAGCGAGAAGTTTATGGGCCGCTATGGTTATCAGAGGATTAGGACCCCCTCTATTTCAGATTTAACTATAGAAAGAATGAGGCCTAGGGAGGAATTCAAACAGTACGTGTCCCGGGAGCGCACACTTGTGTACCGAACCGGCCTACAACTCATGGAATGTCAAGAAATTGACATGATGTTGCAAAGCCTGAGTCCAGAACATCGTACGAGCCTTTCGTACGGAGACTATACTACATACCAGCTTCTGATTGACCGCCACAACAGTAGTCCAAACCCAGTCCTCACCTATCAGTCATAGGGTTGGACAAATGCCACGAAAGGCATAAACTCCCACAATAGAGGGGATCATCCAAATTTTGACACTCTACCTTGTCCCTCATCGGACGGAGTCTTTGCGCGAAGCAGGAAAGACTTTGACCGATGATAAGGAAAGAGATCCCTATTTTGGCCGGCCCGACCTTCAAGAAGTTTATGACAACACGAACAGTACTATTCGGGGAGTTGATTTAGACCGTCAGAGGCTAGGTCTTGACTTAGATTTTCAACCGGAAGGATGATCCAGGTGGAAGTCGGGAAAAGTAAATGGTGAGTGATCCAACCCGCGGTCAGGGTTCTTAGCTATCGTGCCGGAGCAGCCCAGCGTTAGTTTCCTCGTGCCTACCGTTCCCGTGCTTGGGAAAACTCAGCAAGGAGGGGCTATTGCCGACAGAAAGCAAGTAAAGAGTTGAATTGGTGAAGTGGATCATTCAAAGGATAAGAACTCTGGAAAAGAACCAGAACTGAAGAAATTTGAACTGAATGGTATTGAAAGTGTGGTAATGTCACACCCCAGGGCGGCCGTCCCCGAGACGTGGCAAGTATATATATGATATCAGTAATCCATACACGAGGTCAAATAAAGACTCCACAATATAAAGGCAATAAACAAGTAACTAACATCAAACATATACAAAAATAGCGGAAGCTCAAACTACTGAGTCTGTAATTCAAAGACATATTTACAGACTAGAGTACACAATCAAACTGTCCTGTGAGAGCCAATATACACAACAAAAGACAACATCAATCCACAAACTGTGCCCAAGCACAAGTAGAATACATACAAGAAGACGGGGGATGTTGAAGGCCTCTCACTCGCAAGATATCTAACGTGAACGCTGGTCCTCTACTCTAATCGCGTCTCAGGGAGCTCCTCCTTCGGATCCGGATCAGCGACAACTGGAGAAAACATATGCGAGGGGTGAGCCGCACGCTCAGTGAATGGAACAATTCATGCAACATAACTCATATAACTTCAAACAATCATTCAAGTCCCTCACCCTCACCCCGAAGGGTGACCCTAGGATTTTGGGGAAAAGGTCGATTGTTCTACACCGCTCGTCTTCCGGTAGTCTCTCTCGTTGTGGCCTCTACCGGACTAGCCTCCCAAGCCGCTACCTCAGCCATATGGGCACACCAACACGCGTCATGAGTAGTATCTGGGAGCGCCCCACCAGACTTTACTATGCCGGGCAGTCTCTACTCAGAGCCGATGAAGGGAAGAACACTCGACACCCGTGAATACGATCCCTAAGGATCCGTCGTCATCGATTATCAAACACCGATAAGCGCAACAAATTCTCATGAATTCCCTCCAGGGCGCATAACTCAGATGCGGGGAAGATATTTCATTCTAAGTGTCCACGACATAGCATGACCCCATAGGTGGTCATACACTTACCTAATCTCATTAGGCAAGAAAATATGGTCTAAGCATGCATTTAATTCTTACAAGAAGCAAAGATTAATCATGGAAGCATCCTAAATTAATTACAAGACGTAATATTTTCTAAGGCATGCTTACACCTATACCTCCTTATTCGTTTAATTAAATTAAACTAGGTGGGGACATGCATAAGTCGGGTTTATATTAACGCATGATATGTGTCTAGGCATGCATGGCTCCTATGCATGATACATGGATGTATGAAACCTAGCATACAACATCTAATCATAACATGTGTGCATTCCTAGCCTAACAGACAATATCATGCATACGTCTACAATATATCGCATGTTATACATAGTTATGGCACCCCAGGGGAGGGCGATGCACTCCAACGTGCATCGAACGCCTCCCAACTGGGTTGGATTGACCCACTCACCGCAACCCGGGTCGTCGCGCGACCACTCGCCAAGATCTGCCAGGCAAGGGTAACGAAAATGGTGAGTAAACTACATAACAACACTTGAAATTTACTAGAAATGCCAAAGACTAAGATATGCACGCATATGGGCCCGCACGCATGCGAGTACGCGCGTACGCACGCCTATCCGAGCACCCCGACACCAATCCGTGCCCTCGGGCAGCCACACGCGTGGCCCCACACGCGTACGCACGTGCATGCACGTGCGTACGCGCCCCCGCGTCCACCGGCCCACTGCCCCGCGCCCAGCTACGTGCCCCGCGCACCCAGAACTCCTGCCGCGCGCACGCTCGCGCGCATGGCCCCCCGCGCACTGCGCGCCCCGCGTGCACCCACTCGCCCATGCGCCCACTGCCCGCGCTCCGCGCGCGACTAGCCCGCCTGGGCCCTTCTGTGCACGCGTCTGCGCGCGCATGCCCAGACCATTTCCAACCCCCTCCCCATGCCCACATACACCCAACACATAACCACAAGCTTGCATGACTCCCCAACAAACCTCTAACACATAAAAACCAAGAAAACCTAAGGGGGGAGGGCTTACCAAGAGAGGGGGAGTGAAAGGGAGAGATCCGGTGCCCTCCGGTACACCCGCGACCACCACAACCCCTACCACCACTACCACCACCACCTCAGCCTCTCCAACAGTCCCTCTTGGCTGAAAAACAGGGGAATGGGACCTTGAGATGGAGCCAAAGAGAGGGGAAACAACAACAACAACAACACTCACCTTTTGTGCTTCAACCCTTCTTGATCCACTTCTTCTCTTTGTTTTTCTCTCAAAAACACACACAAACACACACACAAAAGGGGCTGGAGAGAGAGAGAGAGAGTGTGTGTGAGAGAGAGAGAGACTAAGGAAGAGGAGGTGCACGCATACACTAGGGGGGGGGGTGATGAGAAGTGAAAAAATAAGTGGGAGGTGAGGTTAACCTAATCTCACAATCTAACATCCAACAAATATCTAAAGTTGCTTAGCCACTAAGCAAGGGGTGGTGAGGTTACCTAAGGTCACCATAACCACCAAAATATCTAACACTATTCCACCAAACAAACCAGTAACGAAGAAAACTCGGATATAGTTCAGAACTACAAATTTTCCAAATGTTACCGGAATTCGATGAAATTTTTATGGGTAGTACAGAATGGTACCAGGACCCATAATATGCAGTTAGATTTCCAATCGGAGTTCTCTAGCTCACGCAGATGGCTAAAAAGTCAAAATTTTAGCAGTTCTGATAGAAAAAGAAAATTTAAAAAATGGACAGAATTGACCCAAAGGTTACCCATAAGCTAAAAAATGACACATATATAACAGGTAAAACTTCAGAAAAGTCATGCTTGATCAAGTAGTGCCTGGAAATAAGCCAATACATGGCTATTTGGTATAGAAAACCTTGGAACTAGGGCTGCAAAGAGATTTGGAGAGGGGTTTTAAGTGAAAACAAAAAACTGGGTGGGGCGGCTAGTTGAAACTAACCGTCCGTTAGGGGGCAGCTACTCGTGGGTAGCCGCCTCCTGACTAGGTCCCTTATAACCAAAAAGGGACCCTCTCTCTCTCCCCATACGTTTTAAAACGGTTACCCTTCCCTCCTCTCTTCTTCTTCTCCAAAACCGAAAACCTTGATTTTAAAACACCTTGAATCCTTTGTTTTTTGCCTTCCATTATTCCTTTCTTCTTGATTTTGAAGCCCTAGATTTTCTTTGGGTTCTTCTTTTGTGCGAAATCAGAGGAGATGACGAAGGGGAAGAAGACATCTTCGATGATGAAGCGCCTCAGGTCTTCCCGAGAGCAGAGAGGGGCTGTCTCGGGGTCTAGTTCATCGGGGAGTGATCGGGTGGAATGGGAGGTCGTGAGGGAGGTTGTGGGTACGGCGGAGGTGCCGCTGGTGGGTACTTGCACGGGTGAGGTTGGGGACTTGCCTTCGGGGGCTGCCCCGGAGGTAGAGGGAACTATGATAGGTTATACACGCAAGAGGAAGCGTGGGGATCGACCGGTGGTGGTCGAGGAGGTGGTTCCGGAGGTTGGGGGACCGGCCGAGGGCGCGGTCAAAGGAGTCGAGGCCGGGAGAGTTAGTGAGGATGTGAGGGCATCGTTGGATGCCATTGTCGGGATGTTGGACAGGGAGGCCGTAGAGGCCATGGCTGAGGAGGAGGAGAGAAGGGCAATAGGTGTGTTTGAGGGGTTGGCTTCCGGTGCGGTGGGCACGGAGGAGACCGGGGGTGTTGGAGTGGAGGCCGAGGAGGCCGGGGGTATCAGGATTGAGGCCGAAGAGGCCACGGGTATAAGCATAGGAGCCACAGGGGCTGGTGTTGAGTTTGAGGCCGAGGAGGCCGCGTTTGAGGGAGAGGAAGATGATGAGGAGGAGGGGGATGACGACGGGATGGACGATCCCAACGAGGCTGAGGTGGATGCTCCCGGGTCCACACGGCCGTGGTATGTTCCTAACCCTTTAGTCTTAGCCTTTCATTTACATATATGTGTATACATGTCTTTGTAGCATAAAATAGGTGATTCATGTGTAATATTCGTGCATGTGTGTTTTAGTAGGCATGTCTTATATGTATAGTTTGATCACGGTGGGATATGCAAGCATGCCATATGTCGATATGGTTTGTTTTTAGAAAGGGGGACAATTTTTATGCATATATACATGTTTGTTTTTAAAAGAAGAGAGGAATGTCACGGCTAGAGTGCTTGCATGTGATATATCCTTGTGTGCATATAGTTTTTGAGGTGCGTCTTCATACGTGTTTTGATTGTGGTAGAGTATGGGGGGAGTGTATACATGTATCTCATGGGTCCAAGTATTTTTTCACATGTTTAGGTGAGTATAGAAAGTACATAAGCATGATAGACTGTGATGAAAGAAAGAGCGTAAGTTGTGACCACAGTGAGATTTAATATATATATTTTTGCATGCGTGATCATATGAAGAGTGTTTTGTAAATAATGGGAGGTGAATCTTTACGTGAATTAAGTGTCCTATCTTCATGATTTCGTATTTGATATGAGAATTTTACCTTGCTAAGCATGATCTCTAAACGATTTTTAGGCTTTGGATTCTTACCTCTCGATTGCTCTTAAACTAACCCATGTTTTCTTTGTCCGTTTATAGCGACCGAATCGTATCCGGGCTTTGTGGCACGCGACGAAGAGGTGGTATGATGCCTTGGGGCAGGGGGAGAGGAGGTTGGTGGATGGAGCGGGCTTCCGTTCCTTCTTCTTGATTGAGCCGTTTCACGTCCATCGCCCATATATGGAGGCATTGGCGGAGAGACGGGATCCGGAGAGTTGCATGTTCATCCTCCCTACCGGCGCCGTTATGCCGACCCTCGAGGATGTCCATCGGATCACCGGTCTTCCGGTCTCAGAGGAAGCAATGATCGCGGCCACCCTTGCGGACTATAGGGGGCTATTTCGGGAGTTGATCGGGGAATGGGAGTTCGTGGAGCGGGAGCGGACGCTGAATCGGATCCCTTTGGGGAGGCTTTCGGGGCTGTATGGCCTCAGTTCTTTCACAAAGCGTCAGAAGGGCGAGGCTGCAGCTAGCTTCGAGAGGAGGCGGGCAATGGTCGAGGCAAGAGAGGCGGCCGCGTTCCCACAGAGGGCACGGAGGGAGTTGAGGGCATTCTTCCTTTATTTCTTTGGCCGGGTCCTCTTCTCGACGTCCTCTAACAAGGTCTCCTCTCATTCTCTTTTGCTGATGAGGGACCTGGAGGGCATGGGACGCTATGCCTGGGGAGCTGCAATGCTCACCCATCTATTCGTGGAGCTCTCGAAGAAGGTTAAGAGGGCCGGGGGAAAGAACCTTGGTGGCTTCGCACCATTTCTTCAGGTATGTGTAAGTGAGTAGTAGATTTTTCTTCTTGGTTTAGTTCACTTTGATCATGACAATTTCCCTCTTGCTTTGCCAAATTTTTGGATATGAGCATTTCGCCATTGACCGCCTGACCCTGGAACCGTTCGATAGTGCTCTCCCTTGGGCTATGAGGTGGACACCCCGGGGATCTTCACGCTTGTACCTGTTAGACCTGTGTCATTTAGAGTCCTAATTTCGATCAGAGTCGCTAAAATTTTGGTTTTTAGCTACCTGCTGGGGTTTGAGGACTCTGATTGAAGATATAACTGCATATTATGGGTCCTGATATTGTTTAGTACTACCCATAAAATTTTCGTTTAATTCCGATAACGTTTTTGGAATTATGCAGTTTCGGATTGATATTTGGATTTGATTTTGTTAAAATCCAAGATGAAGAGATAAAAATTCGATATTATTACGAGATGTTCAGTTTTGAGATAGCTTCCATATAGAAGTGGAATTGGATCAACTGGATTCATATATCAAAAGATATGGGTATTTTTCCGAGTATACCCCGAACTTAAAAAATCCAGGCAGCAGCCCTGTAAGATGTTTAGCCTAGATTTCGGAATAGCTGGAGGTGTAAACATTAAAGCTGTAGATAATCTTCTTAGCTTTCTAATGCCGCTAGAATTGTGCAATTCGGAGCTGTATTGAAAAAGTTATGGTCGTTTAAGTGAAGGTTGCGCAGAGGTTTTAAGTCTGAGGACAGCTCGGTCATTCCCCCCCTCTTTTGCCTATTTAACCACCCCCAAATGCACGACCTTGGGCATATTTTCTTCCCTCTTTTGCTCTGGTCCAGCCCTTGTGTGTGTGTTTGAGTGGAGGAAGTGATGGTGGTGGAGAAGAAGAGCTCCATTGGAGGAGATCAAGGTGTGTGTGCTTTCATTGTTGGTTGTTGTCTCTTTCCTTTCCCCATCTCCTCTCTCTCAGCCCCTCTAATGGTTTCCCCTCACTTTTTCACTCAGCCCCCCAAGTGTTTGTGTTTATGCCTAAGTGAGGGAGAAGAAGAAGGAGCGCTTGGATGATGGTGGAGCTAGAAGTGAAAGTGATCAAGGTTAGTTTGTGTGCATGTGAGAAGTGTTGTTGTTCCTTTCCTTCTCCATCCCCTACCCTCTCAAGTTCCCCCCTATTTTCAGCCATGTAGAGAAGAGAAGCCAAAGAGAGGTGGTGGTAGTGGTAGTGGCGGTCGAGATGGTCGTGGCGTGCTCGAGGGCCCCAACATCTCCCCTTCCCTCCCCCTCTTATGTTTGGTGAGTTTCCCTCTTCTTTTTATTGGTTTGTATGCATGTATAGGTGCTTGGGAGGGCATGCATGGGTGGTGTTTGAGTTGGGTGCATGTGGGAGACTTGGGGGAGGGCTTGGGCTGCTGGGCGCGCGCGCGGGGCTGTCCGCGCGCGGGATGGCGCTGGCGGGCGCGTACGCGCGGGCGGGCGCGTGCGCGAGGAGGGCGCGCGTCTGGGCGCACTGCGCGCGGGGCGCACGGCGTGCGCGCGCGGGGATGCCTGGGGGTCCCCGGGGTGTGCGGGTGCTGCCCGAGGTCCGGATGGGGGTGCTGAGGGTCGGCACCCTCGGGTGGATGTCTGGGGGGCTCGGGCACGCGTGCGTGCCTGCGTTCGAGCCCGTATTCGTGGATGTCTAGCCTTAGGCATTCCTAATTGTTTCTATGTGTTTGTATGTTGTTTTACTCACCCCTTTTGGTACCCTTAACTTGCAGACCTCGTCGGTTGGGATGCGTGACGACCCGGGTATCGGTGAGTGGTTTGAATCCAACCCTTCCGGGAGCGCTCGATGCACGCAGTCGTGTTTCGCGCTTCCATGGGGTTTTAATTTCACCCTAAATATGCTAGATATCATGCATGCTAAGTTGTATAGCTCGTATATTGTGTAGAACCCTTATTCTACCTTAGACTTGCCTATGTATTGTATAGAATATGGCATGACTTAGGTAGTTTTGTTTGAAATACTACCCCTATTTATCAAGCATGTTTAACTTGGGTTAATAACTGGTGTATGCATAATATTCCTCTGATTTAGGACTCGAGGGTGTGGTGTAGTTGTTGCACCCATCTGTTGGGGCAGAACTATGACTAGCTCGAGAGAAGATGAGGCATTCCCTCTCTCTCGCCCTCCATCTTTTCGTGAACCGAGTGAGTAGATGCGGTTCCTACTTGACTCAGGCTTACTTGAAATTATTGGCATGCACCTATTGTTGCGCGGATCGCGTTTAACCCTTCCCTTCTAGGTTGGTGTCATCCAACGTATGTTAGGCTATAATTTGTGTATTTGCCTGTTTGACTTCATGTATGCATGCTAAGTAAGCCACCCTTGGGTATTTATTGCATATTATGTATATGCCTATTTGGTCATGAGCCTTGTCTAATGAGATTAGGCGAGTGTATGACCTCCTATGGGGTCATACCATGGCTTTGACACTTAGAATAAATGTCTTCCCCGCATCTGAGTTATGCGCCCTGGAGGGAATTCATGAGAATTCGTTGCGCTTAATCGGTGTTTGATGATCGATGACGACGGATCCAAGAGGATCGTATTCGCGAGCGTAGATTGTTTTTCCCCTTCGTTGGATCCGTGTAGGAACTTCTCTGCGTCGGAAACGCTGTCCTGGCACCGGGCTCCCATCTGTAGGTACCATGGCTGCAGTCGACAGTGTACTGATCGTGGGAGTATGTCGGGTCGAGGCTATCCGGGGAAAGGGCTACCGGTGGACCAAGGGCTTAGAACAATCGACCTCATCCCCAAGAGCCTATGTCACCCCGAGGAGGGGGTGAGGGTGAGGGTGTGGTGGGACGGCGTTGGTTCGATCTGCCAGTTGTGCAATTTCCCAAGATCCTATGTCGCCCATCGGGGTGAGGGTGAGGGTATTGCTCCCAAAATCCTAGGTCACCCTTCGGAGGTGAGGGTGTTGGTATGAGTGTGGTGGGCTCGAGTTGATACTCGACCCACCAGCTTGAGTAATTGGCTTTTCATAGGGTTCGCGCTGCGAACAAGTAGTGGTTCCTCCCAATATCGCCGTATGTCGTGGCCCTGACGTTGAGGCTGCTTGGTCAGAAGGCTCCCACTTGTAGGTACTCCCGATGCATTCGACAGATGTACTGATCATGGAAGCATACCAGTTAGAGATTGCATGACGGTGGGCAACCGAATGATATTGCGAGCGTGAATAGTTCTCCCCTTCGTCGGATCTGTGTTGAAGCTGCCTAGGTTGAGCCACCCTGGGTGGAGCCCCCACCTGTAGGTACCATCGATGCACTCGACAGTGTACTGACCGTGGCCGGCTCCAGGTAGAGGCTGCCTGGGAGAGTTCTACCGGATGACGAACGTTGTAGAACAGCAAGTTTTGTCCTTCAAATCCCTAGGTTCACCCCTATGGGGGCTAGGGTGAGGGCGAATGTGAGTTGTACCCATCGAGTATACTCTGGGTATACCTCCAAACGCTTGAGGTGTCGAATTATATTTCTACCTCGTAAGCGGATGGACTCTTGTAACTGTTACGCGGTAACACCAAGTGGTTAACGACTATTCCTCCCTGTGAGTCCCAAAGGCCTCCACCCTTGGGAGTGAGGGCGATAACGGGGTATTGTCGCACCGCCGCGTGACCTTGTTAACTGTTGGGTTTCTACCCATGGTTTTCCTTGATAGGAGATTGCCTTAGTATCGAATGATTAGGTTGGTGTTTGGTTTCTGACCACTCACTGAGCTTATAGCTCACCCCTCGCGTACTGTTTTCCTTTACAGGGGCGTTGTTGGGCGTAGAGCTGGAGCTTCCTTGTGGCGTGGTCTTGCGTGCGTGGAGCGTTCTGTCCGACGGATTGGCGAGTGCGAGGCTGTCAGCAGTCCTAGAGTCTTGTGTAATTGTAAATCGTGCATGTGGCACTTGTTGTATTTCATTTGGCTAGACTTGGCTCCCACAGGACAGTGATTGTGTATTCGGGTCTGTAATAATATTTTGATTTACAGACTTATTGATATTGTTATGCTTCCGCCTTTCATTTGAGTTATCAGTTATCATTGATTATTAGCCTTGTGTATTATTTATTGGAGTCATCTGTTGACCTCTTGTATGATAGATGATACTTTATATATTTGCCACGTTTCAGGGACGCCTGGGGCGTGACAAAAGTTGGTATCAGAGCCTGGTCTTGTCAGAGCCTAAGTCGAGTTGTATAGATGAGTCGTAGGATTGTTATCCGAGTACTCTGGTTTAGAAGTTTTCTTAGGTTGCTGACATGCCTCCTCGCATCCGTGGACGTGGACGTGGCCACCCCTGGACTTCCCTTAAGTTATCGACTGGGTCGACTGATCAGGGTCAGTGTTGGGTTCCCCGTTGTTTGACTAAGGCTTGAGTAGGAGTTGTATGTTTAGGATGAATGTGTCTGAAATGTGTGTATGTATGTTTGGGAAAAGAATATTTTGACAGATTTTGAAGAGTTGAAGAGTTGATTGAGGATGGGACTGACAGGGCAGATGGGGCAGCAGGTGAGGGGCGGCTACTTGCGTTTAGCCACCCCAGATGGGGTGGCTTGTTTAAGCTAGCCGCCCCATTCCTGGGGTCTTTACTTGGAAAAGAAGGGGCAAGGGCGGCTAGTGCTATCTAGCCGTCTAATGGGGGGCGGCTAGTTGGATTTAGCCGCCCCCTGCTTGGGGCAAGTTTTAGTTCCGTCACTTCTGTTTGTTGCTGATGAAAGCCTTCGCGAGTGTTTCAACCTTTGAGACCTATAAAAACATTCCTTTCATGGACCAAGGGTTAAATCTATCCGGATTGTGCCCCTGCACTGACTTTTAAGCCCTTCTTGCTTGATTTGTCAGGGGCTACAATCCATCTCAAGGTAAAAGGAAAGATAATGCAAGAAAGTAAAGAGCGGAAAACCATGCTTTAGTACGCAAGGGAGGGATTCCAAGTGCGTGAGCGAAGAAAACTCTTAAGTATGTGTGAAAGTGGGATAATTTCTTCTCAAGCATGTGCGGAAGGGCATGAAATGAGTGTAGATGGGGATAATTTTAATATTGGTACAGGGGGTCAACTTTAGTATTTCAAGAAAATCGGATGCCTAGATGTTTTGGAAAAGGAAAATGCGAGCTTACACGTAAGTATAAGTGGCATAGGGTGGACATTTTAATTCTTCAATGGTCTTTTATGTGAGAGGGCAATGTTTTTGACTTTCTTAAGTAAACAATACCATCAAGTCCCCATGGAGGATTGTATTTGAAACGTAAGCCTTAGGTGTCAGTTTTTTTCCTAGGTTCATGGTTCTCAAATGCTTGATCGTATTATTCTAAACATGCTGAAAAATCCATGAGCGTACCAGGAGTCAAGTCAAATAAGCTCCTTTTGGATAGGCAAGTTTCTAAGTGAACTCACATGAGTGTGTGCAGTTGTAAACATGGAAATGGTCTACCTTTGGTCGAAATTTCGCCTTTCCTGGTAGACATAGTTCAATTTTGAATCCCATTGTGAGAAAAAGGGGGGGGGGATGGGGTAAGAGTAATATCTTCCTTTTGGGCAATATTTTAGAACTGTCCATATGTCCTACTTTCTAGGTCCCTCTGGCATTCTTCTTTTTATCACTTCTTTATTTTGGGTGAAAAGTACAGTCCGTTGTTTAGACATGTACTAGTATAGCCGTTTGTTTGGCATATACTTGTGCGTAAAGGCGTGAAAGCCTGCTAAAATAGAGAGTTTAACTCGTTCACTTGGGTGTTATTTTTCTTTTGTTGGCCTCTCATTGCCTAATTTTTTTTTGTTTTGATTTGAGGGGGGCTCTTCTGTTTTTCACCCTGATTCTTTTCATGCTTCCCCTCTAGAAGTGTTTGTATAGTGCCAGAGCCAGTTTTGGGACATATGCTAGGTCCTGGTAATTTCTCATTTTGACCTTGGGTTAATACGAGTAGGATGGAAATAAGAGAGGCTTGCTTTGGGGTTTTAAAATTGTCCCAGTCTATGGGGTAGGCAATTTCTCTTCTATTAGGTAAATCGGTTGTCCAGTCATACGTGTGTGAAGGAAACGGCATGATTGGCGGAGATGTGTTCAAATAAATACGAGTTTATCTTTGAGAGTCTTATAATTCTATCATCAAGTACTAAACGCTGGAAATTGCAGGAAGAAAGAATAATAGTTCTCAAGTATTGAAAGCTATGCATGGAATTTCTTTAGGTAAAGTGCGTTCCACGAACCTGAAACCTCGACTCCTTCGGCATCTACCAAGCGGTAGGCATTCCCGGAATACGCATAGGTGATTACATAGGGTCCCTCCCATGTGGGTTGTAACTTCCCTCTTGGGTGAAGCTGTCTTGATGGCATGATTTACTTAAGTACTAACTCCCCGATTTTAAATTTTCTTTCTATTACTTTCTTTTCAAATGCCCTTGCCACCCTTCTTTGGTAGGCCTGGGCATGGTCTGCCGCTCTTAATCTTTTCTCGTCTAGTAGTTCGAGGCGTAGTAGAAGTGCCTCCCTCCTTTCTTCAATCTGGAGGTCTTCTTCTAGTACTACTCTTAAGGATGGAACGAGAATTTCGTAAAATACTACTGCTTCCGCCCCAAATGTAAGTGAATAGGGAATTTGACCAGTGGGTGTTCTAACGGAGGTTCGGTATGCCCAGAGGGCGTCTACCAATTTATCGTGCCAATCGGTGGCCTTGTGGGTTTCTACCGTCTTTTTTATGATTTTGAGCAGGGTTTTGTTGGTGGCTTTTGCTTGTCCGTTCCCCTGGGGATAATATGGCGTGGAATGATGAAGTTCTATATGATGTTTATTGCATAGTTCTTGGAATTCTTGGGAGATGAATTGGGGGCCATTATCAGTTATAATCACTTTGGGGGTACCGAACTGTGCAAGGATGTGAATGCGGACAAAACGAGCCAGAGTAGAGCTTTTAATTACTATATTGGATTCGACTTCAGCCCATTTGGTAAAGTATTCTGTAGCGGTGAGGATGAAGGCTTTTTGGGTGGTGTTTTCTATACTGTCCTAGAATGGTCCTATTACATCTAATGCCCACATAGAGAAGGGCCATATTGAAGTCATGGGGTGTAAGGAAGATGCTGGTGCATGTATTTTGTTGGCATGGGTTTGACATCGGATACAGTGCTTAACGTATTTGTTGCAGTCCCCTTCAAGTGTGGGCCAGTAGTAGCTCATTCTTAGTACCTTTTGTGCTAGCATTTGGGCGTTGACATGCCCTCCACATACTCCGGAGTGGGCTTCTTCTACGATCGTATATGCTTCTTCGTCATCCAAGCATCTGAGTAGTTCTCCATTGAAGGACGCTCGGAAAAGTACCCCTCCTCGGAGGCAGTGTTTGACTGCTATCCTTTTAACTATTTTCTGGTCATTGCTAGTAGCGTAGCCTGGGAATGAACCGTCTTCAAGGTAATTTTTAATGCCAAAGTACCACGGATTTCCGTCATCCATATCTCCTAGTTCAAGGGATAGGATTTTCGTGGTACTAGTGCTTTTGTCTGTTTGATCCCTTTTTAGGAGATCTCGAGTTTTATGATCTCGAAGTTTGGTGGCAGGTGTTCTAGTATTTGGATAGTGACTGTTTCAGATGTCCTAGATATGGGGAAGGTGAGTGAGGAAGCTAAAGAGGCTAGAGAATCTGCAAGAATATTGCTAGTCCTTGGTATGAAAATGTGAGTAACCTTATGGAATTGATTCAACAGGACTATGGCTAGTTCTCTATATGGCTTCAGCTTTGGGTCTCTAGTCTGGTATTTTATAAGAGTTTGGCGGATTATTAAGAAAGAGTCCCCAATGATGTCTAAACTTTTAACTCCTAGGGCTAGGGCTGCCTTCAAACCTACTATCAGGGCTTCGTATTCGGCAATATTGTTGGTGGCATTAAACGTAAGCTGAAACGTTCGTGGGATAATGACGCCCTCGGGGGAGATTAGTGCTATTCCTATTCCCTTTCCCTTTTGGTTGACCGCTTCGTCGAAGTATAGCGTCCAAGTCTTTCTATCTTTTTCTTCAATAAGCGCGAATATTTCCTCGTCCGGGAAGTCAGTTTTCACTGGTTCATAATCAGGGAGGGGGAATTGAGCGAGGTGGTCAGCGATAGCTTGCCCCTTGACGGATTTTTGAGTGGCGTACATTATGTCAAACTCATTTAACTGTACTTACCATCGGGCCAAGTGTCTAGTAAAAACAGCTTTCTCGAATAAGAACCTTATTGGGTCCATTTTGGCAAAGTACTTGACTTTGTGGGCAAGAAAGTAATGTAATTTTTGGGAAGCCCACACTAATGCTAAGCAAGTTTTTTTCTGTGGGAGGGTAGATTTTTTCATATTCGATCAGGGTTTCATTTAGGTAGTAAATAGCCTTTTCCTTCCTTCCTATATCGTCGTGTTGTGCGAGCACTGCACCAATGGCTTCCTTAGTTGCAGCTATATAGAGAAGCAGAGGTCGTCCGAGCACTGGGGCTGAGAGGACCGGTGGATTAAGAAGGTACTCCTTTAAATTATCGAAGGCCTTTTGGCATTCGCTATCCCAGTTAAACCTAACTCCCCCTTTTAGCAGTTTGTAAAAGGGGCGACATCTTTCAGCATGTTGTGAAATAAATCTCCTAATAAATTGCAACCTTCCTATGAGCCTTCTCAATTCCTTTAGGTTCTTAGGTGGGGGCATTTGGGCGATGGCTTTCACCTTGGTTGGATCTACTTCGATCCCCCTTTTGCTTACCATGAATCTCAAGAGTTTTTCGGTGGAGACACCAAAGTGGCACTTTTTTGGATTCATTTTGAGCGAAAACTCTCTGCATCTCTGTAATACTTGCCTAAGTATGTCCGCGTGTCCTATTCGAGTTCTAGATTTAACTAAGATGTCATTCACATAAACCTTTACTAGTTTGTGCATCATATCATGAAATATTGAGGTCATAGCTCTTTGATATGTTGCACCCGCATTTTTAAGCCCAAAAGGCATCACTGTATAGCAGTAAGTCCCCCAGGGTGTGGTAAAGGAAGTCTTTTCTTGGCCTTTTTCTGTCAACCGGATCTGGTTGTATCCGGAAAAGCCATCCATGAAAGAGAGCATCTCATATCCTGCCGTGTTGTCGATAAGGAGGTCAATATGTGGGAGTGGGAAGTCATCTTTTGGGCACGCTCAATTGAGGTCCCTGAAGTCGATGCATACCCGGATCTTACCATCTTTCTTGGATACCGGAACAATATTAGCTACCCATTTTGGGTATAAGACTACCCGGATAAAGTTAGCTTGGTGGAGCTTGTCCACCTCATCTTTTATTTTTAGAGCCACCTCAGGATGAAAGTGCCTCAGTTTTTGTTTTATTGGCTTTGCATTGGGTTCTAGGATTAACTGATGCTCGACTAAAGAGGTGTCGAATCCAGGCATATCTTTGTACGACCATGCAAAGACGTCTTTATACTCATATAATATTTTAACTAGGCCCTCTCTCTCATTGTGATTTAGTCCCGCACTAATTAAAATGATTTTGGGGTCAGCCTTTGTCCCCAGGTTTAGCTCCTCTACCTTCTCATCTGCTTCCTCCATCTTTTCGTCAAACCTTTGAAGGCTTTGCTCGAATTCTTTAGATAGGTCCTCTTCTTCTTCATCGTTCTCATCACAGATTTCGAAGACTCCTAGACCATCGTCTAGGTTTTCTATGTTATCTAGGTCTGGTTCCTCTATAACCGCTATTGATTCAAATTTTTCCAAGCTCAATATGGCCCCGCTACACTCTTATAAGTTACTAATGATTTGGTCAGGTATCTGACTCCTAGTAGGTTTGATCATCTTGGACGAGGTAGTAGGGTCGGGACTCTTAGCTTGATTGGCTAGACGTTGTAGTTTATTCAGGAGGTCAGAGACATCACTGAAAGGGTGCCATGCCGGGGTGAAGTCATCTTTGTCGAACAGGGACTCTAGGGTTTTGGTTTCCATCCTATATTTGTTTTTTTTTTGTTTTTTTTTGTATATTTTTTTGTTGTTTTTTGTTTTTTTTTTGTTGTTTTTTTTGTAACAGAAAGGATACTTATTATTCACAGCCTACTGGATTGGTGGAAGTGTTTCAACTGACTTTCCTCCAGTAGCTGACGCTCCTTTGTTGCGATGCTTGAGCACTACGAGAAAAGGAGGCTGGGTCAGCTAGAGTTTTATCGTCTGGTGGTGAGTGTGTGTTTAGGTGCTTATCAGGGTGCAATCAAGGGAGCCAGAGAGATGGTCTGTCTCTCTTTCCTGGATAGGATTTAGGGGGCGGGTATATGGTCTCCTTGGCAGGTTTCATGATCACTCCCTTTATGAAATGTTAATATAACCTCCAATTGTATTTTTATTTTAATTTAGCGTGACGTTTGGATGAGCCAAGGCCTCTTTTATCTAGCCATGCTGGGAGTTCGATGGGCTCCAAGATCCCATTTTTTAGTCCCAAGGTCCCTCAGGGGAGATGACCCATGATCCCCATTATGTGCCAGCCAGGATTCTTAAGTCTAGGGTGACTTGTCTCTGTGGTGCCAAAGGGCGTGTTCCGAGGATTTAGCCAATCGGCTGGGAAATCTAAGATGTGGATGGTGGCTTCTATGGGTTTTGGGTCATTGGTTTTCACAGCAATAATTTCATTATTGGTGAACCTCGATTTAGGTCCCCTGACCGCGTCTCCCTGTATTTTGATTATCCGGTCTCCCAAGGGGAACTTCAAGCACTGGTGTAGGGGAGAGGAGACTCCTTTTATAGACGCTAGCCATTTACGTCCTAGGATCATATTATAATCTGAATCCATTTCTAGGACGTAAGCTTTAGTGCTAATTTCCAGCGGTCCTACTCTTAACTGGAAGTCTTTAAAGCCGAGAATTGGACAAGTCGTTTTGTCATAAGCAAATATACGGGTGTCCGTCTCAAGGAGTGTGGTTATGTGTCCGTCAATGTGCTCGAAGGTTTGTAATGACATCAGGTTTACCCCTGCGCCGGTGTCAATTAGGACCTTATCCACCGAATACCCTTCGAGGTCAACTGTTATGCATAAGGTCGTGGTGTTAACGACCTTATCATGAATCTCTTCTTTGGGTCTAAATGTTATAATTGGCCCTAGCCCCGCGGAGGCTAAAGCTATTGGCACGCCTAGGGTAGAGATTTGTGGGTCAACTTGGATTCTTTCTAGGAACATTCTTAGGGCTTGCTAGTGATGTTCTGAGGTTTCAATCAGCTCTAAAATAGAAATTTTTGTGGGGATTTTTCAGAGTTGGTCCAGGATGGCGATCTTATCTCCGGCGCGGGGCTCCTCAGTTTCTGTTTCGGGCAGGGGGTGTCTATAAGAGGGGACATCGTTGAAAATTCTGCCTGCCATAGTAGTATGATAGTTCAGAGCGTCAATGGTGGTTCGGGGGTCTTGTTTTGATAGGTATAAGCTTTCGTTAATTGGTGAGAGGGGTAGTTGGAGGTCTTTAGGGAAGGGGGACTTCGCGGGGTTTGGGAGAATGGGGGAGGGGGCTGGTAGGATGGGGGAAGAGGCTGGTAGGATTAAGCCACCCGGGATGATTCTGGGTGAATCTTCGTGGTCAGTGGCCTTTATGGTGTAGACATTTTCAAAGCTTAGGCTCTCCGGTTCTTCTAAGAGAGCCTTTAGGGCCGGCTTTGGGTTTTGAGTTTTGGCTCCTACAGGGCTGGGATTTACTGGGGTCTGCTTGAGGAGTGGGCTTAACTGGGCTTCTAGTGACTTCGTAGCTGGGTTGTTTTTGAATCCCCTGATGGTGGCCCAGTCTAAGCGCCTTTCTTCATCGAGGTTGTAGACGATGTCTCGAAACGAGGCGCATTGTTCGATGGTGTGACCGTGGTGTCGGTGATACTAACAAAAATGGGTGGGGTCGGCACTGATAGGCGAAGGTCTAGCCATGGGTAAGGAAATGCCATCGACTTTTACTAAGGCCCTAAAGATGTTTCCTAGGGTTTCTGGAAGGGGTGGATAGCTATCCCTCCTGTTTGACCATCTCGGGCCGTAGAAGGAGGAAGGTGCAGCTTTATCACGGGGGTTTCGCGCGGGTTGTTTAGGGGCTATGCTTTGCGTTCTTGGGAGAGTAGATTAAAAGGGGGTCCTAATTTGGTTCCGGTCTTGGATTATGGGGACCTAAATTGGGGAATTATGGGCTACGGGGCTTTTTGTATCGGTACGAGGACAGGTACTGATCGAGTAGCGAAATTTTGGTTGGTTGGCCGAGGCGGCGCATATCCTGATGAACCGGATGTGTATTGTCTCGGAGCCGTTCCTCGATCAGGAACCCGCGCTCCGTTTGGGTAGAGTGCCGATACTTGTGTAATCCCCTCTACCGTGGGGGTTTGTGCCTTACGTGGCGGTTGTCCAACCCTATGGCTGATAGGTGGGGACTGGGTTTGGATTACTGGGGCTGTACAACGGGAAATCCTGTTGTGGCAGTCAATTAGAAGCTGATACGTAGTACAGTCTCCGTACGAAAGGCTTGAACGAAGCTGTGGACTCAGGCTCTATAACATCATGTCAATTTCTTGACATTCTGTGAGTTGCACGCCGGTCCGATGGACAAGTGCGCCACCGAGACACGTATTGTTCGAATTCCTCCCTAGGCCTCATTCTCTCTACGTTTAAATCTGAAACAGAAGGGATTCTGATCCTCTGGTAACCGTAGCAGCTTAAGAACTTCTCGCTTACAGCCAAGAATTTTGACAAGTGGTCTATAGGGAGGGTGGAGAACTACTGCAACGCTTCCCCTTTCAATGATTTCTGGAAGGGGAAGACTAGAAGAGGTTGATTATCTAGAAACGGTCGGGCGTCTAGATAAAAGGCAGTTAAATGAGTGTCTGGGTCTCCATGACCATTATACTGGCGGAACTTGGGGATTTTGAATCCCTCCGTTAGGCGGACTGACGGGATCTGTCTCAGGTTATGTAGAGAAAGGTGCTTGGGGGCTGAGGGACCAGTCTCGGAGAGAATTCTCTAGATGGTTTCGTCCAGCGTTTTTCCCCTGGGAGGGCTGCCTAGCGGTCCCGGGTTTGGGGTGGCCTGGTAAGGGCCTGGGGTGGAAACGGTTGGGAACATTGGATTCGCGGGGAAAAGGGGGTGAATGAAAAAATGCTCGGATTGACCGAGCGACTGGGGGTGGACGGGGTTTTAGGAATGGCCTTGGGGGTTTCGACAGGGGCCTCCTGTCTCAGGGTCTTGGAATGACGGTAGTCGGCGAGGTCATAAAACATGTCCTCTATGGATTGGTATCCTAGACTGGCCATCTTTTTCTCTAGATGGGTCAGGAATTGTGTGCCCTGACCCTCTTGGTGGGTGATTCTCTCCACTAGTATCTCCTTTAGGTGGGATTCCATGATGCGTGCGAAATGATTTAAGGGAATGAATGCATGTATAAAGCAGTAAATAAAGCGGTAAAGGATTGCGCATCGACGTGCGGCTTGCAAAACAATAAAGGATTGTGCAGCGGTGTGTGGCTTACAAAGAAGTAAAGGATTGCGCAGTGGTGTGCGGCTTACAAAGCAGTAAATGATGCCGTGATGCAAAGCAGAGGAGGATGTGATTCAAGGGGTGGGAAACTCTAACCTTCCTAGAGGGTTGATAGCATTCTAGTCAAGCTTGTAAAAGGGAGGTAGAAGAGGATTATCTTTTGTTGTTTTTCACGAGGGAGGTCCCACCGTGATCGCTAGATT
The DNA here is from genome assembly GCA_030737845.1 of Acorus calamus. Taxonomy (NCBI): domain Eukaryota; kingdom Viridiplantae; phylum Streptophyta; class Magnoliopsida; order Acorales; family Acoraceae; genus Acorus; species Acorus calamus. The sequence goes on along the minus strand of CM060876.1, from coordinate 9,596,419 downwards.
TTGTCGGTATCCGATTTCATGGGTGTTGAAAAATCCGTGTGGCGTGCGTGTGTGGGAGTTCTTTGGGGATTTGGATCGGATGCATGCCCTGGTGGGCTCGGTCGAATCGTCTTCTCGGAAGGGTGGTGTCGTTCCTGGTTGAGGCGCCCGACAGCGGCTCAAGATCATTCCATGGTTTGTGTGATCGCCACCTGTTTTTTTGAAAAGCAGGAAAAGGTTGGGTTGGATTTGATCGCCTACGTGGGGAGTTTGTGGGGTCTCCGCTCTAAGACACAGATATACCGTACACAGAGGTGAAAAACAGGTAATCCTATTATGCTTACGGGGCTTGACTAAAGGAGTCTTGGGACAAAAGGGTGCAAAGGGGTGTGGGTATGGGGTGGCTAGTGGGATTCAGCTGTCGGGTATGGGGCGGCTACTAGGGTTTAGCCGTCCGGAGCCTGGGTTGGTTTGGGCAGAACTTCGGTAGGAAATGAGTTTAGTTTTGGACAGAGGTTAAACTAGGTTTAACCCGGGTTTCTGGAGGGTGGAATGAGAGGGTGTATAGGGGAATGGATTTTTCTCTCACACAAGGGACTCTTTCTCTCTCTCTAGGGATTTCTAGTAGTGGAAGGGGGGATTGAAGGTGTGTGGGTGGTTGTGAATTGTGATTGGAATTGGTGATGTTTTGGGTGGATGTTAATTGTGTTAGAAATGTTTTGAACCCCCTCTATTTATAGTAAAAGAGAGGCAGGAGAATATCTAGGGGGGTAATAGAATGGCTTGGTTAATAGTGTGTTTGATTAGACCCCTCATTAATTCTCTGGTTCTTCTGTCAGGACCAGGTGAGAATGGGGCGGCTACTTCCTGGTAGTCGCCCCCATCATGACCTGCCAAACGTCTTATCTCTCACAAGCGGTGGCTTGGGTCAGTTACTTGGTTTAAACCGGCCAAGATGGGGCGGATAAGGGTCACAACCCGCCGCAATGATCAGCATTTAATGCTGCTTTATGTCCCATCCAGGGAAGCGGTTCAGGGGAGCAACTAGTGCCAACTAGCCGCCTGGTGTGGGGCGGCTAGTTAGGGATAGCCACCCCCTGCGAGGGTTTCTTAGGTTTTAGGTTTTTCTGGGGTTCTCTAGGTGGGTTTAGGTTTGGGGCCAGGTTTAGGTTCAGGGGTTTAGGTCAGGGTTTGGTTTAGGGTTTGGGCCAGGGTTTGGTTTAGGGTTAGGGTTTCTGGTTTAGGGTTTAGGGGTTTAGGTTAGGGTTTTGGATTTGGGCCAGGGTTTGGTTTAGGGTTAGGGTTTAGGGGTTTGGGCCAGGGTTTGGTTTAGGGTTAGGGTTTCGGGGTTTAGGTTAGGGTTTCTGGTCAGGGCTTCTGGTTTTCTGAACTTTTAGTTTTCTATTAGATGCCCAAATATGGGTTATTTCCACGTATCACTTGAAGTATTTTTGTCTTTCTGGACGGTCAAAATTGAGGTATCTTCATACCCGAACAAAGCATGAGTTCATGATGGAGGAACAACTCTGAGATAGTAAACGCCCAGTTTATCCGGATATGCGCCACCTCGTGAAGCCAATCAAAACTTCATTCCTCGATCAGTAGCCGTCCCCGTGTCGACCCAAAAAAATCGGACAATCTAGTCCAGAGCCCCATAATCCAAAGCCAGAGCCAAACTAGGACTCCCCTAACTTATTCTGCTCCCCCAAAAGCACATAACCTAACCCCTAGGCAGCCCACGCAAAGCTCATACAATGAGGTTACACCTCCCACCTCCTACGGCCCGAGATGGTTAAATTGAAGGGATTGTTATCATCCACTCCCAGAAACCCTCGGAAAGATCTTCAGGGCCATAATAAAAACTAATAGCATTTCTTTACCCATAGCCAGACCTTCGCTTCTTGGTGCCAATATTGCCCGTTATTGCCTATACCATCAACATCATGGTCATACCATTGAACAGTGTTTCTCCTTCTGAGACATTGTTTATGACCCTGATGAACAGAGGCGCCTGTACTGGGCCACCATCAGGGGACTAAAAAATGACCCAACTACAAGACCGCAAAAAGCCCAATTGAATCCACTGCCCAAACAAGGCTAGACCTCGAAAAATCCCAACCCTATAAAAGCCAAAATACAAGGCCCAAAACTAACCATGCAAGCCTTCGTAGAGGAACAGGAGAACCTAAGCTTCGAAAGCATCTACACCATAGAGGCCGCAGACCACGAGGAACTACCCAGGATCATTCCAGGTGGCCTGATTCTTTCAACACATTCCCCCATTCTCCCAAGCCTCATAGCCTCCCCTCCCTCACATAAAACCAGTTCCACAACTTTTCCCCATCTTACCAATTACCAAAAACCTAAGCCCATCAAGACAACATCACCAAACCACGGTCGACACCTTAAATCATCATACCACTAGGGCATGAAGAATCTTCAATGTTGTCCCCTCCTATAGACGTCCCATACCTGAAACGGAAACTGAGGAACCCAATGTAGGGGATATGATCGACATTCTCGACCAGCTCCGAAGAATTCCCGTAAAAATTTTCATCCTGGAGCTGATCGAGACCTCAGAACATCAACAACAAGCCCTGAGGATGTTTTTGGAGACAGTCCAATTCGACCCTCAAATCTCCACCCTAGACATGCCAGTAGCTTTAGCTTCTACAGGACTAGGACCTATGATAATCTTTAGGCCTAAGGAGGAAATCCGTGACAAGGTCATCAACACCTCTACCCTATGCATCACAGTTGACCTTGAAGGATATCTATTGGATAAGGTCCTAGTCGATACCGGTGCACGGGTAAACCTCATGGCACTGCGCACTTTCGAACAGATTGGCGAGCATGTAACTACACTCCTCAAAATGGACACCCGTATATTTGCTTATGACAAAATGGTTCTTCCGGTTCTTCACTTAAAAAATTTCCAGTTAAAAGTCGGGTCTCTAGGAACAAGCATTGCAGCATATGTCTTAGAGTTGGACTCAGCTTATAACATGATCTTGGGGCGTAAATGGCTAGCCTCAATAAAAGGAGTTTCTTCCCCCCTACATTAGTGTTTGAAATCCCCCCTGGGAAATCAAATAATCAAAATACGGGGGACGCAGTCAAAGAACCCAAATCAAGGTTCGCTGATAGTGAGACCGTCGCCATAAAAATCATCGACTCAAAGCTTATAGAAGCCACTATCCACATCCTAGACTTTCCAGCCAATTGGCTAAATCCTCAAAGAACTCCGTCCAGTACTATGAAGATAAGTCACCCTAAACCTAAAAATCCTGGTTGGCACATGATGAAAATCATGGGTCACATCCAAGGAAGAATCTTGGGACTAAATGGTGGGATCTTGAAACCCATCAAACTCCTGCCCTGGCTAGATAAGAAGAGCCTCGGCTCATCCAAATGACACACTAATTTAAAAGGGAAATGTAATTGGGGAATGTATGAACACTTCATAAAGGGAACAGATGCGAAACAGGTTAAAGAAGCTGCGTATCCTCATCCCTTAACCCCTATCCAAGAAAGAGAGTCGGACTATCTCTTGGACTCCCTTGACTGATTATTTCCACACCCTGATAAACCCTAGACACACACTGTCACACCCAAGGCGTCCTCGAGACGTGGCAAATATATAAAGTATCAGCTATCATACAAGAGGTCAACAATGACGCCAATAAACAATACACAAGGCTAGCAAGCAATGATAACTGATCACTCAAATGAAAGGCGGAAGCATAAAAATACCAACAATGTCTGTAAATCAAAACATTATTACAGACCCGAATACACAATCACTGTCCTATGAGAGCCAAGTCTAGCCAGATACAATACAACAAGTGCCACAGGCACGGTTACAAATACACAAGACTCTAGGACTGCTGACAGCCTCACACTCGCCAATCCACCGGACAGGACGCCTCCACGCACACTAGACCACGCCACAAGGAAGCTCCAGCTCCACGCCCAACAACGCCCCTGTAAAAGAAACAGTACGCGAGGGGTGAGCTACATGCTCAGTGAGTGGCCAGAAACCAAACACCAACATAACAATTCGATATAAGGCAATTTCCTTTCAAGGAAAAACATGGGCAGAAACACAATGGGTAAAAAGGTCGTGCGAATGGTGCGACTATACCCCGCCCTCGCCCTAGCCCCCACAGGGGTGTGTCTAGGGACTTGAAGGACAAAACTTGATGTTCTACACCGTTCGTCATCCGGTAGCGCTCTCCCAGGCAGCCTCTACATGGAGCTGGCCACGGTCAGTACACTGTCGAGCGCATCGGTGGTACCTACTGGTGGGGGTCAACCCAGGGCGGCTCGTACCTAGGAAGCATCCACACGGATCCGGCGAAGGGGAGAACTATTCACGCTCGCAATATAGTTCGGTGGCCCACCGTCATGTAGCCTCACGCGGTACACTTCCATGATCAGTACATCCACCGAATGCATCGGGAGTACCTACAAGTGGGAGTCCTCTGTTAGAGAAGCTTCAACGTCGGGGCCCCGGAATACGACGATATTGGGAGGAACCACTACATGTTCGCAACGCGAACACCATGGGAAAACCATCTACACAAGCTAGTGGGTCGAGTATCAACTCGAGCCCGCCACAGTCACACCAACACCCTCACCCTCACCCCGATGGGTGACATAGGATTTTGGGAGCAATACCCTCACCCTCACCCCGACGGGTGACATAGGATTTTGGGAAATTACACAAACTAGCAGATCGAACCAACGCCGATCCACAACACCCTCACCCTCACCCCCTCCTCGGGGTGACATAGGCTCTTGGGGAAGAGGTCGATTGTTCTACACCGCTCGTCATTCGGTAGTCTCACCCGGTGTGGCCTCTACTACCTGGTAGCCTCCCAGGTCCCTATCTCTGCTATATGGGCACACCAACAAGCGTCGTGGATAGTTCCTAGGAGCACCTCACAGGGTTCTGGCCTCTACCGGGTAGCCACTCCATGACTGCTTCCTCGGCCGTATGGGCACACCAACACGCGTCATGAGTAGTATCTGGGAGCAGCCCGCTGGACTTTACTACACCAGGCAGTCTCTACTCGGAGCCGACGAAGGGAAGAACACTCGAAACCCGCGAATACGATCCCTATGGATCCGTCATCATCGGTTATCAAACACCGATAAGCGCAACAAATTCTCGCAAATTCCCTCCAGGGCGCAAAACTCAGATGCGGGGAAGACATTTTATTCAAGTGCCAATGCCATGGTATGACCCCCTAAGAGGTCATACGCTTGTCTAACAACATTAGACAAGGATCATGGCCCTAAAAGCATATACATGATACGCAAATATTACCCAAGGATGGCCTACTTAAACATACATACACGAAATCAACCAGTCAAACACACAAGTTACAACCTAACATACCTTGGATAACACCAACCTAGAAGGGAAGGGTTAAACGCAATCCGCACGACAATAGGTGCATGCCAATAATTCCAAGCAAACCTGAGTCAAGTAGGAACTACATCTACTCACTCAGTTTACGAAAAGAGGGAGGGCAAGAGAGAGGGAATGCCTCATCCTCTCTCGAAGCTGGTCATAGTTTTGCCCCAACAAGATGGGTGCAACAACTATATCACACCCTCAAGTCCTAAATCAAATGAATATTATGCATGTACCCCATTGTCAACTCAAGTTAAACATGCTTGATAAATAGGGGTAGTATTTTAAACAAAACTACTTAAGTCATGCCATATTCTATACAATACATAGGCAAGTATAAGGTAGAATAGGGGTTCTACACAATATACGAGCTAAACAACCTAGCATGCATGATATCTAGCATATTTAGGGTGCAAATAAAGCCCCATGGAAGCGCGAATCACGACTACGTGCATCGAGCGCTCCCGGAAGGGTTGGAATCAAACCACTCACCATTACCCGGATTGACGCGTATCCCATCCGACGAGATCTGTAAGTCAAGGGTATCAAAATGATGAGTAAAATCACAAACAAACACATAGAATTAACTAGGAATGTCTAAGACTAGACAAGCACGCATACGGGCTCGAACGCACGCACGCATGCGTGCCCGAGCCCCCCGGACAGCCACCCGAGGTGCCGACCCTCGGCACGCCCAAACCGGGCCTCGGGCAGCCCAGCACGCACCCCGGAGGAGCCCCGGGTGCGGCCCTGGGCGCCCTGCACGCGTGCCCCGCGCGCACCCTCGCCGACTCCCGCGCGTACGCGCACGCCTGCGCGTACGCACCCGTCAGCGCCAGCCTGCGCGCCTGCCTCGCGCACGCGCCAAGCCCTCCCCAGCCCTCCCCCAAGCCCCCACATGCACCCAAACTCAAACACCACCCATGCATGTCCTCCCAAGCACCTATATATGCATACAAACCAATAAAAAGAAGAGGGAAACTCACCAAACATAAGAGGGGGAGGGAAGGGGAGATGTTGGGGCCCTCGAACACGCCACGACCATCTCGACCGGCACTACCACTACCACCACCTCTCTTTGGCTTCTCTTCTCTACATGGCTTTCACTTTGGCATTTCAACAAACATATGGGGGGCTGTTTGATACAAAAGGGAGGGCAAAACCATAAGGGGGAGCTAGAGAGAAGAGTATGGAGAAGGGAAGAACAACAACACACAACCTCACCTTACACACCTTTTGCACCCTCTCTTGATCTTCTTCTCCATCACCACCACCAAAAACACACCCAACAAAGGGGCTGGACCAGAACAAGAGAGGAGAAGAGAGTGCCCCAGGTCGTGCACATTTGGGGGGATTTAAATAGGCAAAGGTGGAGTGAAAGACCAAGTCGTCCTCGGACTTAAAAACTCTGGACATCCCTCACTTAAATGACCATAACTTCCTCAATACAGCTCCGAATTGCATGATTCTAATGGCATTAGAAAGATAAGAAGATTATCTACAACTTTCATGTCACCTAGATCAAATAACCTCTCCAGCTATTCCAAAATCTAGGCTAAACATCTTACAGGGCTGCTGCTTGGATTATTGATCTTCAAGGTATAATCGGAAAAATACCCATAACTTTTGATACATGAATCAAGTTGATCCAATTCCACTTCTGTATGAAAGCTAGATCAAAACTGAACATCTCACAATAATATCGTATTTTTACCTCTCAATCTTGGATTTTAACAAAATCAAATCCGAATACCAATCCAAAACTGCATAATTCCAAAAACGTTATCGGAATTAAATGAAAATTTTATGGGCAGTACTAAAGAGTACCAAGACCCATAATATAATTAGTTATATTTCAATCAGAGTCCTCAAACCCCAACAGGTAGCTAAAAACCAAAATTTTAGCGACTCCGATCGAAATTAAGACTCTAAATGACACAGGCCTAACACGCACTCACCACCAGATGATGAAACTCCAACTGACCAATCGCTCTTTCCTCATAGTGTGCAAGCATCGCAACAAAGGCGCGCCAGCTGTTGGAGGAAAATCGGTTGAAGCACTCGAACTAATCCAGTAAGTTGTAAATAATAATTGCCTTTCCCTTTCAAAAACAAAAAAAAAACAAAACAAAAGACATAATCTTTAGGATGGGAACCAAAACTTTAGGGTCCTTGTTTGACAAAGACGATTTCACCCCAGCATGGCACCCTTTCAGCGCCAACTCATATCTCCTAAATAAACTACGGCGTCTGGCTAGCCAAACAGAAAACCCCAGCCCCAGCACCTCGTTTAAAACAGTTAGGCCTACCAGAAGTTAGATACCTGACCAGATCATTAACCACATAAAAGGGCATAGTGGGACTGTTTTAGGCTTGAAAAAGTTTGAATCAATAACAGTTATAGAAGAATCAGACCTGGATAATATAAAAAACCTAGATAATGGTTTGGGAGTCTTTGAAATGTATGATGAAGACAATAGGGAAGAAGACATCTCTTAAAAATTTGAACGAAGCCTCCAGAGATTTGATGACAGAATGGAAATAGCAGATGAGAAGGTGGAAGAACTAAACCTAGAGACTGAAGCTAGCCCCAAAGACATGCCTGGGCTCATTCTAATTAGTGCGAAGCTAAAACTCAATGAGAGAGAAGGCCTAGTTAAGATACTACGTAAATATAGTGACGTCTTCGCCTGGTCTTATAAAGACATGCCCGGGCTCAATACCTCTTTAGTCGAGCACCGATTAATTTTAGTGCCCAACGCTAAACCAGTAAAACAAAAGCTGAGGTGCCTTCATCCAGAGGTAGCTTTAAAAATTAAAGATGAGGTGGACAAATTCTAGCAGGCTAAATTTATTCGGGTAGTCTTGTTCCCAAAATGGGTAGCTAATATTGTTCTGGTATCTAAAAAAGATGGCAAGATCTGGGTGTTCGACTTCAAGGACCTCAATCGAGCGTGCCCAAAAGATGATTTCCAACTCCCGCATACTGATCTCCTTGTCGAAAACATGACAGGTTATGAGATGCTCTCTTTCATTCGATTGGCAAAAAAAGACCAGGAAAAGACTTCCTTCACCACACCCTAGGGGACTTACTACTATGAAGTAATGCCTTTCGGGCTTCAATACGCAGGTGCAACATATCAAAGAGCGATGACTTCGATATTTCATGATATGATGCACAAGCTAGTAGAGGTTTACGTAGATGACATCCTAGTTAAATCGAGGACTCGAATAGGGCACGCAGATATACTTAGGCAAGTGCTGCAAAGATACAGGGAATTCTCGCTTAAAATGAATCCAAAGAAGTGTCGCTTTGGTGTCTCTTCCGGGGAAGGCCTTGGGATTCATGGTAAGCAAAAGGGGATTGAAGTTGATCCAACCAAGGCAAAGGCCATTGTCTAAATGCTCCCACCCAAGAACTTGAAGGAATTAAGAGGACTCATCGGTCGGCTGCAGTTCATTAGAAGATTCATCTCGCAGCATGCCAAACGGTGTCGCCCCTTTTACAAGCTATTAAAAGAAGTTAAGTTTAACTGGGATGACGAATGTCAAAAGGCCTTCGATAGTCTAAAGAAATACCTCCTTAATCCCCCAGTGCTCTCAACCTCGGTAGTTGGACGACCCCTGCTCATTTACGTAGTAGCAACCAAGGAAGCCATCGGTGCTGTACTCGCACAACACGACGACGTGGAAAGGAAAGAAAAGGTTGTTTACTATCTAAGTAAAGCACTGATCGAATATGAATGGGCCTACCCTCCCATAGAAAAGACTTGCTTAGCTTTAGTATGGGCTTCCCAAAAATTATGCCATTATTTTCTTGCCCACAAAGTCAAGTACTTTGTTAAAATGGACCCGGTAAGGTTCCTATTCAAGAAAGCTGTATTAACTGGTCGCTTAGCCCGATGGCAAATTCCAGTTAAATGAATTTGACATCACGTACGCCATAGAGAAGTCCGTTAAAGATCAAACCATTGCTGACCATCTCGCTCAGCTCCCTCTCCCTGACTATGAACCAGTGAAAACCCACTTCACACATGATGAAATATTTGCACTTATCGAAGAGAAAGATAGGAAGAATTGGACACTGTATTTCGATGAAGTGGTTAATCAATAAGGGAGAGGAATAGGAATAACGTCAATCTCCCCAGAAGGCGTGATTATCCCACGAGCATTTCAGCTTACATTCAACGCCACAAACTATATTGTTGAATACGAAGCCCTGATAGCAGGTTTGAAGGCAGCCCTTGCCCTAAGGGTTAAAAATCTAGACATTATTGGAGATTCACTCTTAGTGATTCGCTAGACTCTAAAGAAATGCTAGACTAGAGACCCAAAACTAAAACCATATAGGGAGCTAGCCATAGTCCTATTAAGTCACTCACATTTTTATACCCCGCACTGGCAATATTCTTGCGGATTCCTTAGCCTCATTAGCTTCATCACTTACCATCCCCATATCCAAGAAATCTGAAACTAGAAATACCTGCCACCAAACTTCGAGATTGGAGAACTTAAAACCTCCTAAACCAACGAAACCAAGCAGAAGGAATCACTAATACCACAAAAATCCTAGCCCTTGATCTAGAAGATATGGATGACGGAAATCCATGGTACTTTGATATAAAAACTATCTCGAAGATGGTTCGTTCCCGGAATACACCACCAATAGTGACCAAAAAATAGTTAAGAGGATAGCAACTACATACTGCCTCCTTGGGGATACTCTTTCAAGCATCCTTCAACGGAGAGTTACTCAAATGCTTGGATGATGAAGAAGCATACACCATCGTAGAAGAGGCTCACTCCGGAGTATGTGAAGGACATGTTAATGCTCAGATGATGGCAAAGAAGGTACTGAGAATGAGTTATTATGGGCCCACGCTCGAAGGAGACTGCAACAAATACATTCGGTGCTACATTCAGTTTCAAACTCATGCCTGTCGGCGTCGGATTCCGTCAGTGTCGGAAAGGATCCGGCGGTGCGCGGGATGCGCATGCGCGTGTGTGGGGGTTCTTCGGGGATTCGGATCAGATGCGTGCCCTGGCGGGCTCGGTCGGAAGGTGGAAGGCGGGGAAAAGTAAATGGTGAGTGATCCAACCCGCGGTCGGGGTTCTTAGCTATCGTGCGTGGAACAGCCAAGCGTCAGTTTCCTCATGCCTACCGTTCCCATGCTTGGGAAAACTCAGCAAGGAGGGGATATCGCCCACAGAAAGCAAGTAAAAGTTGATTTGGTGAATTGGATCATCCGAAGGATAAGAACTCTGGAAAAGAACCAGAACTGAAGAAATTCGAATTTGAATGGTGCTGAAAGTGCGGCAAAACTTCAGAAAGGTCGTGTTTGATCAAGTAGTGCCTGGAAATAAGCCAATACATGGCTGTTTGGTATAGAAAACCTTGGAATTATGGTTGAAAAAAGTTTTGGAAGGGGTTTCAAGTGAAAGCAGAAAACTGGGAGGGGCGGCTAGTGCTAAACCGAAAAGACCCTCTCTCTCTCCATACGTTTCAAAACGGTTCCTCTCCCTCCATTACTCCTTCTTCATTTTAAACAGAGAAACCTTGATTCCTTTGCCTTTTCTTCCTCCATTTCAACCTAGATTCGTCCTTCTCTCTTGATTTTGAAACCCTAGTTTTTTTTTGGGTTCTCCTTTTTCTTTCCAAACCGAGGAAGATGACGAGGTCGAAGGCGATTGCTTCGAGGGGAAAATGACCACGGGTGGCTCGTGGAGAGTGTAGCCCGAGCTCTTCATCATCGGAGAGTGATAGGCCGGAGGTCGAGGTCGTGGGGGAGGCTATGGATATGATGGAGGTGCCGCCGGTGGGCATCGGTGCGGGTGAGGTTAGGGACTTGCCTTTGGGGGCTTCCCCAGAAGTTGGGAGTAGTATGATAGGATATACACGCAAGATGAGGCATGGGGATCGACCGGTGGTGGTCGAGGAGGTGGTTTTGGGGGTCGGGGGACCGGTTGAGGGTGCAACCGAGGGAGTAAGGGTCGAGGGAGTCAGTGAAGATGTGAGGGCATCGTTGGATGCCTTTGTTGGGATGCTGGACAGGGAGGCCACATAGGCCAGGGCTGAGGAGGAGGAAAGCAGGGCTATGGGGGCTTTCGCGGAGTTTATCTCCAGTGCGGGGAGGGTGGAGGGGACTGGAGAGGCTAGGGATGAGGCCGGGGAGGCCGAGGGTATGGGCACTGGGGCTGCAGAGATTGGTGTTGGTGTTGAGGCTGAGGCCGAGGAGGCTGTGTTCAAGGAGGATGAGGAGGAGGGGGATGACGACAGGATGGACGATCCCGACGAGGCCGAGGTGGATGCTCCTGGGTCCACACGGGCCGTGGTATGTTCCTAACCTTTTAGTCTTAGCCTTTTACTTTGGTGTATATGCATGTGTTTTGGTGGTTTGAACAGGTTGTATATGTGTATTTTTAATAAGCATGCTTGATGTATAAGGTAATCACGGTGGGATAGCATGCTGATATGGGTTTGTTTCTTAGGAAGGGGGGGGGGGCAATTTTATATATCCATGTTTGTTATATGCATATAAAGGAGAGAGGAATGATATGGCGAGTATGCTTGCGTGCGATATATTTCTATGCGCATTTTTTTTTTAGGGTGTGACTTCGCATGTGTTTTGATCGTGGTGGAGCTTAAGGGAGTGTATGCATGCATTTCATGGGTTCAAGTACTTCCTATATGTTGGTGTGTTTAGGGAGGGTATATAAACATGATAGGCCGTATTGTAAGAAAGAGCGTAAATGGTGACCACGGTGTGATTTTGGCATATTTTTGTTTGCATGCGTGGTCATATGAGGAGTGTCTTGCGAATAACGGGAGGTGAACCTTTACGTGAATGCTTTCGTATTTGATATGAGAGTTTTACTTTGCTAAGCATGATCTCTAAATGATTTTTAGGTTTTAGATTCTTACCTCGTGATCGCTCTTTAAACTAACCCATCTCTTCTTCGTTTGTTCGCAGTGGCCGAATCGTATCCGGGCTTTATGGCACGGGACGAAGAGGTGGTATGATGCCTTGGGGCAGGAGGAGAGGAGCTTAGTGGATGGGGCGGGCTTCCGTTCCTTCTTTTTGATCGAGCCGTTCCATGTCCATCGCCCATATGTGGAGGCGTTGGCGGAGAGATGGGACCCAGAGAGTTGTACGTTCATCCTCCCTACCGGCGTTGTTATGCCGACCCTCGAGGACGTCCATCGGATTACGGGCCTCCCAGTCTTGGGGGAGGCAGTGATTGCGGCCACTTTTGCGGATTATAGGGGGCTTTTTCAAGAGTTGATCAGGGAGTGGGAGTTCGTGGAGCGGGAGCGGACGCTGAACCAGATCCCTCTGGGGAGGCTTTCGGGGCAATATGGCCTCGGTTCTTTTACGGAGCGTCAGAAAGGCGAAGCTGTAGCTAGCTTCGAGAGGAGGCGGGCGATGATCGAGGCGAAAGAGGCGGCTCCGTGCCCACAGAGGGCACGGAGGGAGTTGAGGGCGTTCTTCCTCTACTTCTTCGGCCGGGTCCTCTTCTCGACGGCCTCTGATAAGGTATCCTCCCACTCCCTTCTACTGATGCGGGACTTGGAGGGCATGGGGCGCTATGCTTGGGGAGCGGCGATGCTTGCCCATTTATTCGCGGAGCTCTCGAAGAAAGTTAAGAGGGCCGGGGGAAAGAATCTTGGCGGTTTCGCGCCATTTCTTCAGGTATGTGTAAGTGGTAAATGTCTTTTTCTTGGTTTAGCTCACTTTGATCATGATAATTTTTCTCTTGCTTTGCTAGATCTTCGGGTACGAGCACTTCACCATTGATCGCCCGACTCTGGCACCGTTTGTTCATGCCCTCCCTTGGACTATGAGATGGGAACCCCGGGGGTCATCGCGCTTGCACCGCCTTGCCCAATTTCGAGAGGCCTTCCGCTTCTTGTCGGAGGAAAAGGTATAAGTTTGTTTTTGAATTCTTTTAACTTGTATTTGGTTTTCTTTTGACTAAGCACTCTTCCTATCTTTTGATGCTTTTTAGATGACGTGGAGGCCTTATTCGGAGGAGGCGCCCGAGGCCCTGGCGCGAGACGTCTGGTTGATCTATTTTAATGAGGTCGTGTTTCATGCGATCAGCCGGGTCGTCCGCCAGCTTGGGTATCATCAGTGGGTGCCCGATCCTCTGCCGCGGCGCCCCTCGATTTCGGTGGCCGGGATTCCTCGGGACACGAATCTCTCGAGGAATTATGCTACGTATGTGGCGGGGTGGATGGGCCGAGGCGTCTTGGTGGGGCGTCGTCCTGAGGTGACTTCGAGTGACGAATACCTGGCTTGGTATCGTCAGGAGTATGCGGGTATTCTCAGGACGATGGAGGAGGAGATCCCGGATGCCTACGTGAGTTTGAAAACCCTAATTCTCTTCTTCGTTCTCCTTTGCTTGAATATTTTCCGAGTGGTGTTTCCTTTTGCAGGTTGAGTTGAACGAGATGGAGAAGAAACTTAAGACCGCCAATGAGCACCTTCAAGCGCGGGCCAGGCAGATAGAGGTGCTGCGGGTACAGAGAGGACGCTTGGAGGACCAGGTCCGGGTCCTCGAGGCTCAGGTGGATGCTCTGTCGAGAGAGAGGGCCAATGGTGCTTCTTCTTCTTCCGCCCCTCGTCCTTCCATGGTTTCCGAGCGAGAGCTCGAGCTGACGAGGGAGTTAGACGTGGCCCAGAGCGAGTTGGCGGTCACACGGATGGAGCTGGGTCAGGCGAGGGGTAGGGCTTCTTGGGCTGAGGAGGAGACGGACCGGCTGAGGTCCATGATGGCTTTGAGAGAGGAGGGGTTCATCACGCTAGGCCGCGAAAGGGACTCCCTTCAGATGAGGGTGTCGGAGTTGGAGGCTTCGGCGGGTGTTCCTGGATGTTTGATGGGAGACTTGGTTCGTTCTCTCCAGGCGGCCAGGGAGAGGGACCGAGAGGCGCTTAGGGTATCAGAGGCGAGGGCACGGGAGTTGGAGGAGAGGTTGAGGGTTGCCGAGGATCGAGCTAGAGGGACAGAGAGTCCCCTCCAACAGAGATTGGAGAGGAGAGACAGAGATATGCAGCAAGTCCATCTTTGGGAGGCGACTATGAGGGGAAAATTGATTGGAGGGGGCTCTATGACTGAGGCGGACCTCGACCTCCTTCCGCTTGAGCCTGACCATTCTCTCTCGGCTTCCTTGGCTACCGGGGCCACCTTCAGCCATGTTTGTCATCCTTCGGCGTCTTGGAGTCGTGGGATATATGCTAGGGCTGCGTCCTCAGTTCGAGAGACTCCTGCCGCTCCTGATGCTCCAGAGGTTCAATCCTCTCCTCAGCCGCCGCTCCCTTCTCAGCCAAGTCAGGATGTTCCTCAGCCTCCAGCAGATGACGATGACACACCGAGGTATAACCCTTGTGTCTTGGTTTTAGGTAGAAGAATAGTATATATGCAAGGAATTCATGCTTTTCTTCTTTTGTTTTGACTCGGGTGATTATTTCAATGGCGTGTAGCTCAAGACTTTGATGGAAGCTTCCGATGGATCTTATCAATTTACCTTTAGTCTATTTTAAAAACTTTCTTTTAGTTTAAGACTAGGTCTGAATTTTCTGTTTATGAACAATCCTTTTCTTTCACCGTTTGGTGTATGAACAAGCATGGGTATTTAGCTTAGTTTTGTTTGGTTTTAATTGGGTGATGTATGTGGAATGGTTTTACGAGGTTCTATGGGTGGATGATTGTATGAGATGGACGTATGGTTTAGTTTTGGTATGTTTACGGATGGACAAGTGTTTTTGAAAATATGGTTATTTTTGAAATGCGCTGGTGTGTCTTATGAATGTTTATGTATATGAAATGCGTATATGCAAGTTTTGGAAAGAACTGATTTCAATAGGTAAAGAAGTGTTGAAGAGTTGATTGGATATGGATTGACATAGCTGCAATAGGTGCAGGCAGGGGGCGGCTAGTGTAAACTAGCCGCCCAGTGAGGGGTGGCTAATTGTTTTTAGCCGCCCCCTGCCCGGGGCATGTTGACCTGAAACAAAGGGCTGGGGCGACTACTGTATTCTAGCCGCCTGCTGAGGGGCGCCTAGTCGAGTTTAGCCACCCCCTGCCTGGGGCAGTCTTTGGTTCTGCTGCTCCTATCTGCTGCTGCTGACAGCCTTTGTGACCGTTTCAACCTTCGAGACCTATAAAAACATTCCTTCCATGGACCAAGTGTTAAATCTGTTACTCTTAAGTGCGTGTGAAGGTGGGAAAATTTTCTCTCAAGCATGTGCGGAAGGGCGGAGAATGAGTGTAGGTGGGGGTAATCTTATCATTGGTACGGGGGGTTGATTTTAATATTTCAAGAAAATCGGATGCCAAGGTGTTTTTGGAAAAGGAAAATGCGAACTTATGCGTAAGTATGAGTGGCATAAGTGGGCATTTTAATTCTTCAATGGTTTCCTTCTATGTGAGAGGGCAATATTCTCAACTTTCTTAAGTAAAAGATACCATTAAGTCCCTGTGGGGAAGCCCTTGTGGTCACCTATGTCCAAATCAGGATTGTATTTCAAAGCCATAGGCCTTAGGTGTCGGTTGTTCTAGATTCACGGTTCTCAAATGCTTGATCATATTATTCTAAACATGCTAAAAAATCCATGAGTGTACCAGGAGTCAAGTTAAATAAGCTTCCTTTAGATATGCAGGTTTCTAAGTGAACTCATGTGAGTGTGTGTAGTTGTAAACCTGGAAATGACCTACCTTTGGTTGAAATCTCACCTTTCCCGGTAGACATAGTTCAATTTTGAATCCCATTGCTAAAAAAAGGGGGGGGGGGAGAATGGGGTAAGAGAAATATCTTCCTTTCGGACAACATTTTAGAATTGTCCCAGTAGCATATGTCCTACTTTCTAGGTCCCTCTGGCTTTCTTCTTTTTATCACTTCTTTATTTTGGATGGAAAGTACAGTCCATTGTTTGTACCCTGTACTGGTATAGCCGTCGTCTAGCGTATACCGTGCGTAAAGGCGTGAAAGCCTGCTAAAATAGAGAGTTTAACCTGTTCACTTGGATGTTATTTTCTTTTGTTGGCCTCTCATTGCCTGATTTTTTTGGTTTGAGGGGGGGGCTCTTCTATTTATCACCCGATTCTTTTCATGCTTCCCCTCTAGAAGTGTTTGTATAGTGCCAGAGCCAGTTTTGGGACATATGCCAGGTCTAGGTAACTCCTCATTTTGACCTGGGGTTAATACGAGTGGGGCGGAAATAAGGGATGTTTGCTTTGGGGTTTTAAATTGTCCCAGTCTACGGGGTAGGCAATCTCTCTTCTATCAGGTAAATCTAGTCCAGTCATACGTGTGTGAAGGAAGCGGCATGATTTGGCGGAGATGTGTTCAAATAGACACGAGTTTATCTTTGAGAGTCTTATAATTCTATCATCAAGTACTAAACGCTGAAAATTGCTGGAAGAAAGAATAATAGTTCTCAAGTATTGAGAGCTACTCATGCATGGAATTTCTTCAGATAAAGTGCATTCCACGAACCTGAAACCTCGACTCCTTCGGCATCCACCAGGCGGTAGGCATTCCCGGAATAGGCATGGGTGATCACATAGGTATCGGTATGTAAAAACTGGGGGTTTCTGCGAACTTGGTCCTGGTCCGTCTCGCGACTGATCAGGTCACCGCCCGGAGAGTCGTTCCTAAGCCGCCCGACTGCTTCTCGGAAAAGACGGGGTTTGTGTGATCGCCACCTGCTTTCTCAAAAAGCAGGAAAAGTTGGTGTTGGATTTGATCGCCTACGTGGGGAGTTTGTGGGGTCTCCGCTCTGAGACACGGATATACCGTACACAGAGGTGAAAAACAGGTAATCCTATTATGCTTACGGGCTTGACTAAAGGAGTCTTGGGACAAAGGGGTGTGGATATGGGGTGTGGATATGGGGGGCGGCTAGTTGGATCTAGCCGTCTGGTGAGGGGCGGCTACTAGGGTTTAGCCGTCCCAGGTCTGGTTTGGTTTGGGCAGAGCTTTGGTAGGAAATGAGTTTGGTTTTGGGCAGAGGCTAAGCTAGGTTTAGCCCGGGTTTCTGGAGGGTGGAATGAGAGGGTGTTTTTGTGTAGGGAATGGGTGTTTTCTCTCACAAAAGAGGCTCTCTCTCTCTCTCCCTCTCTCATGGGATTTCTAGTGTGGAAAGGGAATGTGAATTGTGGGATGTTGGTGTGGATTTTGTGGATTGAAGGATGTTGGGATCTCTTATTTGGGCTTGGGACCCCCTCTATTTATAGTAAAAGAGAGGCAGGGGAATGTCCAGGGGGTAATGGAGTGGGTTGTCCCTGATTAGACCCCTCATTAATTCCCTGGTTCTTCTGTCAGGACCAGGTGAAGGGCGGCTAGTTCTATCTAGCCGCCCAGGATGGGGCGGCTACTTCCTGGTAGCCGCCCCCATCATGACCTGCCAAACGTCCCATCTCTGACAAGCGGTGGCTTGGGTCGGGTACTTGGATTGATCCGGCCAAGAGAGGGCGGCTAAAGGTCATGACCCGCCACAATGATCAGCATTTATTGCTGCTTTATGTCCCATCCAGGTGACTAGTCCAAAGCCGGGCACGGGGCGGTTAGGGGGCGGCTAGTTCAAACTAGCCGCCTGGTATGGGGCGGCTAGTTCAAACTAGCCGCCTGGTATGGGGCGGCTATTTAGATCTAGCCGCCCCTTGCCAGGGACACAAGGTTTTTGGGTCTTAGGGTTAGGGTTAGGGTTTCTGGTTTTAGGTCTATGTCAATGCTAGGGTCCGGTTTAGGTTTAGTTTTAGGGTTTCCGGTTAGGGTTTCTGGCTAGGTTTAGTTTAGGGCTAGGGTTAGGGTTTCCGGTTTCCTGAATTTTGGTTCTCTACTGGATGTCCAAAAGTGGGATATTTCCGGGTGTTACTTGAAGTATTTCTGTCTTTCTGGACGGTCAAAATTGGGGTATCTACAATAGGGTCCCTCCCATGTGGGTTGCAACTTCCCTCTTGGGTGAGGCTGTCTTGATGGCATGACTTGCTTAAGTACTAATTTCCCGATTTTGAATTTTCTTTTTATTACCTTCTTTTCAAATGCCCTTGCCACCCTTCTTTGGTAGGCCTGGGCATGGTCTGCCGCTCTTAATCTTTTCTCGTCTTTTCCTTTTCTCTCTTTTGGGTATTTTTTGATATTTTACGTTTTCGAAAGCATGGAAACAGATGCATACTTTTGGTTTTGAAAAGGCCTGTGTCGGCGAATAGATATGTTTTTGGAAAAAGAATGGAGATAAAGTTTGGAAAACGATTTTGTTTTAGAAGGAAGACATGGAAAGATAGTTCGTAAACATTTTTGACGGAAATCATGGAAATACGGCTTTGTAAAACATTTTCGTTTTGAAGAAAGGTAGATTGGCAAAACATTCTTGTTTTGAAGAAGAGTGAAAAAAAATGCAGTTTGCAAATATTTTCGTTATTTTGGTAAACAGGTAAAGAAAGTTTGGGAAAGTGTTTTATCTTGTTTGGAAGGAGGAAATATATACAAAACTTTTGTTTTGAAGGAGAGTGTGGAAAACATGTTTTTAGAAAACATTTTTTTGGAAAAAGAGTGGAAATAAAGCTGGAAACAAGTATGTTCAGAGTCGGGGGAATGAAAGCTGATTAGCATGTATTTTTTTGGATTTTGGTTTCTTTTCGGAAAGCAGGTAAACAAATATGTATAGGGTGGTGAAAACGAAAGCTAGTATTTTTTATTCCCCCTTTTTTTGAAAAAGCTGTAAACAAATACGTACAGGAGTTGAAAGCGGAAGCTGGTAAATAAATATTTTTATCTTTTGATTTTTGGAAAAAGCTGTAAAGAAATATGTACAGGAGTTGAAAGCGAAAGCTGGTAAACAAATATTTTTTTATCTTTTGATTTTTTTTTGGAAAAAGCTATAAACAAATATGTACAGGAGTTGAAAGCTCACCCGGGGGGATCGGTACCTTGTTCTTGGATTTGTATTGCTTCCTCGAGTCGGCTTCTTTTCGGCGGCCGACTGCTGTCTGGTGGGGGTCCCCTATTCCCGAACTCTTCCTCCCTGAGCCTCTTCAAGGGCCTTCCTTGATGGAGCAGTTCTTCGTCGGTGGAGCCTGGCTACCAACATGCGAGCACCTCTAGCCGGATGCGCATGGCACAGATGCTCCAATTCTGGGCCCGTGTCTCGTTAAAGCGCACTTCTCCACATATGGATATCACTTCCCCGCGGTACGGGAAGCGTAGACATTGGTGTCGGGTGGATAAGACGGCTTCGATGCTGTTGAGCCATGTCCTCCCAACAATCAGAGGGTGGGGTGATCGAATGTTCATTACCATGCAATTGACAATGGTGGAGACCGGGCCGATCTTTAGTGGGAGCGTGATCAGTCCGCAAGCGTTCTTGCGCGTGTTGTCGAAGGCGTAAATGTATTCGTCCGAGGGCTCCAACCTAGGAACTCTGCGTTCTAGCTTTCGGTAGGCGGAATATGTAAGAATGTTAGTTTCCACTCCCGTGTCGATGAGAATGTACCGGAATTCCCTCCCTCCGAGTATGGCAGTGATCGCGAGGGGTGCGGAGCGTGCTCCGGCTTTTGCGACTTCATGGGGGAGGAAGGTGATCGAGTTGGGCTCCGTAAGATCGCTTGGTGGATGCGGGGTCCTGGCCGCTTCTTCCGAGGGAGAGTTGTCGTTATAAGGGGACCCAGGTGGGCTACCACCTTCATCCTCGTTCCCCGGTCGCAGGGCTAGAGTGATCATATTATGTATTGCCCAGTTGTTCTCGTTCTCGTATTGGAGGCGTGGTTCTCCCCAGATTGTCAGTATATGACTCAAGTAGGGCAGTCGAAGGCATTGCTGTCGGGGGAACAGATAGCTTGGATACTGTCTAACCACGGTTGCCCTAGCATTAATGGGTACCTTGTGTCGATGTCAGCCACGAAGCAGGCTACTTCACATATAAGAGGGCCGACGGATAGCTCGAACGTTCCGGGGCCGCGGAGATTCTTCCCGGTATGGTTGAAAGCTTGAATAGTATGGTGGGCCTGTTGGACGGGAGGACGGCCTAGTCCGAGTATCTTTTGGTAGGTGGAGCATGTCATTATGTTCATGCCAGACCCTGGATCTACAAAGATGTTGTTTAGCCACAACATTTGAAGTCGTCCGCGGATGTGTAGGGGGTAGACTCGTAGTCTGGGATCCGGGAGGTCTTGGTCAGTGAATGATGGTCATTGGGCGGCGGGGGCCATCGACAGTGTCAGTACTCTTGGAGGACCCGTTGTCGTCCGGATGCAGATCATCCGACGTACATTCCCCTCCCTCGGGTCCTTCGCTAGCTCCTTCGGGGATCTCCTCAAAGGGTTCTTCTTCTTCGTCTTCTTCCGGGTTTTCTAGTCCACTTTCGTCGGACTCGATGTTGATGACCGCGGGTAGGGCGAGAATTGCATCTTCTTCTTCACCATATAGTATGACGAGGTCATGATTGTCGAGGTTCAGCTGGAAGGGCTCGTTCAGCTCTTCCTCCTCGGATTCTTCGGTCAGACTGTCGTCAGTGACGTCTTCTGAACTGCTTGGTTGTGGTGATGGGTGTCTCCCTCTTCTGACCATGTTTACCATGTGGGCTCCAGATGTGGATGCTTGGTTGTGACCTGGCAATGGGTCAGTAAAAATGCCAAGTGGCTTGGAGGCTCGAGAATTGCCCTGGTTTAACTGGCTTTTGATCATGGCCCTATCAAGGCACCTGTCATCATTTAAATCATAAATAAAATCTCAAAAAACAATGCATTGCTCTACGGTATGACCATGCTGTTGGTGGTACTGATAGTAACGCAGTCTACTGGCTCGTGGGAGTGGAGGTTTAGCAGCTGGGAGGGAGATACTATTTGTGTCCATTAGTACCCTAAAAATTCTAGTTAGTGTTTCTGGGAGGGGAGGGTAAGAGTCCCTCTTTCCCATTCGTCTCTGATCAAAGGATGTCGGAGGGGAGACCTCATTATAAGTATCTTGGGTGGGCTGCCTAGGATTTAGGTTCTGACTTCTTAGGAAGCTGGAATAGAAAGGGGTCCTAGGCTGGCCTTGTCTTGAAATTACAGGGCTTTGGACCGGGGAGCTTTGGATTACCGGAATTTGCTGTGTCGGCATGGGGACGGGTGCTGATCGAGTAGTGAAGTTTTGGTTGATTGGCCGAGGCAGCGCATACCCGGATGAACCGAACGTGTACTGTCCAGGAGCCGTTCCTCGATCAGGAACTCGTGCTCCGTTGGGGTAGAGTGCCGATACTTGGGTAATAATCCCCTCTACCGTGGGGATTTGTGCCTTGCGAGGCGGTTGTCCAACCCTATGGCTGATAGGTGGGGACTGGGTTTGGACTGCTGGGGTTGCACAACGGGAAATCCTGTTGTGGCGGTCAATTAGAAGCGGATACGTAGTACAGTCTCCGTACGAAAGGCTTGTACGAAGCTCTGGATTCAGGCTCTGTAACATCATGTCAATTTCTTGACATTCTGTGAGTTGCAGGCCGGTCCGGTGGACAAGTGTGTTAGACCTATGTCATTTAGAGTCCTAATTTCGATCGGAGTTGCTAAAATTTTAGTTTTAGCTACCTGTTGGGGTTTGAAGACTCTGATTGAAGATATAACTGCATATTATGGGTCCTGGTATTGTTTAGTACTGCCCATAAAATTTTCGTTTAATTCCGATAACGTTTTGGAATTATGCAGTTTTGGATTGGTATTCGGATTTGATTTTGTTAAAATCCAAGATGAAGAGATAAAAATCCGATATTATTACGAGATGTTCAGTTTTGAGATAGCTTCCATATAGAAGTGGAATTGGATCAACTGGATTCATATATCAAAAGTTATGGGTATTTTTCCGAGTATACCCCGAAGTTGAGAAATCCAGGCAGCAGCCCTGTAAGATGTTTAGCCTAGATTTTGAAATAGCTGGATAGGTTATTTGATCTGGGTGTAAACATGAAAGTTCTAGATAATCGTCTTAGCTTTCCAATGCCACTGAAATCGTGCAATTTGGAGCTGTATTGAGAAAGTTATGGCCGTTTAAGTGAAGGCTGCGCAGAGGTTTTAAGTCCGAGGATGACTTGGTCATTTACTCCACCTTTTGCTTATTTAAGCTCCCCATTGTGCACGACCTGGGGCACTCTCTCCTCCTCTCTTTGTTCTGGTCAGCCCCTTTGTTGTGTGTGGTATGGGTGGAGGTGGTGGAGAAGAAGGAGCACAAATAGTGGTTCAAAAAGGTGTGTTTATGTTGTTGTTGTGCTTTGTTATCCTCCCTTCTTAATCCATCTTCCTCAAGCTCCCCCTCTTTATTTTCCCCTCCCCTTTGGGCAGCAGCCCCCCAAGTGGTTGTTGAAATGCCCCAAAGATGATGGTGAAGGAGTGAAGGAAGAGGAGGTCAAGGTGAGAAGGAGTAGAAGCTCCATTGCCTTGTGTTGTTGTTGTGTGTGCATGGAAATTGAAGAGGTTGAAGGGAGAGAAGCACATATTCATGAATTATGTGTTGTGTATGTGTGCACACCACCTGTTTGTGGGTATGTGTGAGTGAACCATATATGCATGTTCTTCTCCTCTTTCCATTGGTTTTCCTCATGCATCACCTAAACTTGTGTTTATGTGCTAAAGGGGTGTAGAGTTGACACATCGGTGCACTCGTGATCACATGCGGGGCTGCAGGTGCGCGCTCGGAGTGCTTGCGGATGCGTGCGGAGTGTGCGGGCAGCGTGCACGAGGTGCTCGAGGGCATGCATGACCTTGCCCGATGCGTGCGGAGTGTGCGGGCAGCGTGCACGAGGTGCTCGAGGGCGTGCTTGGCCTTGCCCGATGCGTGCGGAGTGTGCGGGCAGCGTGCACGAGGTGCTCGAGGGCGTGCATGACCTTGCCCGATGCGTGCGGAATGTGCGGGCAGCGTGCACGAGGTGCTCGAGGGCGTGCATGGCCTTGCCCGATGCGTGCGGAGTGTGCGGGCAGCGTGCACGAGGTGCTCGAGGGCGTGCATGACCTTGCCCGATGCGTGCGGAGTGCGTGGGCAGCGTGCACGGGGTACTCGAGGGCGTGCTTACGGTGCACAGACGCGTTCGGAGTGTGCTTCGTGGTGTCGAGCAGCTTGTTATAGCCAAATGCAACCATTGGATGATCCTTGGCGGATTGGTATCAGGCTTCGGATTCAATTCGTCGCTCTCTTGCGTTTCGCGAGCCGTGCGCTCGTTAGGTGAGTGGTTCGATTCCAACCCTTCCGGGAGCGCTCGATGCACGTAGTCGTGCTTCGCGCTTCCATGGGGCTTTAATTGCACCCTAAATATGCTAGATATCATGCATGCTAGGTTGTATAGCTCGTATATTGTGTAGAACCCATATTCTACCTTATACTTGCTTATGTATTGTATAAAATATGGCATGACTTAGGTAATCTTGTTTGAAATACTACCCCTATTTATCAAGCATGTTTAACTTGGGTTAAAACGGGTGTATGCGTAATATTCCTGATTTAGTACTTAAGGGTGTGGTATAGTTGTTGCACCCATCTGTTGGGGCAAAACTATAACCAGCTCGAGAGAGGATGAGACATTCCCTCTCTCTCACCCTCCCTCTTTTCGCGAACCGAGTGAGTAGATGCGGTTCCTACTTGACTCAGGCTTACTTGGAATTATTGGCATGCACCTATTGTTGCGCGGATCGCGCTTAACCCTTCCCTTCTAGGTTGGTGTCATCCAACGTATGTTAGGCTATAATTTGTGTATTTGCCTGTTTGTCTTCGTGTATGCATGTTAAGTAAGCCACCCTTGGGTATTTATTGCATATTATGTATATGCCTATTTGGCCATGAGCCTTGTCTAATGAGATTAGACGAGTGTAGGACCTCCTTTGGGGTCATACCATGGCTTTGACACTTAGAATAAAATGTCTTCCCCGCATCTGAGTTATGCGCCCTGGATGGAATTCATGAGAATTCATTGCGCTTATCGGTGTTTGGTAACCGATGACGACGGATCCATGAGGATCAAAACCGCGTATGTCAAGTGCTCTCCCCTTCGTCGCTTCCGTGTCGAAGCTACCCGGGTTTAGTTGTCCTGCTAGGCTCTCCCAGACACTATTCATGACGCCGGGTGGTGCGCCCATACGGTAGAGGTAGAGGTCATGGGAGGATACTAGGTCGAGGCTACTCGGCAGAGGGCTACCGGATGACGAAAGGCGTAGACCAGTTGACCCCTTTTCCCCAATAGTCCTATGTCACCCCGAGGAGGGGGTGAGGGTGTGGTGGGACGGCGTTGGTTCGATCTGCCAGTTGTGCAATTTTCCAAGATCCTATGTCGCCCGTCGGGGTGAGGGTGAGGGTATTGCTCCCAAGATCCTAGGTCACCCTTCGGAGGTGAGGGTGTTGGTATGAGTGTGGTGGGCTCGAGTTGATACTCGACCCACCAGCTTAGAGTAATTGGCTTTTTATAGGGTTCGCACTGCGAACAAGTAGTGGTTCCTCCCAATATCGCCGTATGTCGTGGCCCTGACGTTGAGGCTGCTTGGTCAGAAGGCTCCCACTTGTAGGTACTCCCGATGCATTCGGCAGATGTACTGATCCTGGGAGCATACCAGTTAGAGATTGCATGGCGGTGGGCAACCGAATGATATTGCGAGCGTGAATAGCTCTCTCCTTCGTCGGATCTATGTTGAAGCTGCCTAGGTTGAGCCACCCTGGGTGGAGCCCCCACCTGTAGGTACCATCGATGCGCTCGACAGTGTACTGACCGTGGTCGGCTCCAGGTAGAGGCTGCCCGGGAGAGTGCTACCGGATGACGAACGGTGTAGAACAGCAAGTTTTGTCCTTCAAATCCCTAGGTTCACCCCTGTGGGGGCTAGGGTGAGGGGAATGTGAGTTGTACCCATCGAGTATATTCTGGGTATGCCTCCAAACGCTTGAGGTGTTGAATTATATTTCTACCTCGTAAGCGGATGGACTCTTGTGATTGTTACGCGGTAACACCAAGTGGTTAACGACTATTCCTCCCTGTGAGTCCCAAAAGCCTCCACCCTTGGGAGTGAGGGTGAGGGCGGGGTATTGTCACACCACCGCGTGACCTTGTTAACCGTTGGGTTTCTACCCATGGTTTTCCTTGATAGGCGATTGCCTTGTATCAAATGATTATGTTGGTGTTTGGTTTCTGACCACTCACTGAGCTTATAGCTCACCCCTCGCGTACTGTTTTCCTTTACAGGGGCGTTGTTGGGCGTGGAGCTGGAGCTTCCTTGTGGCGTGGTCTTGCGTGCGTGGAGCGTTCTGTCCGGCGGATTGGCGAGTGCGAGGCTGTCAGCAGTCCTAGAGTCTTGTGTGTTTGTAAACCGTGCATGTGGCACTTGTATTTCTTTTGGCTAGACTTGGCTCTCACAGGACAGTGATTGTGTATTCGAGTCTGTAATAATGTTTTTGATTTACAGACTTATTGATATTTTTATGCTTCCGCCTTTCATTTGAGTTATCAGTTATCATTGATTGTGAGCCTTGTGTATTATTTATTGGAGTCATCTGTTGACCTCTTGTATGATAGCTGATACTTTATATATTTGCCGCGCCTTGGGGACGCCTGGGGCGTGACAAAAAGTACGCCACCGAGACACGTATTGTTCAAATTCCTCCCTAGGCCTCATTCTCTCCACGGTTAAATCTGAAATAGAGGGGGTTCTGGTTCTCTGGTAACCGTAGCGGCCTAAGAACTTCTCGCTCACAGCCGAGAAATTCGACAAGTGATCTATAGGGAGGGTGGAGAACCATTGTAGTGCTTCTCCTTCCAATGATTTCTGGAAGAGGAAGACTAGCAAAGGTTGATTATCTAGAAAGGGGCGGGCGTCTAGATAAAAGGCAGTTAAATGGATGTCTGGGTCTCCACGACCGTTATACCGGTGAAATTTAGGGATTTTGAATCCCTCCGGCAGGTGGACTGATGGTATTTGTCTCAGGTTATGTAGAGACATGTGCTTGGGGGCTGAGGGACCAGTCTCGGAGAGGATTCTCCGGATGGTTTCATCCAGCGTTTCCCCCCTGGGAGGGCTGCCTAGCGGTCCCAAGTTTGGGGTGGCCTGGTAAGGGTTTTGGGTGAGACTGGTTGGGAACATTGGATTTGCGGGGGAAAGGGGGGTGAACGAAAAACTGCTCGGATTGACTGAGCGGCTGGGCGTGGACGGGGTTTTGGGAATGGTCTTGGGGGTTTCGACAGGGACCTCCTGTCTCAAGGTCTTGACGTGAAGGCAGTCGGCGAGGTCATGAAACATGTCCTCTACGGATTGGTATCCTAAACTGGCCATCTTTTCCTCTAGATGGGTCAGGAATTGCGTGGCCTGACCCTCTTGGTGGATTCTCTCCTCTTGTATCTCCTCCTCTATGCGGGATTCCATGATGTGTGTGAAATGATTCAAGGGAATGAATGCAGATATAAAGCAGTAAATAAAGCGGTAAAGGATTGCGTAGCAGTGTGTGGCTTACAAAGCAGTAAAGGATTGCGCAGCGGTGTGCGGCTTACAAAGCAGTAAAGGATTGCGCAGCGGAGTGCGGCTTACAAAGCAGTAAATGATGCTGTGATGCGAAGTAGAGGAGGATCTGATTCGAGGGGTGGGAAACTCTAACCTTCCTAGAGGGTTGATAGCATTCTAGTCAAGCTTGTAAAAGGGGGGCAGAAGAGGATTACCTTTTGTTGTTTTTCACAAGGGAGGTCCCACCATGATCGCCAGATTTGTCGGCGTCGGATTCCGTCAGTTTTGGAAAGGATCCGGTGGTGCGCGGGATGCGCGTGCGCGTGTGTGGGGGTTCTTCGGGGATCCGGATCAGATGCGTGCCCTGGCGGGCTCGGTTGGATCGTCTTCTCGGAAGGGTGAGGGTGTCGTTTCTGGTTGAGGCGCCCGACAGCGGCTCAAGAGAATTCCAAGGTTTATGTGATCGCCACCTGCTTTTTCTAAAAGCAGGAAAAGGTTGGGTTGGATTTGATCGTCTACGTGGGGAGTTTGTGGGGTCTCCGCTCTGAGACACGGATATACCGTACACAGAGGTGAAAAACAGGTAATCCTATTTTGCTTCCGGGGCTTGACTAAAGGAGTCTTGGGACAAGGGTTGCAAGTGGGGTGTGGATGTGGGGCGGCTAGTCGGATCCAGTCGTCGGGTATGGGGCGGCTACTGGGGTTAAGCTGTCCGGGGCCTGATTTGGTCTGGGCAGAACTTCGGTAGGAAATGAGTTTGGTTTTGGATAGAGGCTAAGCTAGGTTTAGCTCGGGTTTCTGGAGGGTGGAATGAGAGGGTGTTTTGTGTAGGGAATGGGTATTTCTCTCACAAAAAGGGCTCTCTTTCTCTCTCTCTTGGGATTTCTAGTGGGGGAAGGGAATGATCAAGTGAGGATTGTGGATTTGAAGATTGGATTTTGAATTGTGGATGTTGGATTTAGGCTTGGGACCCCCTCTATTTATAGTAAAAGAGAGGCAGGGGAATATCCAAGGGGTAATGGAGTGGCTTGGTTAATAGTGTGTGTGATTAGACCCCTCATTAATTCTCTGGTTCTTCTGTCAGGATCAGGTAAAGGGCGGCTAGTTCTTACTAGCCGCCTAGGATGGGGCGGCTGCTTCCTGGTAGCCGCCCCCATCATGACCTGCTAAACGTCCCATCTCTGACAAGCGGTGGCTTAGGTCGGTTACTTGGGTTGATCCGGTCAAGATAGGGCGGCTAAAGGCCATGACCCGCCGCAATGATCAGCACTTAATGCTGCTTTATGTCCCATCCAGGGAAGCGGTTCAAGGTCGGCCAGGGGGGCGGCTAGTTAGAACTAGCCGCCTGGTAAGGGGCGGCTAGTTAGGGCTAGCCGCCCATTGCCAGGGACTCAGGGTTTTTTTGGGTTTTAGAGTTTTTCTTGGGTGGGGTTCTGGTTTGGGGCCAGGGTCTGGTTTAGGGTAGGGTTTAGGGTTTAAGTTTAGGTCAGGGCTAGGGTTAGGGTTTCCGATTTAGGTTAGGGCTAGGGTTAGGGTTTAGGGTTTCCGGTTTCCTAAACTTTGGTTCTCTACTAGATGTCCAAATGTGGGATATTTTTGGGTGTTACTTGAAGTATTTATGTCTTTCTAGACGGTCAAAATTGGGGTATCTACAATGCCAACAAAATACATGCACCAGCGTCTTCCTTGTACCCCACTTCACTATGGCCATTTTCTATGTGGGCACTAGATGTGATAGGGCCATTCCGGGACACTGTAGATAATACCACCCAAAAAGCCTTTATCCTCACTGCCACAAAGTACTTTACCAAATGGGCCGAAGCCGAATCCTATATACTAATCAAAAGTTCCACCGTGGCCTGTTTCGTTCGCACCCATATCCTTGCACGATTCAGTATTCCCAAGATGATCATAATAACAGATAATGGCCCCCAATTCATTTCCCAAGAATTCTGAGACCTGTGTAATAAACATCACATAGAGCTCCATCATTCCACACCATATTACCCCCAGGGAAATGGACAAGTAGAGGCTACCAATAAGACCCTACTCAGGATCATAAAGAAGACAGTAGAAACCCACAAAGCTACTGACTGGCCTGATAAATTGGTTTCCTCTGGGCTTACCAAATCTCTATTAGAACACCCACCGGTCCGAATCTGTATTCACTTACATTCGGAGTAGAAGCAGTAGTACGCTACGAAATTCTCATCCCATCCTTAAGAATAGTATTAGAAGAAGATCTTCAAATCAAAGAAAGAAGAGAGACACTTTTACTACACCTCGAACTACTAGATGAGAAAAGGTTAAGAACAGCAGACTATGCCCGGGCTTACCAGAGGAGGGTGGCAAGGGCATTTGAAAAGAAAGTAATAGAGAGAAAAATTAATATTGGGGAGATGTGCTTAAGCAAATCATGCCATCAAGACACCCCCACCCAAGAGACAAGCTGCAACCCACATGGGAGGGACCCTATGTGATCACCCATGCCTACTCTGAGAATGCCTATAGCTTGGTAGACGTCGAAGGAGGCGAGGTCCCAGGTTTGTGGAATGTACTTTATCTAAAGAAATTTCATGCATAGAACTATCAATACTTGAGAAATATTATTCTTCCTTCCTGCAATTTCCAGTTTCTGACACCTGATGATAGAATTATAAGACTCTCAAAGATAAATTCGTATTTATTTGAGCTCATATCCGCCAATCATGCCATTTCCTTCACACACGTATGACTTAAGAATCGGTTTACCTGATAGATGAGAAATTATCTACCCTGTAGACTAGGACAATTTTAAAATCCCCCAAAGCATCTCCCCTTTATTTCCGCTCTTATTCGTATCAACCCAAGGTCAAAGTGAGGAATTACCTGAACCTAGCAATGTCTCAAAACTGGCTCTGGCACTATATAAACACTTATAGAGGGGAAGCAGAAAAGAACAGGGGTGAAAAATAGAAAAGCTCCCGTTCAAAACAAAAAAATTTAGGCAATGAGATGCCAACAAAAGAAAAATAACACCCAAGCAAACGGGTTAAACTCTCTACTTTAGCAGAAAAATATGCCTTCACGCACAATATATGCCAAGCAACGGCTATACTAGTACACTTTCGAGCAAACGAACTGTGCGCTCCACCCAAATAAAGAAGTGGTAAAAAGAAGAAAGTCAGAGTGACCTAGAAAGTAAGACATATGCTAGACTGGGACAATTCTAAATATTGCCCCAAAGGAAGATATTACTCTTACCCTATTCCCCCTCCCCCATTTATTTTTGCAATGAGTCTGAAATTGGACTATGTCTACTTGGAAAGGCAAAATTTTGACCAAATATAGACCTTTTCTATGTTTACAACAGCACACACTCGCATGAGTTCATTTAAAAAACTTGCTTGTCAAAGGGAAGCTTATTTGATTTGATTTCTGGTACATTCATGGATTTTTCAGCATGTTTAGAATAATATGATCAAGCATTTGAGAACCATGAACCTGAGAAATCGACACCTAGAGTTTATACCTTTCAAATACAATCCTGGCTTAGACATAAGTGACCACAAGGGCTCCTTTCAAGGACTTAATGGTATCTTTTACATAGGAAAATTGAAAGCATTGCCCTCTTACATAAAAGAATCATTAAAAATTTAAAATGCTCCATTATGTCACTCACACTTATGCATAAGCTTGTATTTTCCTTTTCTATGACACTTAGGCATTCAATTTCCTTAAAATATCACAATTGACACCCATACCAAAGGAAAATCGCCCCTATTACACTCATTTCATGCCCTTCCACACACACTTGAGAAGAAATTGCCCCACTCTCATACACACTTAAGATTCTTTTTCATTCTCACACTTATGAATCACTTAGACTCCCTCCTTTTTACGTTGAGCATGGCTTCTCACACCTGCACTATCTTTTCATTTACCTTAGATGAGTTGTAGCCCTGGACAATTCAAGCAAGAGGGGCTCGAAAGTCAGTGCAGGGGCACAATCCGGACAGATTTAACACTTGGTCCTTGGAAAGAATTTTTTTACACGTTTTGAAGGTTAACCAAACACTTAGGAGAACTTTTAGCACCAGCAGACAAGTGGAGAAACTAGGGGATCCACCCAGGTAGGGGGCGGCTACTACCCACAAGCCACTTGATGCAAGGCGGCTATTTATCACATGCCGGCCCCCTATCCCATCATTCTCTCAGGTAAAACCCCCCACACAGGGGGCGGCTAAAACAAACTAGCCGCCCAGCCCTGGGCAGCTTGTTTGAACTAGCCGCCCCTCACCTGATGCCTCACCTGTTCCTGTCAGTCCAATTCAATCAATTCTTCAAACCTTCGAAACCTATTAAGAGCATTCCTTTCCCGAAAACCTGTACGCACACATTCCACACACATACACAAACCCAAAACCTGTATAAATACGAATCAAACAGCAACAAAAACCAATGTCATATGCCAACCCATGGATTCATACCTCCATTCATCCACCCACAAAACCATACACCATTATGTACACTTCATCCATACACCAATGCTCTAAAAACATTCATTCATCCACATAAAACCATTCAACCCTTTCAAACTAAATTAAAATCAACCATGTATGTCCATACACCCAAAAAAAGAGATATAAATTGTTCATAAAAAAAAAACAAGCCTAAATAAAACTGGAAGAGAGTTTTTAAAACAAAACAAACAAAAGATAAATAGGTAGAAGTCCACCCAAAGATTCAAATCCGAAAGTCTTGAGCTGTGCATCATCAAAATATCATCTAAGTCAAAAAGAAAAGAAGAAAAGTATGAATTCCTTGCATATATACAATTCTTCTATCAAGACCAAGACACAAAAGATATACCTTGGCGTATCATTGTCCGTGGGAGGCTGGGTCATAGGAGGAGCATCCTGGCCTGGCTGAGGGGGTGGTAGCTGGGGAGAAGACTGGACTTCTGGAGCTTCCAGAGCAGTAGGAGTCTCTAGAACTGAAGACACGGCCCTCGCAAATATTCCACGACTCTGAGACGCCAAAGGACGGGAGGCTCGGCTGAAAGTGGCCCCGGTAGCCAAGGAAGCAGAGATGGAATGCTCAGGCTCGAGAGGGAGGAGGTTGAGGTCTGCCTCGGCCATGGCCCCTCCACCGACAAACTTACCCCTCATGGTGGCTTCCCAGAGGAGGACCTGCTGAATATCCCTATCCCTCCGCTCCAACCTCTGGTGATGGCGCGCCTCCACCCTCTCGAACGGTCCTCGATCACCCTCAACCTCTCCTCAAGCTTCCGCGATCTCACTCGGCAGTGTCGGTATGTAAAAACTGGGGGTTTCTGCGAACTTGGTCCTGGTCCGTCTCGCGACTGATCAGGTCACCGCCCGGAGAGTCGTTCCTGAGCCGCCCGACTGCTTCTCAGAAAAGACGGGGTTTGTGTGATCGCCACCTGCTTTCTCAAAAAGCAGGAAAAGTTGGTGTTGGATTTGATTGCCTACGTGGGGAGTTTGTGGGGTCTCCGCTCTGAGACACGGATATACCGTACACAGAGGTGAAAAACTGGTAATCCTATTCTGCTTCCGGGCTTGACTAAAGGAGTCTTGGGACAAAGGGGTGTGGATATGGGGGGAGGCTAGTTGGATCTAGCCGTCTGGTGAGGGGCGGCTACTAGGGTTTAGCCGTCCCAGGTCTGGTTTGGTTTGGGTAGAGCTTTGGTAGGAAATGGGTTTGGTTTTGGGCAGAGGCTAAGCTAGGTTTAGCCCGGGTTTCTGGAGGGTGGAATGAGAGGGTGTTTTTGTGTAGGGAATGGGTGTTTTCTCTCACAAAAGAGGCTCTCTCTCTCTCTCTCCCTCTCTCATGGGATTTCTAGTGTGGAAAGGGAATGTGAATTGTGGGATGTTAGTGTGGATTTTGTGGATTGAAGGATGTTGGGATCCCCTCTATTTATAGTAAAAGAGAGGCAGGGGAATGTCCAGGGGGTAATGGAGTGGGTTGTCCCTGATTAGACCCCTCATTAATTCCCTGGTTCTTCTGTCAGGACCAGGTGAAGGGCGGCTAGTTCTATCTAGCCGCCCAGGATGGAGCGGCTACTTCCTGGTAGCCGCCCCCATCATGACCTGCCAAACGTCCCATCTCTGACAAGCGGTGGCTTGGGTCGGTTACTTGGATTGATCCGGCCAAGAGAGGGCGGCTAAAGGTCATGACCCGCCGCAATGATCAGCATTTATTGCTGCTTTATGTCCCATCCAGGGGACTGGTCCAAAGTCGGCCAGGGGGCGGTTAGGGGGGCGGCTAGTTCAAACTAGCCGCCTGGTATGGGGCGGCTATTTAGATCTAGCCGCCCCTTGCCAGGGACACAGGGTTTTTGGGTCTTAGGGTTAGGGTTAGGGTTTCTGGTTTTAGGTCTAGGTCAATGCTAGTGTCAGGTTTAGGTTTAGTTTTAGGGTTTTCGGTTAGGGTTTCTGGCTAGGTTTAGTTTAGGGCTAGGGTTAGGGTTTCCGATTTCCTGAATTTTGGTTCTCTACTGGATGTCCAAAAGTGGGATATTTCCGGGTGTTACTTGAAGTATTTCTGTCTTTCTGGACGGTCAAAATTGGGGTATCTACAATTGTCCCTCATCGGACGGAGTCTTTGTGCGAAGCATGAAAGACTTCGACCGATGATAAGGAAAGAGACCCCGATTTTGGCCGGCCCGACCTTCAAGGAGTTGTGCCAATACGAGCAGTACTACTCGGGGAGTTGATTTAGACTGTCAGAGGCTAGGTCTTGACTTAGAATTTTTATCCGAGAGGGATCCAGGTGGAAGGTGAGAAAAGTAAAATGGTGAGTGATCCAACCCGAGGTCGGGGTTCTTAGCTATCGTGCGCGGAGCAGCCCAACGTCAGTTTCCTCGTGCCTACTGTTCCCGTGCTTGGGAAAACTCAACAAGGAGGGGATATCGCCGACAGAAAGCAAGTAAAAGTTGAGTTTGGGTGAATTGGATCATCCGAAGGATAAGAACTCTGGAAAAGAACCAGAACTGAAGAAATTCAAATTTGAGTGGTACTGAACGTGTGGCAAAACTTCGGGAAAGTCGTGTTTGATCAAGTAATGTCTGGAAATGAGCCAATACATGGCTGTTTGGTTATGGAGAACTTTTGAATTTTAGGGCTGAAAGAAGATTGGAAAGGGGGTTTTTTAAATGAAAGAGAAAACTGGGAGGGGCGGCTAGTTGTAACTAGCCGCCCGAGAGGGGGCGGCTACTCGTGGGTAGCCGCCCCTCGACTGGGTCCCTTATAACCGAAAAGGGACCCTCTCTCTCTCCCCATACGTTTTAAAACGGTTACTCTTCCCTCCTCTCTTCTTCTTTTTCATTTTAAACCGAAAATCTTGATTTTAAAACACCTTGAATCCTTTGTTTAAGCCTTCCATCATTCCTTTCTTCTTAATTTCGGAGCCCTAGATTTTCTTTGGGGTTTTTCTTTTGTGCGAAATCGGAGGAGATGACGAAGGGGAAGAGGACGGCTTCGATGATGAAGCGCCTTAGGTCTTCCCGAGAGCAAAGAGGGGCTGTCTCGGGGTCTAGTTCATCGGGGAGTGATCGGGTGGAGGAGGAGGTCGTGAGGGAGGTCGTGGGTGCGGCGGAGGTGTCGTTAGTGGATACTGGTGCGGCTAGGGGCACGGGTACGTCTTCGGGGGTTGTCCCGGAGGTTGGGGGTGTTATGATAGGCTACTCACGCAAGAGGAGGCGTGGGGACCGACCGGCAGTGGTCGAGGAGGCGGCTTCGGGGGTCGGGGGATTGGTTGAGGGTGCAACGGAGGGAAGGGCCGAGGCCGAGGGGGTAAGTGAGAGTGAGAGGGCGTCATTGGACGCCATTATTGGGATGTTGGATAGGGAGGCCATAGAGGCCAGGGCAGCAGAGGAGGAGAGAAGGGCTATGGGTGTTTTTGAGGGTTTAGCCTCCGGTGCGGCGGGCACGGAGGAGGTCGGAGGGGCTGATGTTGGGGAGGAGGCCGGGGAGGCCGAGGGTATGGACATGGGGGCCGCGGAGGCCAGCGTTGGCGCTGAGGCCGAGGAGGCCGTGTTCGAGGAGGATGAGGAGGGGGATGACGGTGGGATGGACGATCCCGACGAGGCTGAGGTGGACGCTCCTGGGTCCACACGGGCCGTGGTATGTTCCTAACTTTAGTTTTAGCCTTTTATTTGTATGTGTATGTCTTTCGTGGTATGAATAGGTAATAGTGGGTGATATATGTATCTAACATGCATAAGTAGATAATAGTGGGTGATATGTGTGTCTAATATGCATGCTTGTATGTATAGTTTTGATCATGGTGGGATAATAAGCATGTGAATATGGGTCCGTGTTGGAAAAGAAGGGGGCAATTTTCATATGTACATCCATGCTTGTTGTATATAAAAGAAAGAGAAGTGGTACGGCTTAGTATGCTTGCATGCGATACTTTTCTACGTGTATGTGACTTCGTATGTGTTTGATCGTGGTAGAGCATAAGGGAGTGTATGCATGCATTTCACGGGTCCAAGTTCTATATTGCTTAGGTGCGTTTAGGGAAGGTATAAGCATGATAGGGTGTGATGTAAGAAAGCATGTGAGTGGTGACCACAGTGGGATGTGCTGATGTTTGTCTAGCATGCGTGATCATATGGGGAGTGTAGCTTCTTACTTTCATGCTTTTGTTTCTGTATTTAGCATATGGAAGTGTCATTTTGCTAAACATGGTTTTAAAATAATTTCGTAGAGTTGAACCCTTACCTCTCGATTGCTTTTTAAACTAACCCATGTTCCCTTCGTTCGTCTTGTAGAGACCGAACCGCATTCGGGCTCTGTGGCATGGGACGAAGAGGTGGTACGATGCCTTGGGGCAGGAGGAGAGGAGTTTGGTGGATGGAGCGGGCTTCCGTTCCTTCTTCTTGATCGAGCCGTTCCACGTCCACCGTCCTTACGTGGAGGCTTTGGCGGAGAGGTGGGATCCGGAGAGTTGCGCTTTCATTCTCCCCACCGGTGCTGTCATGCCGACCCTCGAGGATGTTTATCGGATTACCGGTCTTCCGGTGTCTGGGGAGGCAGTGATCGCGGCCACCCTCGCCGACTATAAGGCACTCTTCCTGGAGTTGATTGGAGAATGGGACTACGTGGAGCGCGTGAGGACGCTGAACCGGATCCCCCTTGGGCAGTTGTCGAGGCAATACGACCTCGGCTCCTTTATAGAGCGTCAGAAGGGCGAAGCTGCAGCTAGCTTCGAGAGGCGGTGGGCGATGATCGAGGCGAGAGAGGCGGCCGCGTGCCCACAGAGGGAACGGAGGGAGTTGAGGGCGTTCTTTTTATACTTCTGCGGCCGGGTCCTCTTCTCGACGGCCTCCGACAAGGTTTCCTCACACTCTCTTCTATTGATGAGGGACCTAGAGGGCATGGGGTGATACGCTTGGGGAGCGGCGATGCTGGCCCATCTATTTGCGGAGCTCTCAAAGAAGGTCAAGAGGGCTGGGGGAAAGAACCTCGGTGGTTTTGCACCCTTTCTCTAGGTATGTGTGAGTAGAGGGTGCTTTCTTTTGGGTTTAGCTCACTTTGATCATGATAATTTTCCTCTCGCTTTGCCAGATTTACAGGTATGTGTGAGTAGAGGGTTCTTTCTCTAGGTATGGGTGACAAGAGGGCTGGGGGAAAGAACCTCGGTGGTTTTGCACCCTTTCTCTAGGTATGTGTGAGTAGAGGGTGCTTTCTTTTGGGTTTAGCTCACTTTGATCATGATAATTTTCCTCTCGCTTTGCCAGATTTACAGGTACGAGCACTTCGCCATCGATCGCCCGACCCTGGTGCCTTTTGATCATGTCCTCCCCTGGGCCATGAGATGGGCGCCCCGAGGATCCTCGTGCTTGCATCGCCTCGCTCAGTTCCGGGAGGCCTTCCGTGTCTTGACGGAGGAAGAGGTATAAATTTTTCTTTGAGTTTTCTTTGGCTTGTATTTGGTTTTCTTTGACTAAGCTCTCTTCCTATCTTTTGATGCTTCACAGATGACGTGGAGGCCCTACACGGAGGAGGAGGTCCCTGCGGAGTTGTCGCGGGATATCTGGCTGATCTATTTTAATGAGGTCGTGTTCCATGCGATCAGCCGGGTTGTCCACCAGCTTGGGTACCATCAGTGGGTGCCCGATCCCCTGCCGAAGCGCCCCTCGATCCCGGTGGTTGGGATTCCTCGGGACACGAATCTCCCGAGGAACTACGCGACGTACGTGGCGGGATGGATGAGCCGAGGCGCCTTGGTGGAGCGCCGTCCTGAGGTGACTTCGGGTGACGAATACCTAGCCTAGTATCGTCGGGAGTATGCGGGTATCCTCGGGACGATGGAGGAGGAGATCCCGGACGCCTACGTATGTTTGGAAGCTCTCCTTCTCTTCTTCGTTTTGCTTGAATATTTTCTGAGTGGTGTTGCTTTTGTAGGTTGAGTTGAACGAGATGGAGAAGAGGCTCAAGACCGCTAATGAGCACCTCCAAGCGCGGGCCAGGCAGATAGAGGCCTTGCGGGCACAGAGAGGACGCTTGCAGGACCAGGTCCGGGTCCTCGAGGCTCAGGTGGATGCTCTGTCGAGAGCGAGGGCCGACGGCGCTTCTTCTTCTTCCGCTCCTCCTCCTTCCATGGTGTCCGAGCGAGAGCTCGAATTGACGAGGGAGTTGGATGTGGCCCGGAATGAGTTGACGGCCACAAGGATGGAGTTGGGCCAGGCGAGGGGCAGGGCTTCTCAGGCTGAGGAGGAGGTGGACCGGCTGAGGTCCATGGTAGCCTTGAGAGAGGAGGGGTTCATCACCCTAGGCCGCGAGAGGGACTCCCTCCAGGTGAGGGTGTCAGAGTTGGAGGCCTCGGTGGGAGTTCCCGGGGGTTTGATGGGGGATTTGCTTCGTTCTCTCCAGGCGGCCGGGGATAGAGATCGGGAGGCACTTCGATTGAGCGAGGACAGGCTCCGGGCTGCCGAGGCGAGATCACGGGAGCTCGAGGAGAGGTTGAGAGCAGTGGAGACGCGTCTTCGAGGGAGGTTGGAACGTACATACAAACTTTTAGGTATGTAAAAGGTGGGACAATTTCTTCTAACGTATGTGCGGAAGGGCATGAAGTGAGTGGGGACAATTCTCATATGAGTGGGGACGATTCTAAATTTTGTGGGGACAATTCTCATATGAGTGGGGACAATTTTAATATTCGGGGGGGGGGGGGTTAACTTTAATATTTCAAGAAAATCGGATGCCAAAGTGTTTTGGAAAAGAAAAATGCAAGCTTATGCGTAAGTATAAGTGGCATAAAGGGGCATTTTAGTTCTTTAATGACTTTTTATGTGAGAGGGCAATGTTCTTGATTTTCATAAGTAAAAGATACCATCAAGTCCCCATGGAGGAGCCCTTGCGGTCACTCATGTCCTAACCAGGATTGTATTTGAGAGGTATAAGCCTTAGGTGTCGATGTTCCTAGGTTCATGGTTTTCAAATGCTTAATCGTATTATTCTAAACATGCTGAAAAATCCATGAATGTACCAAGAGTCAAGTCAAATAAGCTTCCTTTGGATAGGCAAGTTTCTAAGTGAACTCGTGTGAGTGTGTGTGTAGGTGTAAACCTGGACGTGATCTACCCTTGGTCAAAATTTCGCTTTTCCCGGTGGACATAGCTCAATTTTGAACCCCCATTGCGAAAAATAAAAGGGGAGAGGGTGAATGAGGTAAGAGTAATATCTTCCTTTCGGGCAATATTTTAGAATTGTCCCAGTCTAGCACATGTCTTACTTCCTAGGTCCCTCTGGCTTTCTTCTTTTTACCACTTCTTTATTTTTGGGTGGAAAGTACAATCCGTTGTTTGGATCTGTACTGGTACAGCCGTTGTCTAGCGTATACCGTGCGTAAAGGCGTGAAAGCCTGCTAAATAGAGAGTTTAACCCGTTCACTTGGGTGTTTGGCCTCTCCTTGCCTGATTTTCTCTTTTTTTTTTTTTTTTTGTTTGTTTTGATTTGAGGGGGGGGGGGCTCTTCTGTTTTTCACCCCGATTCTTTTCATGCTTCCCCTCTAGAAGTGTTTATATAGTGCCAGAGCCAGTTTTTGGGACATATGCTAGGTCCGGGTAACTCCTCATTTTGACCTAGGGTTAATACGAGCGGGCGGAAATAAGGGATGTTTTGCTTTGGGGAGTTTTTAAATTGTCCCAGTCCACGGGGTAGGCAATTTTTCTTCTATCAGGCAAATCTAGTCCAGTTATACGTGTGTGAAGGGAATGACATGATTTGGCGGAAACGTGTTCAAATAGATACGAGTTTATCTTTGAGAGTCTTATAATTCTATCATCAAGTACTAAACGCTGGAAATTGCAGGAAGGAAGAATAATAGTTCTTAAGTATTGAAAGCTTTTCATGCATGGAATTTCTTTAGATAAAGTGCATTCCACGAACCTGGAACCTCGACTCCTTCGGCATCTACCAGGCGGTAGGCATTCCCGGAATAGGCATGGGTGATCACATAGGGTCCCTCCCATGTGGGTTGCAGCTTTCCTCTCGGGTGAGGCTGTCTTGATGGCATGATTTGCTTAAGTACTAATTCCCCGATTTCGAATTTTCTTTTTATCACCTTCTTTTCAAATGCCCTTGCCACCCTTCTTTGGTAGGCCTGGGCATGGTCTGCCGCTCTTAATCTCTTCTCGTCTAGTAGTTCGAGGCGTAGTAGGAGTGCCTCCCTCTTTTCCTCAATTTGGAGATCTTCTTCTAGTACTATTCTCAAGGATGGGACGAGGATTTCGTAAGGTACTACTGCTTCGGTCCCAAATGTGAGTGAATAGGGGGTTTGACCAGTGGGCGTCCTAATGGAGGTTCGGTATGCCCAGAGGGCGTCTACCAGTTTATCAGGCCAATCGGTAGCCTTGTGGGTTTCTACCGTTTTCTTTATAATTTTGAGCAAGGTTTTGTTGGTGGCCTCTGCTTGTCCGTTCCCCTGTGGGTAGTATGGCGTGGAATGATGAAGTTCTATATGATGTTTATTGCATAGGTCTTGGAATTCTTGGGAGATGAACTGGGGGCCATTGTCAGTTATAATCACTTTGGGGGTGCCGAACCGTGCCAGGATGTGAGTGCGGACAAAACGAGATAGGGTAGAGCTTTTAATTACTACATAGGACTCGGCCTCAGCCCATTTGGTAAAGTATTCTGTGGCGGTGAGGATGAAGGCTTTTTGGGTGGTGTTTTCTATAGTGTCCCGGAATGGTCCTATCACATCTAATGCCCACATAGAGAAGGGCCATGGTGAAGTCATGGGATGTAAAGAAGATGCTGGTGCGTGTATTTTGTTGGCATGGGTTTGACATTGGATACAACGCTTAACGTATTTGTTGCAGTCCCCTTCGAGCGTGGGCCAATAGTAGCCCATTCTTAGTACCTTTTTGCTAGCATCTGGGCGTTGACGTGCCCCCGCATACTCCAGAGTGAGCCTCTTCTACAATGGTGTATGCTTCTTCGTCGCCCAAGCACCTGAGTAGTTCTCCGTTGAAAGATGCTCGGAAGAGTATCCCCCCTCGGAGGCAGTACTGACTGCTATCCTTTTAACTATTTTCTGGTCGTTGCTGGTAGCGTAGCTTGGGAATGAACCGTCTCTAAGGTAGTTTTCAATATCAAAGTACCATGGGTTTCCGTCGTCTATATCTCCTAGTTCGAGAGCTAGGATTTCCGCGGTACTGGTATTTTTGTCGGCCGGTTCGTTTTTAGGGGACCTTGAGTTTTATAGGGTCACCGAGTTCGGTGGCAGGTGTTTCCAGTCTCCGGATAGTGATTGTTTCAGATGTCTTAGATAAGGGGAAGGTGAGTGATGAGGCTAGAGAGGCTAGAGAATCCGCAAGAATATTGCCAGTTCGGGGTATGAAAATGTGAGTAACCTTCACAGAATTGTTTTAGCAGGACTATGGCTAGTTCTCTGTATGGCTTTAACTTTGGGTCTCTAGTCTGATATTTTTTGAGAGTTTGGCGGATCACTAAGAGGGAGTCCCGATAATGTCTAAATTTTTAGCTCCTAGGGCCTAGGGCTGTCTTCAAACCTGCTATCAGGGCCTCGTATTCGGCAATATTGTTGGTGGCTTTAAACGTAAGCTGAAACGCTTGTGGGATAATGACGCCTTCGGGAGAGATCAAGTGCTATTCCTATTCCCTTTCCCTTTTGGTTGACCGCTCCGTCGAAGTATAGCGTCCATGTCTCCCTATTTTCTCTTCAATAAGCGCAAATATTTCTTCGTCCGGGAAGTCGTTTTTACGGGTTCGTAATCAGGGAGGGGTAGTTGAGCGAGGTGATCAGCAATAGCTTGCCCTTTGATGGATTTTTGAGTGGCGTATGTGACGTCAAACTCGTTTAACTGTACTTGCCATCGGGCTAAGCGTCCGGTCAATACGGCTTTCTCAAATAGGAACCTTACGGGTCTATTTTGGCAAAGTATTTGACTTTGTGGGCAAGAAAGTAATGTGCAATTTTTGGGAAGCCCATACTAATGCTAGACAAGTTTTTTCTGTAGGAGGGTAGGCTTTTTCGTATTCAATCAGGGTTTTACTTAGGTAGTAAATGGCCTTTTCCTTTCTTCCCATGTCGTCGTGTTGTGCAAGTACCGCACCAATGGCTTCCTTAGTTGCAGCTATATAGAGGAGTAGGGGTCGTCCGGGTACTGGGGCCGAAAGGACTGGGGGTTTAAGAAGGT
Organism: Acorus calamus; assembly: GCA_030737845.1. Classification (NCBI taxonomy): domain Eukaryota; kingdom Viridiplantae; phylum Streptophyta; class Magnoliopsida; order Acorales; family Acoraceae; genus Acorus; species Acorus calamus. The sequence goes on along the minus strand of CM060876.1, from coordinate 9,554,906 downwards.
ACTCTTTTAAATTATCAAAGGCCTTTTGGCATTCACTATCCCAATTAAACCGGACTCCCCCTTTTAGTAGTTTGTAAAAGGGGCGACATCGTTCAGCATGTTGAGAAATAAATCTCCTAATAAACTGCAACCTTCCTATAAGCCCTCTTAGTTCTTTTAGGTTCTTGGGTGGGGGCATTTGGGCGATGGCTTTTGCCTTGGTCGGATCTATTTCTATCCCCCGTTTACTTACCATGAATCCCAAAAGTTTTCCCGAGGAGACACCGAAACGACATTTCTTTGGGTTCATTTTAAGTGAATATTCCCTGCATCTCTGCAGTACTTGCCTAAGTATTTCTGCGTGTCCTATTCGAGTTCTAGATTTAACCAAGATGTCATCCACATATACTTCTACTAGCTTGTGCATCATATCATGGAATATTGAGGTCATTGCCCTTTGATAGGTTGCCCCTGCATTTTTGAGCCCGAAAGGCATCACTATGTAGCAGTAAGTTCCCCAGGGTGTGGTGAAGGAGGTCTTTTCTTGGTCTTTTTCTGCCAGCCGGATCTGGTTGTATCCAGAAAAGCCATCCATGAACGAGAGCATCTCATATCCTGCAGTGTTGTCGACAAGGAGGTCGATGTGTGGGAGTGGGAAGTCATCTTTCGGGCACGCTCGGTTGAGGTCCCTGAAGTCGATGCATATTCGGATCTTTCCATCTTTTTTTGACACTGGAACGATATTTGCTACCCACTTTGGGTATAAGACCACCCGGATAAATTTAGCCTGGTGGAGTTTGTCCACCTCATCCTTGATTTTTAGAGCCACCTCGGGATGGAGGCGCCTCAGCTTTTGTTTGACTGGTTTCGCATTTGGTTCTAAGATCAACTGATGTTCGACTAACGAGGTATCGAGCCCAGGCATGTCCTTGTAAGACCACGCAAAGACGTCTTTGTACTCATGTAATATTTTAATCAGTCTCTCTCGTTCATCGTGATTTAGTTCTGCGCTAATCGAAATGATTTTGGGGTCAGTCTTTGTCCCTAGGTTTAGCTCCTCTATCTTCTCATCTGCTTCCTCTGTCTTTTCATCGAACCTTTGAAGGCTCTGCTTGAATTCCTTAGACAGGTCTTCTCTTTCCTTCATCGTCCTCATCACAGATTTCGAAGACTCCTAGACCGTCATCTGGGTTTTCTATGTCATCTAGGTCTGGTTCTTCTACAACCGCTATTGATTCAAATTTTCTAAACCTAGTATGGCCCTGCTATACCCTTCCAAGTTGCTAATGATCTGGTCAGGTACTTGGCTCCTAGTAGGTTTACCGTTTTGGCGAGGTACTAGGGTTGGGGTTTTTGGCTTGACTGGCGAGACGCTGTAGTTTGTTCAGGAGATCAGAGTCATCGCTGAAAGGGTGCCATGCTGGGTGAAGTCATCTTTGTCGAACAGGGATCCTAGGGTTTGGTTTCCATCTTCTTTTTTGTTTTTGTTGTTTTTTTTTTGAACAGAAAAGACACTTATTATTTACAACCTACTGGATTGGTGGAAGTGTTTCAGCCGACTTTCCTCCAGCAGCTGGCGCTCCTTTGTTGCGATGCTTGAGCACTGCGAGAAAAGGAGGCTGGGTCAGCTGGAGTTTTGTCGTTGGTAGTGAGTGTGGATTCAGGTGTTTATCAGGTGTGGGAACAGCCATTCTAGGGAGCCAGAGAGTAGTCTAGCTCGCTTTCCCGGATAGGGTCTAGGGGCGGGGGCATATGGTTTCTTCGGCGGGTTCTATGATTATTTCCCTTACGAAATGTTCGTACAACTTCCAATTATATTTTCCCTCTAATTTAGATTTGTGTTTGGGTGAGCCGATCCCCCTCTTGTCTAGCCATGCCGGGAGGTCGATGGGGTCCAGGATCCCATTTTTGTGTCCCAGAGTTTCCCCAGGAAGGTAACCCATGGTCCCCATTATACGCCAGCCAGGATTTTCAAACCTAGGGTGGCTTGTCTTTGAGGTAACGGGGGGAGTGTTCCGGGGATTTAGCCAATTGGCCGGGAAATCTAAGATGTGGATGGTGGTTTCATAAGGGTCTTGAGCTACTGGTTTTTATGGCGGTGGTTTCATTATCGGTGAACCTTGATTTAGGTTCTCTGATCGCATCCCCTTGTATTTTGATTATCCGACCTCCCAAGGGAAATTTCAAGCACTGGTGCAGGGGAGAGGAGACCCCCTTTATGGACGCTAGCCATTTACGTCCTAGGATCATATTATAATCTGAATCCATTTCTAGGACATAAGCTTTAGTGCTAGTTTCCAGCGGCCCCACTTTTAATCGGAAGTCCTTGAAGCCTAGAACTGGACGAGCCGTTTTGTCATAGGCAAATATACGGGTGTCCGTTTCAAAGAGTGTGGTTATGCGCCCATCAATGTGCTCGAAGGTTTGTAATGATATGAGGTTTACTCCTGCCCCGGTGTCAATTAGAACTTTATCCACCGAGTGTCCTTCGAGGTTGATTGTTATACATAGGGTTGAGGTGTTGACGACTTTATTATGAACTTCTTCCTTAGGTCTAAAGGTGATGACGGGCCCTAGTCCTGCGGTGGCTAGAGCTATTGGTATGCCTAGGGTAGAGATTTGCGGGTGGACTTGGGTTCTTTCTAGGAACGTTCTTAGAGCCTGCTGGTGGTGTTCTGAGGTTTCGATTAGCTCCAAAATGGAAATTTTTGCGGGGATTTTTCGTAGTTGGTCTAGGATGTCGATCCTATCCCCGGTGCGGGGTCCTCAGTCTCAGTTTCAGGCAGGGGGTGTCTATAAGAGGGTACATTGTTGAAGATTCTGCCTGCTCTAGTAGTATGATGGTTTAGTGCGTCGATGGTGGTTCGGGGGCTTTGTTTTACTGGGTGCAGGCTTCTATTGATTGGTGAGGGGGATATTGGTTGGTCTTTTTTGGGGGGAAAGAGCCTTGTGGGTTTGGGGAGAATAGGGGAGGGGGTTGGCAGGACGGGGGAAGGGGCTGGTAAGATTAAGCCTCCTGGATGATTCTGGGTGACTCTTCGTGGTCAGCGACTTCTATGGTGTAGACGCTTTCATAGCTCAGGCTCTCTGGTTCTTCCAAGGGAGCCTTCGTAGCCGGCCTTGGGTTTTGGGTCGCGGTTTCTACGGGGTTGTGGGTTTCTGGGGCCGTCTTGACTTCTAGTGATCTTGTAACTGGGTTGTTTTTTAGTCCCCTAATGGTGGCCCAGTCTAAGTGTCTCTCGTCATCGAGGTTGTAGACAACGTCTCTAAACGAGGAGCATTGCTCGATGGTGTGGCCATGATGTCGATGGTATTGACAAAAACGGGTTGGGTCAGCACCGATAGGTGAAGGTCTAGCCGTGGGTAAGGAAATGCCATTGACCTTCAATAAAGCTCTAAGGATGTTCCCTAGGGTTTCTGGGAGGGGGGAATAGCTATCTTTTCTGTTTGACCATCTTGGGCCGTAGGAGGGGGAAGGTGTAGCTTTATCATGGGGGTTGTACGCGGGTTCTCTAGGGGATACACCTTGCGTTCTTGGGGGGATAGGATAGAAGGATCTCCTGTTTCGGTCCTGGTTATGGATTGAGGGGGCCTGAATTGGGGAATTATGGGTTGTGAGGTTTTGTCGTATTGGCACGGGGACGGGTACTGATCGAGGGGTAAAATTTTGATTAGCTTGCCGAGGCAGCGCATATCCGGATGAACCGGGTGTGTACCGTCTCGGAGCTGTTCCCCGGTCAGGAACTCGCGCTCCGTTCGGGTAGAGTGCCGATACTTGGCTAATGATCCCCTCTACCGTGGGGGTTTGCGCCTTACGAGGCGGTTGTCCAACCCTATGGCTGATAGGTGAGGACTGGGTTTGGACTACTGGAGCTGCACAACGGGAAATCCTGTTGTGGCGGTCAATCAGAAGCCGATACGTAGTGCAGTCTCCGTACGAAAGGCTCGTACGGAGCTCTGGACTCAGGCTCTGCAACATCATGTCAATTTCTTGACATTCTGTGAGTTGCAGGCCGGTTCGGTGGACAAGGGTGCGCCACCGAGACACGTATTGTTCGAATTCCTCCCTAGGCCTCATTCTCTCTACGGTTAAATCCGAAAGAGAGGGGGTCCAAATCCTCTAGTAACCGTAGCGGCCCAAGAATTTCTCGCTTACAGCCGAGAAATTCGACAAGTGATCTACAGGGAGGGTGGAGAACCATTGTAGTGCTTCTCCTTCCAATGATTTCTGGAAGAGGAAGACTAGTAGAGGTTGATTATCTAGAAACAGGCGTGCGTCTAGATAAAAGGCAGTTAAATGAATGTCTGGGTCTCCACGACCGTTGTACCGGCGGAATTTGGGGACTTTGAATCCCTCCGGTAGGTGGACTGATGGAATTTGTCTCAGGTTATGTAGAGACATGTGCTTGGGGGCGGAGGGACCAGTCTCGGAGAGGATTCTCCGGATGGTTTCATCCAGCGTTTCTCCCCGGGGAGGGCTGCCTAGCGGTCCCGGGTTTGGGGTGGCCTGGTAAGGGCCTGGGGTGGAAACGGTTGGGAATATTGGATTCGCGGGGAAAAGGGGGGCGAATGAAAAAATGCTCGGATTGACCGAGCAGCTGGGTGTGGATGGGGCTTTCGGAGTGGATTTGGGGGTTTCGACAGGGGTTTCCTGTCTCAAGGTCTTGGCATGATGGTAGTCAGCGAGGTCATGAAACATGTCCTCTACCGTTTGATACCCTAGACTAGCCATCCTTTCCTCTAGATGGGTCAGGAACTGTGTAGCCTGACCCTCTTGGTGATTCCTTTCATCTAATATCTCCTCTTCTATGTGGGATTCCATGACGTGGAGTGGGGATGAATGCAGATTGAAAGCAGCAAATAAAGCAGTAAAGGATTGCGCAGCTGTGTGCGACTTACGAAAGCAGTAAAGGATTGCGTAGCTGTGTGCGACTTACGAAAGCAGTAAAGGATTGCACAGCTGTGTGCAGCTTACAAAGCAATAAAGGATGTTATAATGCACAGTAGAAGAGGATTTAATTCAAGGAGTGAGAAACTCTAACCTTCCTAGAGGGTTGATAGCATTCTAGTCAAGCTTGTAAAAGGGGGCAGAAGAGGATTACCTTTTTGTTATTTTTCACGAGGGAGGTCCCACCGTGATCGCCAGATTTGTCGGTATGTAAAACTGGGGGTTCTGCGAACTTGGTCCTAGTCCGTCTCGCGACTGATCAGGTCACCGCCTGGAGAGTCGTTCTTGAGCCGCCCGACTGCTTCTCAGAAATGACGGGGTTTGTGTGATCGCCACCTGCTTTCTCAAAAAGCAGGAAAAGTTGGTGTTGGATTTGATTGCCTACGTGGGGAGTTTGTGGGGTCTCCGTTCTGAGACACCGATATACCGTACACAGAGGTGAAAAACAGGTAATCCTATTCTGCTTCCGGGCTTGACTAAAGGAGTCTTGGGACAAAGGGGTGTGGATATGGGGTGTGGATATGGGGGGCGGCTAGTTGGATCTAGCCGTCTGGTGAGGGGCGGCTACTAGGGTTTAGCCGTCCCAGGTCTGGTTTGGTTTGGGCAGAGCTTTGGTAGGAAATGGGTTTGGTTTTGGGCAGAGGCTAAGCTAGGTTTAGCCTGGGTTTCTGGAGGGTGGAATGAGAGGGTGTTTTTGTGTAGGGAATGGGTGTTTTCTCTCACAAAAGAGGCGCTCTCTCTCTCTCTCTCTCTCTCTCTCTCTCTTGGGATTTCTAGTGTGGAAAGGGAATGTGAATTGTGGGATGTTGGTGTGGATTTTGTGGATTGAAGGATGTTGGGATTCTTTTGTGGATTGAAGGATGTTGGGATCGTTGTATTTGGGCTTGGGACCCACTCTATTTATAGTAAAAGAGAGGCATGGGAATGTCCAGGGGGTAATGGAGCGGGTTGTCCTTGATTAGACCCCTCATTAATTCCCTGGTTCTTCTGTCAGGACCAGGTGAAGGGCGGCTAGTTCTATCTAGCAGCCCAGGATGGGGCGGCTACTTTCTGGTAGCCGCCCCTATCATGACCTGCCAAACGTCCCATCTCTGACAAGCGGTGGCTTGGGTCGGTCACTTGGATTGATCCGGCCAAGAGGGGGCGGCTACAGGTCACAACCCGCCGCAATGATCAGCATTTAATGCTGCTTTATGTCCCATCCAGGGAACTGGTCCAAAGTCGGTCAGGGGGCGGTTAGGGGGGCGGCTAGTTGAAACTAGCCGCCTGGTATGGGGCGGCTAGTTATGTCTAGCCGCGCATTTTCCAGGGACTTGGTTTTTTTTGGGGTTTTTAGGGTTTCTCTAGGTGGGGTTCTGGTTTGGGTGGGGTTTAGGGTTTCTGGCTAGGTTTAGTTTAGGGCTAGGGTTAGGGTTTCTGGCTAGGTTTAGTTTAGGGCTAGGGTTAGGGTTTCCGGTTTCCTGAATTTTGGTTCTCTACTGGATGTCCAAAAGTGGGATATTTTCGGGTGTTACTTGAAGTATTTCTGTCTTTCTGGACGGTCAAAATTGGGGTATCTACACTCTAGTCAGTTTCCGAAGCAGAATAGGATATCTGTTTTTCATCTCTACATACGGTATTTCCGTATCTTGGAGCGGAGACCCCACAAACTCCCCCACGAAGGCGATCAAATTCACCCCCAACTTTTCTTGCTTTTCGAGAAAGCATGTGGCGATCACACACTCCCCTGAATCCTCCTGAGCCGCTGTTGGGCGCCCCAGCCAGGAACGAAACCCCCACCACCCATCTGAGAGACGATCCGACAGAGCCCGCCAAGGCGCGTACCGGATCCGAATCCACGAAGAACCCCCACCCACGCCAAAATAAAAACCGAGGAAGAAGGGAGGGCCAACCCTTCCCGGAATCTGATACCGATAGTTACCTCATCTAACCATGCAAAAATATTGGCATTACATGAAGCGAGTAGAGAATGTGTTTAACTCAGATGCTTGATTCAACATAATCCAAAGCACTTGTGGATTTCCGTCTACAACAAATATTCCTACAACCATATACGAAGACAATAGTGCATACATAGCTCAAATCCAAGGATGTAACATCAAGGGAGATAGGATTAAACACATCTCACCAAAGTTCTACTCCTATGAACTTGAAGTCAAACAGATCCGCTCTAGTGATAATCTTGTAGATCTCTTCACTAAAGCTCTGCCAAAATCAATCTTCCAGAAGATGTTACGTGAAATCAAACAGTTTGAGACTTACCAAAGTCAGAGAACGTAACTAGTAAAGTTGCAATATTCAACTATGGACATCTTTTGCGTATTGTACTCTTTTTCCTTCATCTAAGTTTTGTCCCACTGTGTTTTCTAGGCAAGGTTTTAATGAGGTAGCATTAAGCGTGTCCAACATTACTAAGATTCAAGTAGTTATACTCTTTTTCCTTCGCTTTGATTTTTTCTCAATGAATTTTTTTCAAGCAAAGTTTTAACGAGACAATTACCTTAGGCCCCGTTGTTTGTGTCATTTTGGGATAGATTTTGATTACATATGAGATTAATAGGAAAGTGTGTAAAATCCAGTGTTTGTTGGTTAATGATAATTTTGATAATAATTGTGGGCCCCACTAGAATTAGAATACGAGCATGTGGGGAAAATAAGATGAAATCTAATTCCCATCTTTTTTTGTGGTAATATCAAATTCCAACAGGAATCTCAAATTAGATTATTATTCTACCCTTTATAAGTTAATTAAATCTCTATCTACCCCTTCTAAAATAAATAGTCTCCTCCCTTTTTTTTACCCACCGCCTCTCCTATTTATTAGCTTCTAAACTTTAAAAATTATGTTTTATTTTGGGTTATGAATATTCTGTCATTTGAAGTTTTCGTTGGAGTTCATAATATTCAACTAATTTGAAAAAACTACGATTATTATGTGTTTAATTAATTATATAATCGATTGTTTTATTTACTTACATTCGTTAAATATTTATAAAAATTATTCCTTTTTTATAATTGTGATATGGGTAAAAAAATAAATTTTGGGGAGTGGATGTATAATTATAAGGGTATTTTAGATATTTAAACCAAATTCCTTTATCATTTAATCCATATAAAAAAAACATGTATGATGTGGGTTTTAATTGACAAAAATAACCGAGTCTAATATTTTCCATTAATAAAACAACCACTAAGAAAAGCCATCTTGGATCCAAACGGGACTAGTGCTCAAATAAATTATTTCTCTCCTGAATTTGACAACCAAGAATCACAACGGACTTTTAAAAAACTACTGATAATAATTTGTCAATTGCTTTAAAATCTAGGTATAACCCATCTTGTCAAACACACCAAATTTATAGCTGAAGCGATCTAAAAATACATGGAGTGACTCCAAGAGACTTCACTTCTGTGTGTTCGTCTTATTGTTCATAATGGGAGAATTGACATATAACATCATACCACAGATGGGTTGTATGGCCGGATCTTCATGGGTAAACCTCTTGCGAAATCAACCATAGGAAGAGCCATAGGTGGGTCAGGCTCCTCTGTTTCCCAAACGTAAGCCAAAACCAGACGGTGAATGAAAACCGACAGCTCCACTTTGGCCAACTCCATCCCTGGGCAGAGGCGCTGACCGCCTCCGAACGACATTATATTGTTGGTCTTTGCTGGATTTGAGCTTTCTTTCTGTGGGGATTAAAAAAAAGTGTGGAAATTAGTTGATGAAGATGGCAGTAACTCAAATGCTCATGACTGTGTTTGTTTGAAAAGAGTGCAAAAAAAATGATGTTACACGATGGATAATTAAGCAGAGATTAATTAGTAGTCTGTCTTGCATGTGTTTAACAACTTATTCGCAGTGTGATTTTAAATGAATTTGTTTCTTGTTTTTATGGGAATGTTTTACCTGCCATCTCCAAGGATTGAAGCATTGAGGATCATCAAACAATGAAGGATCCATATGCACAGCTGTTATGGCTGTTATCACAGTATATCCACTAGGGATGTCATATCCTGGACAAAATTTTACATCAGTTTAAGAAGAAAACAGAGTAAAATAAAATGGATACAGTATGTAGATTTTAGAGTTACCTTTGAATTGAATAGTTTTAGTAACCTTCCTTGGAAGATACCTAACAACATTTCCGAGCCGGAGGGTCTCATTGATAACCTTCAAAATGTCAAGCAAAATATTCACCAATGTGAAATATTACACAATTTTTCTTATTAAATATAGAAACTTTGTGGGAATATAACAATGAAGGTCTTACACATTGGGTAAACTCCATCTGTTTGTAATCTGTCCAATTAAGTTCAGTTTCTCCTCTTGATTCCATCACCTTTCTAAGGTGGAGGTGCTCTTCCTTTCAACATCAATTCAAACAATTTTTTTTCTTTCATTTTCACATTTTAGACCGCCAAATTCAATTGAAAATTTAACATCTCACATGTATGAATGAAGAAGATTAAGTACCCGTAATTGATCGACCGCCCTCTGACATCCTTCAAGAAAATATATCGCCAAGGAAATGACATTTGAGAGAGTGTCATGTGCACCGAATATAAAGCCGAGCAAGTGATCTGCGATCTCTTCATTCGAGAGAGCATTTTGATTGAGGAGAAATGACAATAAGTCATCTGCTTTACCTTCGCACCCATCATTGATCTGTTGTTGCCTTTCCTTTACCTTCTGATTGATATACTTGAGAACATTTGACCTCGACTTGAGTGAAAGAGAACAATCACTAGATATAGGCAAAAGATATCTTAAATATCAAATGAAACAATTGCATTCCAAAATACCTGCAAAGCCTTTCTATATGTGGTTCCTGGAAAATTTATGGGAAGAGAAGAAGCTAGTCCTTTGTATATATTTATATACTCTCTTCGAAGCTGGTCAACTTCAGGATTGTTTGCACCACAGTTCATCACTAATTTGACCGCCATGTTGAATGCAAACTGCAAATATTGTCCAGCTTGCGATGAGAAGACTGATTTTGTAGACAAAACACGCGCGAAAAAAAAAGAAGAAAAAAATAAATAAAACCTTTCTTGTTTCCTCCTTGAAATAGACCAGTGACTTTTCCTTCCAAGAATCCAAGATGAAGGAAGCCTGAAGATCCACCTCTCGCAATGAACTCCCGCGAATCCTTTCAATGCTGAGGAAGCTAACAAAGAGAGATCTCTTGATCCTGTGTGCCTCCCCCTCCAGCAACGCAATACTATATTTCCCAAAGAGGCCTTCAAAGTTCCTCGGCCAGTCGTTCTTGAACTTCTGGCCTGTGTTCTGAAACACAATGCGGTTGAGCTCAGCGTCCCCTGAGAAGATCACTAGCCTTCCTGGTAACTGGGACCTGAAAATCTTTCCATACTTTGATATGCGCTGCTCGATAAAGGGACCTATGTGGATGGAGGGATGAGGCTTCAAGAAGGGGATGAGTTCTCCTATGAAGGGCCATCCTGAGCTTCCTTTGGGGATGTTTTGGGTATTATCACTGCTCTTGCTGCTTCTCCATGTATGGATGAGAACCAATATCAATGGAGAAAAGCAGAGAAGAAGAGCCACCAAAGACATCTCTCAGTGTGTGTGTGTAGAAATAACAGATTTATAAGGAACGCAGTCTGCTTGAGACAGGGGAAGATCTCCCAAGTTTCCGCTCTGTATCAATTACAAGACAATCAATGATTTTTGGATGGTTGATGCATTCTTTCCTAAACATAAACAAACAAATAAATACAAACAATCTTATGCAAAATATATGCATATATCTTCATATTAAAGGCTCTATATGGAAAAGTCAATATTTTCACTCGATTTGAAAGATCAAAAGTTTGGGTTTTGTTCCTTCAAGTGCAGGGAAGCTCTATGATTAGAAAGTTCAAGGATTTGAAACAGATCCGGAGATGATTAAATTATTTTAAAGACAATAATGTAGCTTAGATGACACCTTACTGTGTGTCATATGATCACGTGATCGAAACAATCTTTATCAAATTCAAAGAACAAGATACCTAAAATTATCGTTTCCTTCGCTAGATCCAAGTTTGCTCATGGGCTTTGAGACAGAGGCATTAAAAATGATTCAAAGAAACATTTTTTTTTTGCTTGGTCAGCTTCTTAGAGGGACATTGAAATAAACATTGTTCTCAAAAGAAGAAAAATATTGTGACAGAAAGACAATTTGCTTCTTAAAAGAAAAAATCAAAGATGTGTAGATTAAAAATATGAATTAAACGTTTGATTATTGACACTACACTTAATGAGAGCTATATGTTATTATAAAAAATAAAACATATACTCCAATAAGATACATGGATATAAAATGTAAAAAATTTCTATCGAAACATATATTCGTTAATGTAAGTATATGTCACTAATTAAGCATACAAGCAGGGGCGAAACCAGGAATTAGAACAAGAGGGGACCGCCGGGAGGCCAATAGACTTAGCATAATAAAAAAATGTATTTATACAATAATATAATTGTATGGTAATTCAAAATAATTAAAGCTGACGAATAATGACCGAGTCTTTGAAGTAATTGACAATTTAAATAAAAAAAAAATTTACTGCTTCTTTCACATTTAGAAAATCTGAAAATTTTATTTGAATTTTTTTCTAAAAAAATTTGCAGTCTCATTATTTACCTTCATAAAAAATTTAAACAATAAGCTTGAAATTTTTTTAAAAATAAATGTGAAAAAACAATTGATCACGATACAATGATATCCTTAAAGCATAAATTTAAAATATTAACTTCTAAAAAAGACTAAGATATTCAAATTAGTGATCATGAAAAACAAAATAAATAAAAAAGCATTAACAAATAAAAAACTATGATTTTTCAGCCCCCGACCCTTAAAACCAGGTTTTTCTTACCAATGTAAAAAAATGCAACACATTTGTAGTCATTTCACTAATGCATTGTATAAAATCACATAACACAATATATATGTCATTATCTTAGTATATCTTTTATATAAAAAAAATATAATTAAAATGTATGCATTCAATTTATATGAGTATGTATTTAATTTTTATGAGGAAAGATACTTAATTAGCTAAGCATATATTAAAAAAATTATGTGAGATGCAAATGGGATTACGAACTTGACTGAATATAACAATTTTCAACTCCAATATACTCACCTCACATTTCAACAAACCCCCCCCCCCCCCCAAAAAAAAAAAAAAAAAATTCAATTTTCAAAATGGTCTTTCCCAAGGAATATTTTTCCTCGGTAATAAAAATCTACATTGCATAATACCAAACTTTTAGCTAGGAAATATTTTTTCATAGGGGATGATTCATTTGCCGAGAAAACATCACTCCGTTATTAATAATTGGCTATTTTTTATTATCAACCACTCGGTTACCAACAAAATATTTTCCTTTGAAATAATGTTTACCAACGAATTCAAATCTTTTACCAAGGAAATATCTCGCGGCTAAATATCATATCTCTTGTGGAGACTTTCTAGTTTCTACCCATGGTTTCAGCCTTGGGGGGGGGGGGGGAGCGCAAGGCCCTAGCCCACCCCCTCAGTCCGCCCCTGCAAACAAGACTGGAATTGGGGACTGAAAAGGGGATGTAGAGCGATAATTGACCGTTTGATTGACATTGAGGACTATCAAATGGATGATTATGGTTGATTTACCATTTTAGTCATTTTTGAATTTGTTAGAATTTCTTTTCAAAAGAGATTTATTGAGATTCTAGTTTGTTAAGGATTTTCTGCTGTATAAATAGGCTTGTAATCAAATAATTAAAAAAGATTTTGATTAATATAATTTTATTTTCTCTATTGTATTTTGTTATCCTAAGAGGATTAACAACTATATAGGATTTCCATCATCTGATATTTCTTTAAGAAATCAGTAGATTGCTGAAGCCCATCGTCCTGGCCTTCTTTTGAATAATCAAAAACATTATTGGAGCTTGCAGATCTTGCATCCTTGATCGGTTTCACAGAAGACCGTAGCCCTACGCTGCATCAGTTGGTATCAAAACTTGCATTGATCTTCGACGTGTCGTTCTAAAAATAAATTAAAAAAGAAAAAATTAAAAAAAAAACAGAGAGAACATTTAGTCGGGAAGATGTCCTCTTAGCGAAGCCTATGGCCATGAAAAAGCTCAATAGTCCACCGAAGCAATGAACATGCGAATGGACGAGAGGTTTGAAGCGTTAACACAACAGATGAAGGCGTTAATGGCGTTTATGCAATGTCGGGAGCGACCCCCAACCCCACGACCCTGATCACCAGCCCCACAATCACCAACCACGTGATCTGTGACGGAGGATTCTATTGGTGAAGATTTCGATAATCCGTTCATGAGGATCAATTCCAGAACTTATGGGCTTTTTTTTCTAACCCCATCAACGGGGAAAATTTATAGGGAATATAATTACGTAGACACCCCATGTGTCTAACACATTATAGAATGTATGATTTTTTTTGTTGTTCCCATCGACAAGTGTGTTGTCTAGAAAATATAATTATATCGACACCCATGTGTCTAACTCAGTCCAGAACCCACGGGGTTTTTGTTTTCTGTTCCCATCGACATGTACATTGTCATTAAATATAATTATGTAAATATCTCAGATGTCTAACTAATTCCAGAACCTACAAGAAGGGTTTATATGCATTTTAGATTTGGGTGATGGATTTATCCAGGTCAAATTTGTAACATAGTGACAATTATAAGGTGGTGCTCTTAGTCATTTTAAATAAGATGTGTATGAATGGCAATTATGTAGATAAATGTGGTGCATAAAATAAACTAGGTGGTAGCAATATCCTACCCAAAGTCAAATATGGTGGGGTATATTAATTATCACCTCACATACATCATGGAAACGTCATATCTAAAGTATTAATTGTTCTTAAAGCATGCTAATATTTTACTTGAAATCATTATTCTCCCAACATGTTCTATTAGGATGATTACTTTTAAAAAAAAACATGGAGAAGGCGTAATTCGTTCCATAATTATGATATGCTGAAAGAATACCTAAATTATGCATTTTATGCAGTAACATTTTTAAAAAAAAACATGCAATTTTTTTTGGTAACTATAAAAAAATGCAATTAAATGTAATGGATGAGCATCTCTTTTAAAATGAATATTTCATGAAATTTACATGATTGAATAACTATATAGTTCATCGTTTGATCAAAATATAATCTCTCATTTTTTTAATTTTTTTATTTTGAAATAATCTGGTTATATCCATTCATGTTATCACATGTTCAATCTAAATGTATACAATGTAGCAGATATACATAAATGGTCATACTGACAGGTAATCGACCTGTCCATTTATGTCAAATAGATACAGGGTTCGAAGGTCCAAGCCCCTAAATCGATTATTGGTTAGGTCCAAAATTTAGGACATATATAACTCGACTAGCATTTCCATCCTTGGTGGTAATCTATATTTTGACTAAGGAGGAACCCTACTGCTTCATGTTTTTCTTGATAATCTAGAAGCCGAAATGATAGACATAACTATCTAGGCAGCATAGACATCTACCTAAGGTCCCCTCTCTAAAGAGGGCCACAAATCTGTGGATTTTTTTCTATTAAGTTTTTTATATAAATTTTATTTTATTTTTTTTCAAATTTGAACATATCACTAATCTATTTTTAATTTTTCAGATAATTTTTATTACATGGAAAATGTAATCTTATGTAACGTCTTCAATGAAAACTTAATTTATTTTTTTGATTTTTTAAAATCTTATCCATATTATTTTATTTTTTATTTATTATAGGGAAAATGACCAAAACAATCTCCTAAAAGTTTGAAATACTCAATTCAGCATTTTTTAAAAATTATACCTAAACATTTCACAGTTTTGGAAACACAAAAGATTAATTTGCCATGATGTAATTAAATCTTTAATATCCCTTTTTATTCCACACTAAAAAGTTATTTTTATTACAAAACAACAATCTCTCTACTATACACATAATCATCTTAGAGGTTTTTTTATTATACATCATACTGTGTGTTTCTTATATATATATATATATTACATGATATTATTTATCATTTTTCATTGTGTATAATCGTAATTTGTAATTTAAATCTGTGTTGTGCCCCGATGTAGTAGATCGATGATATTTTAGTATTCTAAATCTTTATTCACATTTTTTTATTTTTTGGCTATTTACATATATTTATGAAGTCATTGGTACATATCTATTTTTTTAAAAGAAGCATCAACATTTAATGGAGTTCATTATCAAAAACTCAAATTATATTGGTACATATTTCACAAAATCCACTTAATCACAAAGAATTTAGGAAAATAAAAGTTAATCTACATGAAAATGTACGAAATATATTAAAAAAATTAAGAGGGTGAAATATTTTAACAAAGTTAAGAGGTATGAAATATATTAAGGATCTAATTGCATAAGAGTAGATTAGTCTTTTGTGTTTCTACAATAATAAAATGAAATTTTTTTAGGTATAATTTTAAAAAGTGGTTGATTTAGGTATTTCTAATTTTAAGAGATTTTTTTAGTTATTTTCCCTTTATTATATCTATATATTATTTCTAGTTTACAGTATCTGTGTATATGTGTATAAAAGAAATGAATTTTTTAACAACCAATCCCTTGATTTAAGGATTTTTTTTAATTTTTATTCCTTTTTCCAAAAAAAAAAAGAGTTTCTCTCTTCGAATATGTTTTATTTTTTTATTTTTTTTTGAGACATATATTTGTTTATTCTTTTTTTAATATATATTTGTTATCCTTTTTTGTTTGAAAATTTTTTTTAACCTTTATTTTTATGTACTATAAACCATTTTTTTCACATTCAAATTTTTTAAATGTAAATTTATTGGGACTCGTTATGTAGGCTATATAGGTTAGCCTAGGACCTCATCAAACAGATTAATCTCAGGGCCAACCCTAGACCTCTCAATCCGGTCACTATCACAAAACTCACTAGTAGCATACAAAATAGTTAAATAGAACCTCACAAAGCTAAACCAAGCATCACAACACAACCATGCAATGGCTCACATCCTTCCAACTGCACCTTCATCTCACTTTCATGAACCATCAAACAAAACACCATACATTATCTCTCAATCTCACACATATATATGCTGCACACAACACACACACACCCATTGCATGCACCCAACGAACAACACACGCATGCATTTCCACAACACTGAACATACAACACATCTTACACGAGTCCCCATTGCATGCACCCAACGAACAACACACGCATGCATTTCCACAACACTGAACATACAACACATCTTACACGAGTCCCTTGCGTGCACAGATGCACTTCATTAACTTAACACTCTCCTGTTATTTTCCCTTTTCTCTATCCCCCATCCCCACCCCCCCCCCCCCCCCCCCCCTCTCCCCCCATTAATCAAATTCAGACAGTTTTATGTTTATTGGAATAGATATGCCCATAAGTTTTTCAAAAATACTCTCCAATTCCTGGACGTGATAAACAATAGCAAATTAAACCCATAGCGCACATTCTCACTCATATTTTTGGCATTACTTAGAAATAATGTTTTTTTTTAATGGAACTACCGTGGATTGCTAATAGGGTTGCAATCAAGGGCGGAGCCCTGTAGAGATAAGGCGGGGCAGTTTTTTTTTTCTATGGTAAAAAATAAGAATAGTTGATAATCTGAGTTTAATATGAATATATTTATTGAATTATAAAAAAAATTATTAGAAAAATAAATTCAAGTATTTTTTAAAAAAATTGATTTGTTTAGGTCTCTCAAAATTTTAAGCATATCAAAACACTCTTAGTACGTAGTGATATATTTATTTAATTTTAAGTCCTTTTAATCTTTGGTTTAACCCTTCGTGATTTAGATATTCTGTTTCAGAATAAGTAGGTTTGATATAATATCGATTAGCTTTGTTTGCATGTCGTCGGACTGAAAGTAAGTTGACTTGTGTCTCATATGTATCTTTCAAATGAAATATATTGTGTATTCATGCTAGAATCATTTTGTTTTGTGGAATATAACTGCAAGTTTTTATTTAAAAAATGTGAGCATGATTTTGTTGATATATTTATCTTATATGGTTTAATTGTGCATGCTGTCTTATTATGATTTTGAAGATGACTTAGATTGTCATACCCATGTATTCTTGTCTACATGACCTGTCTGTGTGACATCATCTGCATGACAACGTCTGTGTGAGCATAGGTTGTGTGGCTTGGTTTGAGAACATAGGACTCAAGTCTTCGTGGCTATGTCTACATTGCCATACATGTGAAAGGCCCCGCGAGTTAGGTGTTGTGAAGATGGAAATGCATGTTCATGGTGTTGCATGCATCATGTTGGATAGATTGATATGTATATGTGTATTGCATGTCTTAGTAGCCTTATTGTATAATGTCTCATCTTGATATATTATATGCCTGTGTGGACATATTATAATTATAATATTTTGAATACATCTGTATTAATGGGATAATGATGGTCCACTCACTGAGCGTGTTGTAGCTCTTCCCTCTCCTTTTTCCTCTTTCAAATTTGAGGATCGAGTAGTGGCATTTGTGGATCTTGAAGTTGATAGTGAGATTGAGTTTGGGTCGTCATCCTTCATCATTTAGCTTTAATTGCTTTCATTAGGGTGAATAAAGCATTTCTTTTTGACATGTTGTAGACTTTCTTTAGCTCTATGAGCAAAACCAGAGAGATTGCTAAGTTTTAAATAATGATCATGTGTGTAATCATCTAAACTTGGGATGAATTATTATTAGATCCTAGTGATGTTTTATATTTTAATCTATGAGTATCGCATTGTCTACCTCACTTAATATTGATGGCGGATTTGGGGGCGTTACAAATAGTGAATCCCATCAACCATAAAAGGGGTGGAGCCTGCATGTAGGGACAAGAGGGGATCAAGCCCCTAAGAATTTTTTTTTTATGGTAAATGAACAAGAACGGTTCAGAATCTGAGTTTAATATTGATATATTTATTGAATTATAATAAAAATTCTTGGGGAAATAAATTCAAGTTTGTTTTTTACCTTTTGTTTTGTTTAGGTCTCTCAAACTCTTTGGTATATCAAAACACTCTTAAATAGTTATTATATATATTTTTTAAGTTCTTCCATCTCCTTTTTTTTATCGCTTACCCCATGAAATCATTTTAAACATGATTATATATCATTTACTCGTACATTGTTATTTATTCCCTGTATTTTATTATATCAACCCTTATTATGCATCATATGTATACTATTTAGAGTCAGTTTGATAACTCTGACTCTTATACTGTATCATTGTGTTACACGTGAAACACTATTGTATTCTATTATATCAACCCTTATTATGCATCATATGTATACTATTTAGAGTCAGTTTGATAACTCTGACTCTTATACTGTATCATTGTGTTACACGTGAAACACTATTGTATTCTATTAGATAAAAGGCATGAGTCTCTTTATAATAGAAATAGGTTTCATTGTTCTTTCTTTCTCTTATTATAACATGTTATGGTTGAAATATCACATCCCCTTTCAAAAAAGAAATCTTCTTTTTATCTTTTATCTCTTTGTTTGTTTCTTTCTTTCTTTTTCTTTCTTCAATAATTCCACGACCATCTCCATATTTCCACGACCCATCATTCATCATCCATGTTTTTCCTTCTTCAATGTTGAATCCCATCATCCATATTTTTCTTTCTTCAATTTTTTTTCACGACCCATCGTCAATATTTCCACAACTCTGATCCGTGTACTGTATTATTGTGTTGCACATAAAACATTATCGTGTATTATTATGTAAAAGACCTGAGTCCATTTATAGTAGAAATATGTTTTATTATTATTTCTTTTTCTGATTATAACATGTTATGCTTGAGATATAACATCCCATTTCAAAAAAGAAAATCTTTTTTTTCTACTTTTGTCTCTTTGTTTGTTTCTTTCTTTCTTTTTTTTCTTTAATAATTCCACGGACCATCTCCATATTTTCCACGCCCTCTCATCCATCATTCATATTTTCTTTCTTCAATATTGAATCCCATCATCCATATTCTTTTTTTCTTTAATATTTTCCACGCCCATCATCAATATTTTCCACGACCCATGCTCTTTCTCAATAATCCATTTCATGTAGATTCCATGGAATAAAAAATTTTGCTTGATATATCGAGGAATGAACACATGAATGGATGATGATTCCAAATACGGTTTTCTTAAGTGATAATAGATTTTTATGAATATCACTGTTTAAAATTAATTTTTATATCAAAGATATGATATATATATATTCTATTTTAATTTTTTTAAATAAATATAGATATTTTCTTACAAGAAATATTTTTTTTGTGAAGAACGGTAATTCACATGATTTGATCTTTTGATCTCAAAGAAATAGGAGATGCTTACCGACTTAACAAAAGCTCGATTTATGAAAAATTTACATTTCAATCAAACATTAAAACAATTAGGGACAATCTAAATTGCATGGTGGATATCATCCAAGTGTTATGATCATAACAACCAGAATACCGGTCCTCTTCCGTTTGTAGGTAAATTGGGAGACATTCCAAATTAATCTCTGAATATTAAAAAAATGTCTCTGGTAGCTCTTTTCTTTTTTTCTCCATTGATATTAATTATCATCCATACATGGAGGAGCAACAATAAGAGAAGTAACACTACTCTAAACATCCCCAAAGGAAGCACTGGATGGCCCTTCATAGGAGAACTCATCCCCTTGTTAAAGCCTCATCCCTCCATCCACATGAGTCCCTTCATCGAGCAGCGCATATCAAAGTATGGAAAGATTTTCAGGTCCCAGTTACCAGGAAGGCGAGTGATCTTCTCGGGGGACGCTGAGCTCAACCGCATCGTGCTGCAAAACACTGGCCAGGTATTCAAAAACGACTGGCCGAGGAACTTCGTAGGCCTCTTCGGGAAATATAATCTTTCATTGTTGGAGGGGGAAGCGCACAAGGTCAATAGATCTCTCTTTGTTAGCTTCCTCAGCATTGAAAGGATCCGCGGGGGTTTATTGCGAGAGGTGGATCGTCAAGCTTCCTTGATCTTGGATTCTTGGAAAGAGAACTCACTGGTCTTTTTCGAGGAAACAAGAAAGGTTTTATTTTTATTTCTTCTTCTTAAAATTTTTCTCACGTTTGTCTACAAAATCAGTAGTCTTTATATGGCAAGCTGGACAATGTCTGCAGTTTGCATTCAATACGGCATTCAAATTTGTGATGAACTGTGATGCAAACAATCCTGAAGTCGACCAGCTTCGAGGAGAGTATATAAATCTGAACAAAGGACTAGCTTCCCTTCCCTTTAATTTTCCAGGAACCACATATAGAAAGGCCTTGCAGGTACATTCATTCATTCTTGGAAAGCAATTTTATTGTTTCATTAGTTTCTTGAGATATGTTTTGCCTAGATCTAGTGATTGTTCTCTTTATCTCATTCAAGTCAAGGTCAAATATTCTCAAGTACATTAATAAGAAGGTAAAGGAAAGGCAACAACAGATCAATGATGGGAGCGAAGGTAACGCAGATGACTTATTGTCATTTCTCCTCAATCAAATTGCTCTTTCAGAGGAAGAGATCGCAGATCATTTGCTCAGTTTTATATTCGCTGCACATGACACTCTCTCATCTGTCATTCCCTTGGCGATATATTTTCTTGAAGGATGCCAGAGGGCCGTCGATTAATTACGGGTAATTAACCTTCTTCATTCATATATGTGAGATGCTAAAATTTTCAGTTGAATTTGGCGGTTTAATGTGAAAAAGAAAAAAAAAACATTGTTTGAATTGATATTGAAAGGAAGAGCACCTCCACATTAGAAAGATGATGGAATCAAGAGGAGAAACTGAACTTAATTGGACAGATTACAAACAGATGGAGTTTACCCAATGTGTAAGACCTCCATTGTTATATTCCCAAAATTTTCTATATTTAATAAAAAAAAATTTTGTAATATTTCACATTGGTGAATATTGTGCTTGATTTTTTGAAGGTTATCAATGAGACCCTCCGTCTCGGACATGTTGTTAGGTATCTTCCAAGGAAGGTTACTAAAACTATTCAATTCAAAGGTAACTCTAAAATCTACATGCTGTATCCATTTTTGTTACTTTCTGTTTTGTTCTTATACTGATGTAAAATTTTGTCCAGGATTTGACATCCCTAATGGATATACTGTGATACCTGCCTTAGCAGCTGTGCATATGGATCCTTCATTGTTTGATGATCCTCAATGCTTTAATCCTTGGAGATGGCAGGTAAAACATTCCCATAAAAACAAGAAAAAAATCCATTTACTACGAATAAGTTGTTTAAACACATGCAAGACAGAATACTAATTAATCTCTGCTTAATTATCCATCATGTAACATCATATTTTTTCACTTCTTTTCAAACAAACATAGTCATGAGCATTTGAGTTACTGCCATCTTCATCAACTAATTTCCACACTTTTCTATTTCCACAGAAAGAGAGCTCAAGTCCGGCAAGAACCAACAATATAATGTCGTTCGGAGGCGGTCTGCGCCTCTGCCCAGGGATGGAGTTGGCCAAAGTGGAGCTGTCAGTTTTCATTCACCGTCTGGTTTTGGCTTACGTTTGGGAAACAGAGGAGCCTGACCCACCTATGGCTCTTCCTATGGTTGATTTCGCTAGAGGTTTACCCATGAAGATCAGACCATATATGTCACCAATAGTCTGAGATTTGCATTATGCATGTGAATTTTCATATGAACAAGAAGGCTTGCTCGAGTAAATTCTTCCAAATATGTTCATGTACTTTGTGTGTTTGATGACAAGATGGACGTCCTTACTTTTTTTTCAATGGAATACTGTTGATATAATCAATTTGTTTTGCATCTCCATATGTAGTATATAAATGTTCTCTCAATCACATTGCATTATCACAGTACATGAAAAAAAAAAAATTATTTTTTTTAAGGAAAAAATACATGAGTGTATTTTAATGTAAACTTTTTTATAACAATACTTAATTCAATGGGTGAGTGTATATTAAAAAAAAAAAAACTAGGGAGGGTTGCAGATAGGATAACATTAATTGGACATACCATTTTCCATCTTCTATGTCTGCCACCACCATTTTCGTGACTACCATATCAATCCACCACCTTGTCTCCTAGGTCATGTACCATATATCTATATATCCCTTGGGTGGTAATGGTGAAGAAGTTTTTTTAATTGTTCATGAAAGGGAATGAATATGTGTTAAGGGAACTATATGGTTTTATATGGGTTTTTGAAGGCATAAACTCAGAGATATGCCTACTACCAAGGAGTTATATTCGTTACTTGGTCCAGGACCTAAGTCCAATACTGAGGAGGGATGGATAAAATATTTGACAAATCCAAGTTATTCCTAAGGTTCAGACTTATTTGGAAATTAGCTTGGGACAGACTTCCTACACGTTCTTTTTTAGATGGGATGGGGATGATCATGGACACTTCATGTCCACTCTGTTCTTTATCTATTGAAACGTCCTCCCATTTATTTTCCCAGTGTGAATTTACAGCTAAATGTTAGGCAGCATATTCCTCCTCATATAAGACCACCACAAGTGATATGCCAACAGCCCATATGGTTGTAAATTTTTACAGGTATGCATTGGACTTTAGATTGTAATGGTACCTTTAAATTGGTCAACCTTTAAATTGGTCCTTATGTGTACCTTGATGTGGAGAATATGGAAGTTGCGTAATGCATTGATTTTTCAAAATAAGAGCCTAGATGTAAGATGGACGGTTGTTAAAGCTCTCTCTTTAGTTGTGGAATGTGTTAATAGCAAACAGGATATGGGGATTCCATTGTGATACTTTGATCCTCCCTCAAAGAATTGAAGAGCTGATTGATTCAAGAGTATATAACAGAAATCAGACTGATGGCAGTGCTAATTTTAATACCCAGGGGCCAGGAGGCTGGTACAGCATTTGTTGTAATTTCTGCTGAAGTTCCCAGTTCTGAATTAATAGTGTTAGGCGTAGGTTTTGCTGGATGGCCGCGGAGTACACCTATTCAAATGGAGGCGGAGGCTATCCGAATGATTGTTTTATTTGCCAGAAAAAAGGGATTTGAGAATTTGGCTGTTTGTTCAGATTCTCAACAATTAGTGGCATTGCTTCAGGGATGTATGGATGGTCAGGGATGCATGGATGGTCCCGTAACCATTAATTCAACAAACAATTTCTAAAATTCGAGCCTGTGATCAGGGCCCTGAGAATTTTTTTTTACAGGGCCCTACGTGAACTTTTAAAGTGGGGCCCCATATACATTAAAAAATTATTTTTGACGATTATTTTTTTTAAGTTACAAATGTTATAAAATTACAAATACAATATATACAATCATTAAAATTAAGACATATTATATAAAAATTTCTTGTAACAACTACATCAGAAAACACTTATAAATAACTATACAAAATTGTATTCATACTAAGATCAATCAAATAAAAATGTACAATAGCCCCAAAAAAAAGAAACAATTAATCAAATAAATATCATTTGAAAAATATTTTTCGCATTGGTTGAGTTTTCAGTTTTTAGGGATTTGATAGGGGGAGGAATTTTTAGGGATTTTAATAGGGATGGTTGGAAAAAAAATGGCTTGGAATGGGAATCGATAGGTTTGGTTATCAATTTGAATACTTGGGGTGTATTCTATTGGGCCTAGGCAGTGGGCCTTGAAGTGTGTAATGATATGCAACGGTCTATCCTCTTAGCACCCATATTGAGTCAAAAAAAATTTCATTGACTGATGGGCTTCAACTAGATGGGTTGGGGCCCTAAGCAGCGGCCTTGGTGGCCTCAACCCAGGGCCGGGCCTGCCTGTGATTTGGCAGGGGATAAAATTAAGTTCCGTAAGATGTCTCGGGTCAGAGCTGGGGAGATGCTTGCGAAATATGCATGCAAATCACAAGAGAAGGTCCTTACGACCTGAAACCGTCCATTGACCAGGGCCATCATGACCCATGATCTAACCTGAGCTCAAACCCCAACAGCACCAGCCCATTCGAGGCTTTTCAACCTTCGCTGCACTAAGGACACACAAGTATTTTTTTTTTTAGAAAATGATAGACTAAAGCTACCTCGATTATATTATCGATCCGCTTTGAGCTGAAGGAGATACAAGAAGGGAAGAATCGAAAAACATAGAGAAGAAGATACAAGAAGAAAAACACAGGAGTAAGGCGAAGTCGAAGAGAATTCAACCAGTGCCTTCTCCCCATAGCTCTAGCACACTAGCCCTTTAGTTCATAAGTTCTAAGGACTACCTAGCTCAGCCATGCTGGATGAGTTCGTCCCTCCTTGCACCACCAAGAAACATACCCCAATCGTGCATGAAGTTGTAGAAAGCCTCCCAAAGGTTCTCGAAGTAAAAACGTTGCCCCTGGAAAACGACAGTGTTATGAGACGTCCATATGGCCCACAAACCCACCGGGATGAGACACCGCTTTATTTTCGCCGTCCCCGATTTGTCCTTACGACCCGCGAGACGGGACGCCGCCCTCCCTAGCTGCTCGATCGATTGAATCTCCAGTCCGATGGAAGCGGCGCTTTCCAGCTTGGACCATAGCTCCTTAGCCACGATGCATAAGCAAAATAGATGCTCTGCCATTTCCTCCCCATTCGAACAAAGTGAGCATACCGTTGATGCCTGCGGCGCCCACTTGGCCCTGTAACATTTGGTAAGGATCCTGTTTTGATACACCAACCATAAGAAAATTTTGATCTTGAGCGGGATCTTCGGGCTCCATATGACCGCACACATCTCAGACAACCCACCATCAGACACGACATTACGCAAACACCATGCGTAACCGCGATACGCCGAGTATCCTCCTGAGGGATCATACTGCCACCTTTCCTGAGGACAGATAAATATTAGAAAGATGTTTTGACAGGATGAAATTTGCCAGGAACAAAAAATGTGGGGGCGATAAAAACACCCTCAATTAAATCACTACACAGAAGAAAAAAATTATAAAAATGCCATTACACTTAAAAATCACCCATACATATAAAAATAGGATTTTTAGTTTTAAGTCCCCGTAAACTATAGGATTTAGCGATCGATCCCTCACTTTTTCATATTTTGGTTTTAGTCCCTACATTTAAATGATAATTTAGGAATAGGTCCCTCCCACGGACTAATAAGCAAACTAAGCAATTTAGGAATATGTCTCTCCAAGGGACTAAAAAAGAACATATCATTTAAATGTAGGGACTAAAACCTAAATATAAAGAAGTGAGGGAATGAACGCTAAATCCTATAGTTTATGGAGACTTAAAACTAAAAATCCCTATAAAAATTGTGTACCGTTTATACAGGGAGTTATCATTCATTCACCCTCTAATGAGCTAATCGCGTAACTCAATTTGCATTAACATAGAGTAAACTCGGCAGATGCTATTTTTTTTTATAATCTAGAAACGGGAATGTAAAATATAAATCCAATAAATCAATTTTTTATTTAAATATGACACTACATGAAAAAAAAAATTGAATGCAATATGTATATGAGTACAATAATATTTTTTAAGCTCCAAACTATAGGTTTCATCACAAACCCTATCAGATGGCATATGTGCATTCCCTGACATACCTCTGTGTGGTAAAACTAATTTTTTCAGTAACTGGTCCTTCAGATCGAGGAGACAGTTTCAAGTTTTCCCTTTTTCATGAGAAAAATTTACTCCCAGTTTTTTCTTTCTTTCTTTCGTGCAGCACATTTATTTCCACGGTTTTTTTTAATTGAATCTTATATGCTCATTTGTTCTTCCACGAATCCAATCCTTTTAATGTTGTGGAAACACGAAAAGGCAGAAATCATGATTTATTTGAAAGATTTTCAGTTTTTGCTTTTGTGTTAGAGGGATTTGATTATCGTTGCATCAATGTCTGTCGATTGAGGTATGCACTCTGATATTTTTTTGTTAGTTCACTAGTTTAATCATCACAGTGATTTAGAATTTTATTTTTTTGTTGCATTTGGTGTTTGGTATTGAATTTGAGTTAAAAATTCAGCTATATTTTAAATGTAATTGGATTTTAATTAAATATATCTAAACATTTTAAATGTAACTAATTTTTTTTTTTTTGAAATTTAGTTTCATCTCCAAAATGTATTTAAAATTTATATGCATTAAATTCCTAGTTTTTTTTGTTGTTAAATAGGATTTGTTTAATAGTCTTTAAAAGTTAGTTACATTTCCAAATGCAACTGATCTTTGGTTCTATTACATGTGTTGTTAAATATTCCGAATACTCTAATTTATACGGTTTATGTTTTTTTATTGAATTTTTAAATATATCTGAATTTTATATGCGTTATACTTTCTATTTTTAGTATGATTTTTTAATAATATTTGCTTGTTGTTTTGAAAGTCTGTTACATTTGTTAGATTTTTTTTAAATATATCTGAATATTATATGCATTATATTTTTAGAATTTTTTTGTGCTTTTACGTAGTTTATGTTTTCATTAAAGTTCAGTTACATTCCAAATCTATTTGAATTAATATGTACTACTATACTTCCCTTTTTTGTGGTTTTAAACAATGTTTATTTTTTCTTGAAATTCAGTTACACTCCTAATGTATCTTACCTTTATATCTAGGCCTGTCAATGGGTCGGGTTAAGACCTGGACCTGATTACACGTGTAATATACCCGACCCGATTTGGACCCGACCCGGCGGACCCGAACATACAAACGGGTCAGGTCCGGGTCCACCCTGCTCCGACTCGTTGGACCCGAGACCCGATTGTTTTATTAATATATACTCATATATTACAAGAATATTAGTATTAGTTGACCCATAATTTTATTTCTTATTTATCAATTTACAAGTATAAGTGTTTATTGTTTACTTTGTGACACAAATAACTATGAACTCTCACTTTTAATTCATTGTTATATGGTTTAGACTTATGTTTACTTTGAATGTTGTTTAGTAATTCATTCACTTCTTTTGAATTGTATAAAAATATTTTCAAACACAGTATTAGGATATTAGTTTAGAAAGTTCAATAATAATTAATGCTTTATCATAAATTTTTCCTAATAGAATGATAAGACAAACAAATTCATGAGTTTAAATTTTTTTTGTTTTTATTAACTTTCCTCGGGTCGGGTCGGGTCTTGACCCGACCCGAGACCCGACGGGTCCGGGTCTAGGTCCACATGTTCAGTACCCGCCGGGTCCTCGGTTAGACCCGGACCCGCTGGGTCCTGTCACGGGTCGGATCCGGGTCCACCCCGACTCGACCCAGACCCGACCCATTGACAGGCCTATTTATATCTATTATATTTTCATGTTTTATGTGTTACTGAGTAAATTTTTTTTTAAGTCAGATACATTTTAAAATGTATTTAATTGTCAAAAGAAAAAGTGGAGGTGGATGTTGGAGGATGTAGAGGTCGAATAAGGCTCAAAAGGCAGCCGGTTGACCTCTCATATAATAGATGGCGGCGAGAGGAATCGCCTGTTGTTGGAGATGAGAATGCCGGCCATAATGAATTTGAAAGTGGCAAATGACTTGGAAGAGTAAAAAAGATATTCCCCAAGAACATAAGAGGTTATGGGAGAACATAAAATGATGGGAAGGGGTGGATTTTAAATGAAAGGTAGTATTGTATTTTGTTAATTTATACTTATGTAAAGGTCAAGCAGGCAATCAATGGAAACATGAAACCTTAGCTGGGTATCAGAACCGATATGACAAACATTTGATATGTCAACCAATCCTTTGTTGACATATTATGAGTTGCCTCACCAGCCAACATACCCTAAAGAGGAACCCAAAAGAAAGATTGCTGCCCGTTCAGCATGGGCAGTGGGGGACCCCTTTCCCTTCCATCATGTCCTTTCCGTCATCCTTCATCATTTAGCTTTAATTGCTTTCATTAGGGTGAATAAAACATTCCTTTTTGACATGTTATAGACTTTCTTTAGCTTTATGAGCAAAACCAGAGAGATTGCTAAGTTTTAAATAATAATCATATGTGTAATCATCTAAACTTGGGATAAATTATTGTTAGATCCTGGTGATGTTTTATATTTTAATCTATGAGTAGCGCATTGTCTACCTCGCTTAATATTGATGGCGGATTCGGGGGCGTTACAAATATTGAATCCCATCAGCCATCAAAGAGGCGGAGCCTGCATGTAGGGACAAGGGGGTCCTCAGAATTTTTTTTTATGGTAAATGAACAAGAACGGTTCAGAATCTGAGTTTAATATTGATATATTTATTGAATTATAACAAAAATTCTTGAGGAAATAAATTCAAGTTTGTTTTTTACCTTTTGTTTTGTTTAGGTCTCTCAAACTCTTTGGTATATCAAAACACTCTTTAATAGTTATTATATATTTTTTTAAGTTCTTCTATCTCATTTTTTATCGCTTACCCCATGAAATCATTTTAAACATGATTATACACTATGTATATATTATTTACTCGTACATTGTTATTTATTCCATGTATTTTATTATATCAACCCTTATTATGCATCATATGTATACTATTGAGAGTCAGTTTGATAACTCCAGCTCTTATACTGTATCATTGTGTTACACGTGAAACACTATTGTATTCTATTAGATAAAAGGCATGAGTCTCTTTATAAGAGAAATAGGTTTCATTGTTCTTTCTTTCTCTGATTATAACATGTTATGGTTGAAATATCACATCTCCTTTCAAAAAAGAAATATTCTTTTTATCTTTTATCTCTTTGTTTGTTTCTTTCTTTCTTTTTCTTCCTTCAATAATTCCACGACCATCTCTATATTTTCCACGACCCATCATTCATCATCCATATTTTTCTTTCTTCAATGTTGAATCCCATCATCCATATTTTTCTTTCTTCAATTTTTTTCCACGACCCATCGTCAGTATTTACCATGACTCTGATTGATGTACTGTATTATTGTGTTGCACATAAAACACTATCATGTACTATTATATAAAAGATCTGAATCCATTTATAATAGAAATAAGTTTCATTATTATTTCTTTATGTGATTATAACATGTTATGCTTGAGATATAACATCCCATTTCAAAAAAGAAAATCTTCTTTTTTTTCTACTTTTATCTCTTTGTTTGTTTGTTTCTTTTTTCTTCTTCATTAATTCCACATACCATCTCCATATTTTCCACGCCCTATTATCCATCATTCATATTTTCTTTCTTCAATATTGAATCCCATCATCCACTTTTTTTTTTTTTCTTCAATATTTTCCACACCCAACATCAATATTTTCCACGACCCATACTCTTTCTCAATAATCCATTTCATGTAGATTCTATGGAATAAACTTTTTTACTTGATATATCAAGGAATAAACACATGAATGAATGATGATTCCAAATACGATTTTTTTAAGTGGTATAATAGATTTTTATGAATATCTCTGTTTAATAAATATATATATTTTGTTTTACTTTTTTTAATAAATATAGATACTTTTTATAAGAAATATTTTTTTTGTGAAGAACGGTGATTCACAGGATTTGATCTTTTGATCTCAAGGAAATAGGAGGTGTTTATCAACTTAACAAAAGCTCCATTCCCAAAAAAAATTTACATTTCAATTAAACATTAAAAGAATTAGGGACAATCTATGTTAGAATAAAAGAAAAAGAGAATTCTTGTTATTGTATTAGAGGAGTCAAATACTCTATTTATAGATACACAAAGGAAACCCTAAATACCAGATAAGGAAACTAGGAAACTAATAATATCACAATAATGATAATAAAGACATAATATTCTCCTAATAATTATTCTTTAACACCCCCCCCCCTTCAAACTCTGAAGGGTAGAACCCTTAGAGTTTGCACAAAAATGAGTTGGTGGTGGAAGCTAGTGACAACGATGGGCGGCCGGTGGTGATTGGCACGGACGGACGCATCCCTTCGCTCCCGCTCTTTGAGGCAGTCAGAGTCGCTCCCGCTCATTGAGTCAGTCGGAGTCGCTCCCGCTCTTCTTGAGTCAGTCGGAGTCGCTCCCACTCGTTGAGTCAGTCGAAGTCGCTCCCTCTCTTTGAGTCAGTCGGAGTCGCTTGGATGGCGCATGCAGCGCGGACAGGCAGCGAAGACGGCGCGCGGACGACAGTACCACAAGCAAAGAAGAAGAAACACGACGCAAACAGCGACGCGGACGGCACATAACAAGAGACGCGCGGACATAGAAGAAGAAGAAGAAACGACTGAAGCCTTTATGCAACACTGCAAACGCTGATGGCAAAGTGTAACGAATGACAACGACGACGGCGCGACGAGCGCAGATCTCAAGGAAGACAGAGATCTAAAGTAGAGAAGAACGACGAGCGCACAAATACGACGAAGGCGCACGGAGATGACGGTGCGCGAATACAACGACGGTGCACAAAGACGACGGTGCACGAGGACGACGGCGCACGAAAACGACAGTGCGCGGAAAAACAATGGCGCACGGAGACAACGATGCGAGAGAACAACGGTGCACGTGTAGATACCCCAATTTTGACCGCCCAAAAAGACAGAAATACTTCAAGTAACACCCGGAAATATCCCACTTTTGGACATCCAGTAGAGAACCAAAATTCAGGAAACCGGAAACCCTAACCCTAGCCCTAAACTAAACCTAGCCGGAAACCCTAACCCTAGCCCTAAACTAAACCTAGCCGGAAACCCTAACCCTAGCCCTAAACTAAACCTAGCCAGAAACCCTAAACCCCAGAACCCCACCTAGAAAAACCCTAAAAAACCCAAAAAAACCAAGTCCCTGGAAAATGGGCGGCTAGACATAACTAGCCGCCCCATACCAGGCGGCTAATTTCAATTAGCCGCCCCCCTAACCGCCCCCTGGCCGACTTTGGACAAGTTCCTTGGATGGGACATAAAGCAGCATTAAATGCTAATCATTGCGGCGGGTTGTGACCTGTAGCCGCCCCCTCTTGGCCGGATCAATACAAGTAACCGACCCAAGCCACCGCTTGTCAGAGATTGGACGTTTGGCAGGTCATGATAGGGGCGGCTACCAGAAAGTAGCCGCCCCATCCTGGGCGGCTAGATAGAACTAGCCGCCCTTCACCTGGTCCTGACAGAAGAACCAGGGAATTAATGAGGGGTCTAATCGAAGCCAACCCACTCCATTACCCCCGGGATATTTCCCTGCCCCTCTTTTACTATAAATAGAGGGGTCCCAAGCCCAAATACAACATCACCAAAATAATCCCAACATCCTTCAATCCACAAAATCCACACTAACATCCCACAATTCACATTCCCCTTCCACACTAGAAATCCCAAGAGAGAGGGAGAGAGAGAGAGAGCCTCTTTTGTGAGAGAAAACACTCATTCCCTACACAAAAACACCCTCTCATTCCACCCTCCAAAAACCCGGGCTAAACCTAGCTTAGCCTCTGCCCAAAACCAAACCCATTTCCTACCAAAGCTCTGCCCAAACCAAACCAGACCTGGGACGGCTAAACCCTAGTAGGCGCCCCTCACCAGACGGCTAGATCCAACTAGCCGCCCCCCATATCCACACCCCTTTGTCCCAAGACTCCTTTAGTCAAGCCCGAAAGCAGGATAGGATTACCTGTTTTTCACCTCTGTGTACGGTATATCCGTGTCTCAGAGCGGAGACCCCGCAAACTCCCCACGTAGGCGACCAAATCCAACACCAACTTTTCCTGCTTTTTGAGAAAGCAGGTGGCGATTACACAAACCCCGTCTTTTCTGAGAAGCAGTCGGGCGGCTCAGGAACGACTCTCTAGGCGGTGACCTGATCAGTCGCGAGACGGACCAGGACCAAGTTCGCAGAAACCCCCAGTTTTTTACATACCGAGAGCACGGAGACAACGGTACGCGAGAACAACGGCACATGGAAACGACAATAGCGCCTAGAGACGACAGCACTACAAACCAGATCTCAAAGGAGACCCAAAGAAGAGAAGAAGAAAGCGATGCATAAGTACGACAACGGCGCACAAAGATGATAGTGCGATTTTCCTGATTTAGAAGGGATTCCGCGCGAGATTCCCGGGATGTGCTGGGATTTCACGCGGACACGAACGAGACAACGCAGACGGGCTGTGCGGACGAGACTGCGCGGACGGATGACTGGCAAGTCGCAATGGGCGCAACTGCTGCGACGGGCGCGACTGGCGACGATTGATCGGCGGACCCGCTAGGTGGATCTGTTGGCGGAATTGGTTGATGTGAGGACGAAGAGGAGGGCAGTCAGGGCCGCCGCGGATCTTGAAAATAAACCACGGAAGATGAAGAGAGAGAGCGATCGAATCTTTAATATTGCTCTCCACCGGATCCCATGCAATAAATCTCATGCATAATAATAAAAATTCGTCCACGTTATTCTTGAGGTCCTCGATGTCCTCGCTCAACAGATCCCGCAGGTGCGGTGGGCGCCTGATTGCGGAAGCGCTCGAAAGGACTTGATCTTGCCGATGGTGATTGCTCGACAATAAAGGACGGTGCGGATGCACGCGGCGCGCAAGCTAGGACGGGCGGCGCTTGGGGCGCGGACAAAGACGTGGCGGCGCACGACGGGAGCGCACGAGCAACGGTGCGCGTGTGTGCGGTAGGACAGCTCGCGGACAGGTCGGGTGTGGCGCCGGCGCGAACGGGTGCGGCACGCAACAAGGCTGTGCTGCGCGCGGACAGACGGGGCTACACAGGATTTGATTTTTATTTTTTTTTGTTACACGGACTCCACCAAACTCTTTCTTCTTTTTTTTCTTTTTTTTTCGGTGAAAACCTATCCTAAGAGAAAACGGCGGGAAACGGGGCAGACACACTCGGACGAGGCTGCAGACGACGTGGCTTTGGACGGGGCTGTGCAGCCAGGGTTGCGCGGACGAGGCTGAGATGTGCGAGTACGGACAACGGCGCGATGAAGACGACGACAACGCAAAGAAGACGAGAAAATATGGATATCAAAAAGTCCTCCCCCGCTCCGATTGAAAATTCTCAATCGTAGCGGGGAAGAAGAAAAGAAAATATTTCTGGATCTACGGTTTTTAGGGTGGCTCTGATACCGTGTTAAAATAAATAAAAAGAGTCTGCTGTCGGGCTGTTGCGCACGGACGGACGGGTCTGCTGCCGGGCACGCTCGGGCGGGATCTGCCGGGCTGCAACGCGCGAACAGGCGGGATCTGCCGGGCGGATCTGCTGCGGCGCGGACGAGGCTGCCGCTCGGATGAGCACGGACGCACGGACGATGATGACGATGACGACGACGTCGCGAACAACGGACGTACGCACGCACGGACGACGATGACGGCGAACAACGACGATGTAACAAACGTCGAATCTCAACAAAGATTCGAAAAGGGACTCTGATACCATGTTAGAATAAAGGAATAAGAGAATTCTTGTTATTGTATTAGATGAGTCAAAGACTCTATTTATATATACACAAAGGAAACCCTAAATACCAGATAAGAAAACTAGGAAAACTAGGAAACTAATAATATCACAATAATGATAATAAAGACATAATATTCTCCTAATAATTATTCTTTAACAATCTAAATTGCAGGGTGGATATCATTCCAAGTGTCTAGATTATGATCACAACAACCAGAATACCAGTCCTCTTCCTTTTATAGGTAAATTGGGAGACATTCCAAATTAATCTCTGAATATTAAAAAAATGTCTCTGGTAGCTCTTTTCTTTATTTCTCCATTGATATTAATTATCATCCATACATGGAGGAGCAACAATAAGAGAAGTAACACTACTCTAAACATCCCCAAAGGAAGCACTGGATGGCCCTTCATAGGAGAACTCATCCCCTTGTCAAAGCCTCATCCCTCCATCCACATGAGTCCCTTCATCGAGCAGCGCATATCAAAGTATGGAAAGATTTTCAGGTCCCAGTTACCAGGAAGGCGAGTGATCTTCTCGGGGGACGCTGAGCTCAACCGCATCGTGCTGCAAAACACAGGCCAGGTATTCAAAAATGACTGGCCGAGGAACTTCGTAGGCCTCTTCGGGAGATATAATCTTTTATTGTTGGAGGGGGAAGCGCACAAGGTCAATAGATCTCTCTTTGTTAGCTTCCTCAGCATTGAAAGGATCCGCGGGGGTTTATTGCGAGAGGTGGATCGTCAAGCTTCCTTGATCTTGGATTCTTGGAAAGAGAATTCACTGGTCTTTTTCAAGGAGGAAACAAGAAAGGTTTTATTTTTATTTTTTTATCTTCTTCTTAAAAATTTTCGCACGTGGTTTGTCTACAAAATCAGTAGTCTTTATATCACAAGCTAGACAATGTTTGCAGTTTGCATTCAATACGGCAATCAAATTTGTGATGAACTGTGATGCAAACAATCCTGAAGTCGACCAGCTTCGAGGAGAGTATATAAATCTGAACAAAGGACTAGCTTCCCTTCCCTTTAATTTTCCAGGAACCACATATAGAAAGGCCTTGCAGGTATTTTCATTCATTCTTGGAAAGCAATATTATTGTTTCATTAGTTTCTTGAGATATCTTTTGCCTAGATCTGGTGATTGTTCTCTTTATCTCATTCAAGTCAAGGTCAAATGTTCTCAAGTTCATTAATAAGAAGGTAAAGGAAAGGCAACAACAGATCAATGATGGGTGCGAAGGTAACGCAGATGACTTATTGTCATTTCTCCTCAATCAAAGTGCTCTTTCAGAGGAAGAGATCGCAGATCATTTGCTCAGTTTTATATTCGCTGCACATGACACTCTCTCATCTGCCATTCCCTTGGTGATATATTTTCTTGAAGGATGCCAGAGGGCTGTCGATCAATTACGGGTAATTAACCTGCTTCATTCATATATGTGAGATGCTAAAATTTTCAGTTGAATTTGGCGGTTTAATGTGAAAAAGAAAAAAAAAACAATGTTTGAATTGATATTGAAAGGAAGAGCACATTCACATTAGAAAGATGATGGAATCAAGAGGAGAAACTGAACTTAATTGGACAGATTACAAACAGATGGAGTTTACCCAATGTGTAAGACCTCCATTGTTATATTCCCAAAATTTTCTATATTTAATAAAAAAAATTGTGTAATATTTCACATTGGTGAATATTGTGCTTGATTTTTTGAAGGTTATCAATGAGACCCTCCGTCTCGGACATGTTGTTAGGTATCTTCCAAGGAAGGTTACTAAAACTATTCAATTCAAAGGTAACTCTAAAATCTACATGCTGTATCCATTTTTGTTACTTTCTGTTTTGTTCTTATACTGATGTAAAATTTTGTCCAGGATTTGACATCCCTAATGGATATACTGTGATACCTGCCTTAGCAGCTGTTCATATGGATCCTTCATTGTTTGATGATCCTCAATGCTTTAATCCTTGGAGATGGCAGGTAAAACATTCCCATAAAAACAAGAAAAAAATCCATTTAAAATCACACTACGAATAAGTTGTTTAAACACATGCAAGACAGAATACTAATTAATCTCTGCTTAATTATCCATCATGTAACATCATATTTTTTCACTTCTTTTCAAACAAACATAGTCATGAGCATTTGAGTTACTGCCATCTTCATCAACTAATTTCCACACTTTTTCTATTTCCACAGAAAGAGAGCTCAAGTCCGGCAAGAACCAACAATAATGTCGTTCGGAGGCGGTCTGCGCCTCTGCCCAGGGATGGAGTTGGCCAAAGTGGAGCTGTCAGTTTTCATTCACCGTCTGGTTTTGGCTTACGTTTGGGAAACAGAGGAGCC
The DNA here is from genome assembly GCA_030737845.1 of Acorus calamus. Taxonomy (NCBI): domain Eukaryota; kingdom Viridiplantae; phylum Streptophyta; class Magnoliopsida; order Acorales; family Acoraceae; genus Acorus; species Acorus calamus. The sequence goes on along the minus strand of CM060876.1, from coordinate 9,519,197 downwards.
TGACCCACCTATGGCTCTTCCTATGGTTGATTTCGCTAGAGGTTTACCCATGAAGATCAGACCATATATGTCACCAATAGTCTGAGATTTGCATTATGCATGTGAATTTTTATATGAACAAGAAGGCTTGCTCGAGTAAATTCTTCCAAATATGTTCATGTACTTTGTGTGTTTGATGACAAGATGGACGTCCTTACTTTTTTTTCAATGGAATACTGTTGATATAATCAATTTGTTTTGCATCTCCATATGTAGTATATAAATGTTCTCTCAATCACCTATATACATTGCATTATCACAGTACATAAAAAATAAAAAAATTTATTTTTTTTAAGAAAAAAATACACCGAGTGTATTTTAATGTAAACTTTTTTATAACAATACTTAATTCAATGGGTGAGTGTATATTAAAAAAAATAAATAAATAAATAAAATAGGGAGGGTTGCAGATAGGATAACATTAAGGGCCCGTCTATCCCCACCAAACAATTTTCCAATCCCACCAATCAAAAAAAAAAAAAAAAAAACGGTGTTTGTCTGTTCCCACCGATTCAGTTCGACCGAATTCGTTCGCCATTTCAAGTTTTGGGCGACCGTAATGGGTCGTCGTTTCAGGTTTTGGGCGACCGGAATGGGTCGAACAGGATTCAGAATTATATCTACTTATTTTTTGTAAACAAATAAATTTTTGGATTTATCCATCATATTCTACATTTATTCTTTCATCCAAACAACAACTAAGGGATTAAAAAAAATGTAAGTAGATATACTTTCAATTAATTCAAATTTTTATAGAAAAATATCTTATTAGACAAATATATATCACTTTTAAGTTTCGTTTGAATTCGTAGTTAAGATGAATTTTTGTTTGAAAACAAAAAAACATATCAGTTGATTCAAACACATTTTATATAAAAAAAATTGTTCTTATATTCTACATTTAAGAATAATGATTTATTTTCCCTACATTACAACTCAGACTTGGAGTGATATGAAAGATTCAAGGAGGATACACGTCGTGAGATTATGTTTTCAAAAAAAAAAATTATAAATTTTATTACAAATCCTGTTCGACCAGTTTCGGTCGCGCGAAACCTGAAAAGACGACCAAATCCGGTCACGCGAAACCTGAAATGACGATCAAATCCGGTCGAACGGGTCGAATTGGTGGGGATAGCAAAACACCGGTTTTTTTTTTTTTTTATTGCTTGGTGGGGTAAGAAAATAAGTGGGTGGGGCTAGACGGGCCCTAACATTAATTGGACATACCATTTTCCATCTTCTATGTCTGCCACCACCATTTTCGTGACTACCATATCAATCCACCGCCTTGTCTCCTAGGTCATGTACCATATATCTATATATCCCTTGGGTGGTAATGGTGAAGAAGTTTTTTAATTGTTCATGAAAGGGAATGAATATGTGTTAAGGGAACTGTATGGTTTTATATGGGTTTTTGAAGGCATAAACTCAGAGATTTGCCTACTACCAAGGAGTTATATTCGTTACTTGTCCAGGTCCTAAGTCCAATACTGAGGAGGGATGGATAAAATATTTGACAAATCCAAGTTATTCCTAAGGTTCAGACTTATTTGGAAATTAGCTAGGGACAGACTTCCTACACGTTCTTTTTTAGATCGGATGGGGATGATCATGGACACTTCATGTCCACTCTGTTCTTTATCTATTGAAACGTCCTCCCATTTATTTTTCCAGTGTGAATTTACAGCTAAATGTTAGGCAGTATATTCCTCCTCATATAAGACCACCACAAGTGATATGCCAACAGCCCATATGGTTGTAAATTTTTACAGGTGGGCATTGGACTTTAGATTCTAATGGTACCTTTAAATTGGTCCTTATGTGCACCTTGATGTGGAGAATATGGAAGTTGCATAATGCATTGATTTTTCAAAATAAGAGCCTAGATGTAAGATGGACGGTTGTTAAAGCTCTGTCTTTAGTTGTGGAATGTGTGAATAGCAAACAAGATATGGAAATTCCATTGTCTGATACTTTGATCCTCCCTCAAAGAATTGAAGAGCTGATTGATTCAAGAGTATATAACAGGGATCAGAGTAGAAGTGGGTATATAATCACTGATGGCAGTGCTAATTTTAATACCCAGGGGCCAGGAGGCTGGTACAGCATTTGTTGTAATTTCTGCTGAAGTTCCAGTTCTGAATTAATAGTGTTAGGCGTAGGTTTTGCTGGATGGCCGCGGGTTACACCTATTCAAATGGAGGCGGAGGCTATCCGAATGATTGTTTTATTTGCCAGAAAAAAGGGATTTGAGAATTTGGCTGTTTGTTTAGATTCTCAACAATTAGTGGCATTGCTTCAGGGATGTATGGATGGTCAGGGATGCATGGATGGTCCGGTGACCATTAATTCAACAAAATAGGATTTTTAGTTTTAAGTCCCCGTAAACTATAGGATTTAGAGATCGATCCCTCACTTCTTCATATTTAGATTTTAGTCCCTACATTTAAATGATAATTTAGGAATAGGTCCCTCTCAGGGACTAAAAAGCAAACTAAGCAATTTAGGAATATGTCTCTCCCAGGGACTAAAAAAGAACATATCATTTAAATGTAGGGACTAAAACCTAAATATAAAGAAGTGAGGGAATGAACACTAAATCCTATAGTTTATGGAGACTTAAAACTAAAAATCCCTATAAAAATTGTGTACCGTTTATACAGGGAGTTATCATTCATTCACCCTCTAATGAGCTAATCGCGTAACTCAATTTGCATTATCATAGAGTAAACTCCGCAAATGCTATTTTTTTTTATAATCTAGAAACGGGAATGTAAAATATAAATCCAATAAATCAATTTTTTATTTAAATATGACACTACGTGAAAAAAAAATTGAATGCAATATGTATATGAGTACAATAATATTTTTTAAGCTCCAAACTATAGGTTTCATCACAAACCCTATCAGATGGCATATGTGCATTCCCTGACATACCTCTGTGTGGTAAAACTAATTTTTTCAGTAACTGGTCCTTCAGATCGAGGAGACAGTTTCAAGTTTTCCCTTTTTCATGAGAAAAATTTACTCCCAGTTTTTTCTTTCTTTCTTTCGTGCAGCACATTTATTTCCACGGTTTTTTTTAATTGAATCTTATATGCTCATTTGTTCTTCCACGAATCCAATCCTTTTAATGTTGTGGAAACACGAAAAGGCAGAAATCATGATTTATTTGAAAGATTTTCAGTTTTTGCTTTTGTGTTAGAGGGATTTGATTATCGTTGCATCAATGTCTGTCGATTGAGGTATGCACTCTGATATTTTTTTGTTAGTTCACTAGTTTAATCATCACAGTGATTTAGAATTTTATTTTTTTGTTGCATTTGGTGTTTGGTATTGAATTTGAGTTAAAAATTCAGCTACATTTTAAATGTAATTGGATTTTAATTAAATATATCTAAACATTTTAAATGTAACTATTTTTTTTTTTTTTTGAAATTTAGTTTCATCTCCAAAATGTATTTAAAATTTATATGCATTAAATTCCTAGTTTTTTTTGTTGTTAAATAGGATTTGTTTAATAGTCTTTTAAAAGTTAGTTACATTTCTAAATGCAACTGATCTTTGGTTCTATTACATGTGTTGTTAAATATTCCGAATACTCTGATTTATACGGTTTATGTTTTTTTATTGAATTTTTAAAATTCAGCTAAAATTTTTAAATATATCTAAATTTTATATGCGTTATACTTTCTATTTTTAGTATGATTTTTTAATAATATTTGCTTGTTGTTTTGAAAGTCTGTTACATTTGTTAGATTTTTTTAAATGTATCTGAATATTATATGTATTATATTTTTAGAATTTTTTTGTGCTTTTACGTAGTTTATGTTTTCATTAAAGTTCAGTTACATTCCAAATCTATTTGAATTAATATGTACTACTATACTTCCTTTTTTTGTGGTTTTACACAATGTTTATTTTTTCTTGAAATTCAATTACACTCCTAATGTAACTTACCTTTATATCTAGGCATGTTAACGGGTCGGGTCCAGACCTGGACCTGATTACACGTGTAATATACCCGACCCGATTTGGATCCGACCCGGCGGACCCGAACATAAAAACGGGTCGGGTCCGGGTCCGGGTCCACCCCGCTCCGACCCGTTGGACCCGAGACCTGATTGTTTTATTAATATATACTCATATATTACAAGAATATTAGTATTAGTTGACCCATAATTTTATTTCTTATTTATCAATTTACAAGTATAAGTGTTTATTGTTTACTTTATGACACAAATAACTATGAGCTCTCACTTTTAATTCATTGTTATATTGTTTAGACTTATGTTTACTTTGAATGTTGTTTAGTAATTCATTCACTTCTTTTGAATTGTATAAAAATATGTTCAAACACAATATTAGGATATTAGTTTAGAAAGTTTAATAATAATTAATACTTTATTATAATTTTTTTCTAATAGAATGATAAGACAAACAAATTCATGAGTTTAAATTTTTTTTTTTTTTATTAACTTTCCTTGGGTCGGGTCGGTTCAGGACCCGACCCGAGACCCGACGGGTCCGGGTCTGGGTCTACATGTTCAGTACCCACCGGGTCCTGAGTTAGACTCGGACCCGCTGGATCCTGTCACGGGTCGGGTACGGGTCCACCCCGACCCGACCCAGACCCGACCCGTTGACAGACCTATTTATATCTATTATATTTTCATGTTTTATGTGTTACTGAGTAAATTTTTTTTTAAGTCAAATACATTTTAAAATGTATTTAATTGTCAATAGAAAAGGTGGAGGTGAATGTTGGAGGATGTAGAGGCCGAATAAGGCTCAAAAGGCAGCCGGTTGACCTCTCATATAATAGATGGTGGCGAGAGGAATCGCCTGTTGTTGGAGATGAGAATGCCGGCCATAATGAATTTGAAAGTGGCAAATGACTTGGAAGAGTAAAAAAGATATTCCCCAAGAACATAAGAGGTTATGGGAGAACATAAAATGATGGGAAGGGGTGGATTTTAAATGAAGGGTAGTATTGTATTTTGTTAATTTATACTTATGTAAAGGTCAATCAGGCAATCAATGGAAACATGAAACCTTAGCTGGGTATCAGAACCGATATGACAAACATTTGATATGTCAACCAATCCTTTGTTGACATATTATGAGTTGCCTCACCAGCCAACATACCCTAAAGAGGAACCCAAAAGAAAGATTGCTGCCCGTTCAGCATGGGCAGTGGGGGACCCCTTTCCCTTCCATCATGTCTCTTCTGCCCAACTCTCCTTTTGAAAGCAGTTTATTTTTTGAACGTTGATATGCTACGTTATCATAGTGTATATTTTTTTATCATAGTTTATAGCATAAAAAAATTTATCATTTTTTTAGTTTAAAAAATTAACTAATATATCTAAATATATATTTTATTTCATATAACAATATATATTTTCTAAAGAGTGTATGATTTTTTGTAAAAAGAAAACCGATGCCGATTTCAATTGAAACTATTACGAAGACTGAATTTATCATTTTTCTTATTTTCTGTTGTGAGCTTTTGCTGGCGCACACGTGTCGATGACTAGACACCTCACATGCCTCTGACACTCCCTAAGCTTTTTGTTTTTTGCTTTGAGCCCCTCAACTATTTGACCCCTCCCCTGGTCGCACATTGGTTTTATGATAAAATGAAATTCCAAATTAACCCTCTCCACATTTACCCCCTGATCGAACTTAAAAAATATAAGTTTTTCCAACATAATAGATACTTCGAATATGAAAATATTTTAAAAGTGTCAGATTCAATACAGTTTATAAGATGCCTATAAAAAAGGATAATGTTACATCCAGCCCCATTTTCAGTCTTAATTCTAGTCTACATATGTTTCAATTATTTTTTAAAATAGTATACCTCATCTAATGAGGTATATACTTTTTATAAAAATAAAGTATATACTCAAAAGAATTGCTCTAACGAGGTATATAAGAGTATATTTTAGAGTATAAAAAAATTGAGTGTAATAATGCCCATGTTAGAGAGAAGAATTACAGTCTACTCTAAAGAAAAGATATAGAAAATATAATAATTATTTAGACTTTGATCGCACACCACACCGATTATGATTAATGGACCCGCTTGGACCGCACCGAATGCGGGAATGATCATATGAATACGTCGTTTCTCGTATATAATACTATATATATATATATATTATATATATATATATATATATATATATATATATATATATATATATATATATATATAATCGCACCCGACCGTTGATAATATATCGCGCACCGCACCGACCGTAAGATGTGTAGATATTTTTCAAAGGGAATACATAGATTTGTATATGCACTATGGATATTTGAATATCATATCATTTTTTATCTCTTGAATACAAATGCAGAGTGGATAAAGATATTTTATTTGATAGTTTTTCTTTTTTAATAAAGGTATATATTTTGTTTGATAGTTGATAGGCTTAATATAAATATTTGCACAACAAGAAATCCGAGAGATCCCAACGGACTACATCCGTCGTTATTGAGTATTTTTGATGGCTTATAGCCATCACGTATCCGTTCACTTTTTTTGTTGTGTATTTTTTTTTAAAGAATGTAGATATTTGTTATTCAATTTTATTTTTAATTTTTTATTATTAAATTACAAACTCTGAATGAAAAAGGTGAGGGAAAAGAAAGGGGACACCAAATAGATAACAAAAAAAGAAAACAAAATACATCGTCGAAGAAAACAGAAGCTCGACTTTTTTGGTTGTGTTGGAAGCGGGTATCCTCTTCAAAAAATATGTTGAATGTTTCTCCTGCTGGTATAAGCTCGACTATTCCAAATTAAATTAAACTTTACTGTCCATCAATAATTTAAGAGGACCACAAAACTTGTCTCAATTTGCAAGAGTCCCTTTGCTGGCCTGTTTCCCTGTCAGTCTGTCTTTGAAGGAGATACAATGGTGTCCATTCCACCATTTTTACCTGCCTCCTCTTCTTGAACAATCATCCCTTGAAGCTCGACATCATGTGCCCCTGTTCCACAATTTGCACCCATACCTGTATCTTGTTATAAATTTTGGTCCATTTCATTGCTGTGTAACTGTCATCTTGGTAGGATAGTAGATTTACTCCCTTTTTAGTGAAGGGACCTAGGTTCAAATCTTGTTCTCTACAGATAGTAAAGATTTGACTAGAAAAAATATTTACTGAGGTGAATATTTTTCCCCTTCAATTAAATTTGTAATTCTTTTGGGATTGAAACTTCAAAGGATAATTTTTGTAAGAAATTTGGTGATAAAACAAACTAAAACAATATGGATTTTTTTCCTGTGCCGTTAGAATGTTTGTGTGCGACCTCTTTATAGACTGCCTACGTACCCCTGAGGGATTAAGCCACACGTATTTTCCAAAATGCCCTTGTAACCCCCTTGTCACAAAATGTTTAGTGAGCTTTTTTCCAGGGAAACGTCACTAGTAATTATGCTTCAAGTCGGCCCTTGATTACCCACGTTCTGTTGGTAATAGGCCTTAAGTACCTACTTGGCACTCATAGGCGTTAGTGGTCTTCTGATCATTTCTTCATTCTGCTCGGGGTGTCTTGGTGTACTCGTCCCGTGCGTTACATTTTCAAGTATGTCTGTAAAGAGTAAGGTCGACCGACCAGACCCTATGTTTGATCATGCCTTAAACTGCTCGTCCCGAATAGTTAGGTCAACCGATCAGATCTCGTGTCTGATCATTTCTTAGACTACTTGAGACGGCATTTGCTCACGAGGTGTTTGACCGACCGACTAGACCCTTAGTCTAGTCGTGCCTGCACACCCGATGACGTCATCATGAGGTCACCCATCCTGGATCGGGTCTTGTGGGCCCCAAGTAAGATGGTTCATGTCCGTCTTGTCTTGACACGTGTTCTAACACAGATTTTTATTTCCACACTTATACTAATAAAAAATTGTCCCTCCAGCCCTAAATCTACACTTAATCCTTGCGATCTGCATCTAATCTTCCTAACACATCCCAAAAGAGAGGTTTTGGCGATGTCATCATTGAGGTTTGGCGACACACAAATGCCATTGCGAGCGATCACCATAGATGGTGTTGGGAAAGCCTTCTCCATGGACTGAGTTCGTCGCCGTTTGGAGCATTGGAGATGGACTCTATCCGTCGGAAAAAGTAGTTCTGGTGAGGGTTTCTAACTTTCTATCCCTCAGGATTGCTCTGGTCAGCCAAAAACCATTGGGGTTTCTTCACACACTACCTAGTACCTACTCATTGTTACTCTTATAGAATCCTTGCTCTGAATTATATATAACCTATTGATACTCTAAAATTTATATGAAATACATAATAAAGGATTAATTATAAAATACTGTCAATATATTCTTCTCTATTTCATTTCTTTCTGGGCGACACTCCACAGTGCTTTCATGGTTGGGCAGTTGCTTCAAACTTGTCCATCCTTTTCTTTGTGGATGTATTTTCCTTTGTTTTCCACTTTCCCATTCTTTTGCCTTTGCTCTGTAAAATCAAGTTGCTCTGTAAAATCAAGTTGTAGGTGGAAACAAATCAATGGAATTATAATAGAAATTAAACTAATAATATCTAAGCATGACCGTTTCTTGATGGCACAGGATCTTGGCTTTTGACCCAGGCCAAGAAAGTAATATTAGACACGACTTTAGTTATTCAAACATGAAAATCAATATCAAACCATGAAAGAGATATTTGACCACAAAAAAATAAGAAGGTTGAGAGCACAAAGTAAATGTGCGTGCACATAATTTTCAGTATAAAAATCAAATCAGAGACTGGGGAGGCTCACGTAAGTAGAACTGACCAAAAATGATTGACAAGAAAAAACAGTTCTAATTCCTTTTCTTCAAATATAAATGATTCTAAACATGGTTTCATTAGAGCACTATTCTCTAGATCTCTTTGATAAAAGGATTTGCCACAAAATGTTAGCACAATTCTAATTGTGTTCCATCAACTCCAAATTATCCTCAAAACAACAATCAATTTTATGTGCTTCTTCTCAAATGGGTCATATTTAAAAGCAATCTAGGCTTTAATTGATGTGGATTCGAGAAGAGTTGACAGGACCGTAGAATTGAATGAAGTCCATGGTTCTTCCGATCTCCTTCTTTGATCACATACACTCACACCAGTGTGGTACCAGTTAACGCCCTTCTAACGCTCAAGTCACTTCAAAATGTAATTTCACTAAAGTTAGTTAAAAATATGTGGGAGTTTCCCAAGCTAGTCGGACCTAGTGGTCGGTTTGCTTTAAACCTGGACAGGTCAAGATTTTACCTTCGGCTGCTTGGTTGTATTACTAGAGATCTGACTAAAGTAGCTGCTCGGAACGACCAGAGGTGGGGAATCGTTTCCAAGGTGACGTATGGGGCCGAGGTGAACTTTCACTCATAGTGGGCTTCAACGCAGAGGTGGGCCTCAATTCGTAGTTAGTCTTTTACCTGAGATGGGTTTTGACAAAGGTGGGCCCATCACTATGACATTCTTATTCTATTCTGATTAATTCTTATACATTTATTCTTTATTTAGATGAGACAAATTTTATCTCCCACAAGTTTAATTGGCTGATTTTCAAGTAGGTCAATACAAAAACTTGACTAGCTTATTTATACATTAAAATTTACTACGTAATCAGTCAAAGAAAAAATATTTCCCATGATCGAGCTACTCACCATCTAGGTGGGATGTATGCACATGGGAGAAGGAGCTTTCCCACCCAATTGTGAGAGCCTAAAATTTTTTACAACAATGATGATGACGTGTCCCTTCCAAGTCGTTCCATGTAGCGCCTGAGAAGGTGAAGACGTGCCGGAGAAATGTCTAAATTGAGGCATTGGTATGATGTCTACCAAAGGGCCTTAGACACTCAAGTTAGAGCTGACCTCAGAAGGTTTCATTCTCACAACCAAAAAATAGATAAAATTATTTGTATTTTTTTTCCATAAGAGTGCTATATATATATGTTGTGAAGACTAATGACGGGTTACAATGTGACAAATTCGACAAACGTAACATTTGTAACTGACTCGAGATTGTGGCGAATCCTTCCTTATTCACCTTGGTGTTGGTTGAGAGGGCCACGACTTGAGGAACCAATTCTCACATCCTCAATCTGGGACAACCTCATGGTAGATATGGTAATACACCCTCAACCGTTAGGCGGGCATCAACAAGCAAGCTCCATTAGATCAACGTCTTCATAACACGAGATATCATTATTTTTTTTATTCCACAACTTAATAAAAAATATACATAAAAATATCCACTAAATTAATTTGAATATGTATCTTATTTTTTTTTAAATAAAGATCCCTCAACAAGGCGATCTTCCGAGGAACAACGCCATACTGTGAGCAAATGTGGGAGATGTTCGCTATCAGTATGAAAGACTGGGGTAAGTGCATTGCTCTGACGAGGGAGGTATCATTTCGCAACGGGCGCCTCGTGGTTCGCGACTAGTAAGGGCCATTGTGCGCACTCCCTCGGAGTAGAATCATCTTCTACTCGGGAGTCGCCCTCCGATTGGGCATACTTCTTGCCGGTCTTCCTTCTCTTTCTTATTTTCTAACCCCCCTACCCCCTTCAGAATTTGTAATTCGATATTTATGAATGGAATCGGATAACAAATTATTACATTTATTTAAAAAAAACTTCTCCATTATAATTTTAGTTGATTTAATAGTAGACCCATATATTTTTTTAAATTGAATAACTTAAAATAATTTACTTTAAGGTTGATTGAAATTTCTATATCATTTTATATCAGTTAATTAATTCTTGCTTATTGATTTTTTTATTTATTCCAACATTTCAAACCCCAATTTTGTTACTTATTTTGACTAATTCCCATTTAATTCATATTCTATTCTTGAATCAAACAGGGCAAGGGTAAAGGTTATTTTCGTAAAAGTGAGCATAATAATAATAATAAAATAAATGGGAGTCGAATCCCAATCCCAATCCCATCCTTGGCCCCACCCGTACCCTTCACCAATCCCTTCCATCAACCATCCATCGACACGTGTCGAAATAGTCTCTCATTTCATGGACCATCCGACCGTTGAACATAGATGACGTCACCCAGCGCCCGTACTCACGTGCTTTTATTTTTATTTATTTTTTATTTTTCATTTTATTTAATTGAAGATACGTGCGCGCTGTCGGAACTTAGAAAATGAAACCTGGCCTTCTCCTACTCGCCTAACCCGTGCTTACACAAACATGGCATCCCCCGTCATTTTCGCCTCTCTTCAGGGGTGTTTTCGTCCACATGAGAAGTACCCTTTTTTCGGCAAATCTGTTGCGACGTTTCAGCAGACCCAACTTATCAGGGTGTTTTTGGAAAGCACGGGATCACAAAATGGACCTATCGAAGGAATTCAAATTTATTATTATTATTATTATTATTATTATTATTATTTTGATTTTTTTTTGCTAAACTTTAATTTTTTTTTTTTAAGTTAAAACTAAAAATTGTTATCAAACATATCAATTTAAATATATAATCATTACTTGATTTTATCACAGATATAGTATCTCAAAACATATCAATTTAAATATATAATCATTACTTGATTTTATCACCGAAGTAGTATCTCAAAATATGTGTTTCTTTAAACAATCTATCGGGTAAAAAAATATGCACAAATATCTAAAAGTTAAAAGTTTTTTTCAAATATTGTATTTTCAAACGTATCCTTAAAAAATCATTAACTACCGATTACTTCCATTTGTAAATATAAAAATCATTGTCATTTCTTAAAAAATAACATGCTTTCTCTTAGGAAAAATTCCAAATAACCTAATGTAAACTACTTGAAATCTATGTAACTCCTTGACTTTTCTTAAAATTAACCTCGAGTTAAACTTCTTTTCATATATGAAAAATATTCTATTGGCTAACCTCATCTATTAACCGAAAGAGCCATTTGAATTTTGTAGTTGTTTACCAAGGGGGAGAGGGTTATATGTACCTTTTGAAAGACACAGAGGGTTATTTGGAGTTTTCCCTCACAGGAAGAATGAGATGAACCATTTAATCTTTACTAGATCTTTGAATTTTGTTGGTATTAAATGGAAATGCACATAAGAATTCATAGCTACTCGAAGATGTTACAAGATCATCATGCAAAATACCTTCAAAGATGATTACACGACTGCTAAATTTTGAAATTAGAACAATAAATTAAAGAAAGTACAGTATTTATATGTAAAAGGAAAACATCATTTTGAGTGGGTGACTCAACAACAATATTAAAAATGAGGGAAAGATGATCCCTCCGAATCCACTCATCAGATAACATGCTCAAGCTGATTCCCCAAACCAAATAAAATGAATATCATAAAGAATTTTTTACTTATCAATAAAATTAACTTAGATAAATAAATAGAAATATGTTTATACCAAATGAGATATTCCCCCACTTATCACATGCATATTTATCCACTTCTCCCCTTGCAAACAGTCCTAAAAGTGTATCTATTTTAAGGGTTGGGTGTCTCAAGAGTCCTGAAATTTAGAATTTCTTGTTTGAATGTCCCCTACAGCTCAGCAATAACCAAGTGCTGCATGCAACTGACCTTGCTTTTGCCCCCCTAAAATATCCTTGGAGAAAAAAGGGATCAAAAAGTATAAAGAGGGATGACTCAAATATTTCCTTCACTCATGATTCCATATTATCAGAAGATCCTACAGACTTAAACAGGATGAAAAAAAAGGGACTGCCTGCGAAGAAACAAAATATTCAAGTCTTCAAATATGCATTCACACAGCAGCTAAAAAGCTGAAACCTTTATCTCTCTATCCTTTATTTTTTGAAAAGCGAAAAAAAAAATTGGTTTCACTTCTTTCCATATCTGCAGTAACAGTGCCAGCAATTAAACACCCACTGTCACAAACCAAACAGAGAACTTGAAAAATAAAGGGCAAACCACCTGACCCCCTTCTGATCCCTTCTCAGCTTCTCCAAATCTTTTATTGGCAATCAATTATATATTTTTTTGATTCCCATGAAACCCCCCACAAAAATTCAAGACACACAGCTAATAATCTTCTGTCATTGATTCTGCCTCTTACAGCATTCACTGACCTTATTAAAAACCAAACCATTTGAAGCAAAGAACCCCAAACCATCAATTTATCTTTTTTTCATTTTCATAGAACCAGTAAATAAATAAATAAAAAACTGTACAGCCAGATACGATAAAAACCACCACCAATTAATTCTTCTTTTATACAGTTAATAACACATACTAAAAACTTTCAAAATCCTAAATTCAACATAGCTGGAAATCTAAAAAAAATATAAAAATTATTAAAAGACCTTCAAAAAAATAAAAAAGCCCTTTCTTTTCATTCCCAGAATACCCACTAGGAAGGGAGAATAAAAAAAACTAACCCGTTGTGAGGAGTATTTCAGGAACAGTGGCAGAAACGTAAATAAAAAGAAATTTATCAACGCCAAGCCGACAATGTCAGGAGGGGCACGTCGTTCCATGCCAGCGAGAGGAAACCGGGCTCCGACTCGACCAGGCTGTAACGCGCGCTGTAGTTGTAGTTCCACAGCAATATTTTCGCTTGGCTTATCGCGTAGTGGCTCAGTTTGACTGAGTCAAACCCGGCCCCCTCCATCAGAGCCCTCCATCTCGATTTTTCCTCCATCCGATCCCTCCTCTCCGGCCCCTCATCCGGTCCCACAGCCCCAGCGATCCGACGGCCCAGGATCACCCGCTCCACCCGCGCCCGCTCCGCTGATCCCCTCTCCATCGCTGGCTCCAGCGACTCGAACACCGCGGAGTAGTACCGAATCGCGTTCTCGAACCGGGTCACGAACCCGGCCCGGTTCAGACCCACCTCGTATTCCCCCAGCGTCACAACCGCCGGATCTAGCGACCGCGCGAGCCGGAGCGCAGACTCGACCGGCTCGTCCGTCTCGCCGAGTTGGTTGTATAGCTGGAGCATGAAATTGAACGCGACGGCCTCGCCCGGTTCGATGCGGAAGCTCGAGCGGGTCAGGTCCCGGACCGGATCGAGGATCGGGAGGAACTCGAAGCAGAGGCCGAGGAGCTTCGCGAAGTCGCCGAGGCGGGAGGCGGTGGCGGTGAGGGGGAGAGCCGGGGAGGATCCGAGGGCCGGGGCGGGTATTCCGGAGATCCGGATCATGGAGGGCTTGCCGGAGGTCCGAGTCGCGAGGGCTTGGAGGAGGGCGGCCCACTGGATGCCTTGCACGATCCCGAAATCAACGATGTGGATGCGATCGGAGGCTTCGGTGGCTTCGAGGATGGCCTGGTTCGCCGTCAGATGGGCGAACTTGGAGTACGGGCAGGCGTCGTTTAGGGCTTTGTAGGATAGGATGTAGTCCTCCGCGGAGCACGCGAATGGTGGTGGTGGTGGAGGAGGTGAGGGGGTTTTGGTTGTGGTTTTGGAGAGGCGGCTGTAGAGGGCCTCGGAGAAGTGGAAGGCGACGCGCTCTGTGGGATCGCCGTGGTCGGAGGCCGAATCGCGGATCCGGATCAGGGACTTCGCGGCTAGGTCCGGCTCCGAGTCGGCGATCCGGGCGCAGTCGAGGAGGGAACGGAGCAGGGCCGGTGGGGTCTGCGATGGCTCCGCATCCGTCGGTTGCAGCGGCGGCGAGAGTTCCGCCTTCAGCGGGGGGTGAGGAGGAGGAGGAGCGGCGGTCGGGGGAGATGAAGGCCAGGTCTGAACCTGGACGACGGGATCGAGAACCGGCTTGGTCGAGTCGGGGAAGACGAGGTGGTTGAGATCGGAAGGAGTAGGAGATGAGAGACTGAGCCGGCTCGAGCTGGCGACGAACGCGTCCCCTCCTCCGCAGCCGAAGAGGGAGAAATCGCCATCGCCGCTGCCTCCGCCGTGTCGCCAAGCGTCGCAGGCTGAGCTCTCGCCGGACTCGTGGATCAGGCTGTCCATCCACTCGTCCGAGTCAATATCCGGGAATCTGAACCCGACTCCGCCGTTACCGCCAGTACTACCGGCATCCATGGAAGGGAAAGAGAGGGCGGAGTCGGCGGCGAAGGCATCGGAGAAGCCGCCGCCGTGGTAGACGAAAGGGAAAGTGGCCGAGGCGGTCCAGCTCGGCCCGGTCAGACCGTACGAGCCCAGTTGTTGATGCTGTTGGTGCTGCTGCTGCTGTTGCTGTTGGTGTAGCTGCTGCTGCTGCTGTTGCTGCTGCTGCTGCTTCTGTTGAATGACCTGTTGAGCGATCGCCATTAAATTACCGCTATCGGTGCACATGTACGCCATGTCCGGCTGGTCCTCCAGCTTCGGAAGCTCACTTAAGGAACATATAAGAGAGTGAGAAGGGGGAGGGAAAGCCAGAGCGAGCTAGGGTTTGAAACAAAAAAGAAAGGCAAAGCAGCGAAAACGAAGACCAATTTTAATAAAGAAAGAGAGACAGGGGGGAAGCTGTGGGACCCGTACCGGATTGATATCGTCACACCATTGAAACGGGGGTGATAATATCGGAGAGTTCCTGCTGTCAAGCACCCACCACTCCTGTTGCGAGCAGGGAATGACGTGGCAGATCAAACCACACATAGTGGTCCCCACTCGACGCGACACCACCCGCGCCTGATGTGCCACGTATGCACGGACCCATCGAGGGACGACGGGACCACGGCACCCTATCGTAAGCACCCACGTGGATGACAGGTCGCTGTCTTCCATGACGTCATCGAGATATCGGCCTTCCAAAGGGAGCGGCGGGAGATGAAGAAGAATCGAACGGCTAGTAAACGATGTGGTCCGGCTGGTAGTCCTTCTTAGGAGCCGACGGTGAAAGATGGATTTCCGTCTTTCCCACCCTTTATGGACGGCCAGTGGAGCCCGCGAGAGGGGAAGAGTAGATGTCCACGTGGCGTAAATCCGTCCAACGCTTCATCAGGTCCACTGAAACGCTTTCGCTTTTGTTACATACACTCCACGCTTTGGGTGGTCTTATATTGTTGATATGGTCACTCCACCACATGTGATGTGATGACCGGCTATGAGGGGTGAAAAAGTCAAGAGGAGGGTCAAAGAAATGATTGGGGGGAGGGGCTAGGCGTGAATTATTAATAAATGAGGGGTGTTATGTTGCTGTTTGGGTCGAGAAACCTTAAAAATGGTGGGGCGAGTGGACATAAAGAAAGGAAGAGAGGTGGAAGATAAGAGTCGCCAACAACAACACGAAGGTGCAGCCGTCATTTTGGGCTACGGGAGATTAGACGGCCCCGATGTTGACGCTCTCTTTCCCACCTCGATATTTTTATTTTCCGGCTGCTACGGTTTCAAATGAGATAATTATTTATTTGATTTATGATAAGTTATTTTTATAATTAAAAATATTGAACTTTAAAAATAACGTAAAGAGTTTATAAATGAATTTGGATTAAAAGGCAAGACCCGTTTGGTTAGAGTAATAAAGGTGGAATATGGGAGGAATTGAAGAGAATAAGGTAAAAAAAGTGTTTGGGTAGGGAAAATAAGGGGTATAGCTATGCGGAATTAAGAGAGAATAAGCTAGTATTTGTATTACAAGTCTATCAATGAAATTGTGTTATTTCTCCACTGGAATAAGAGCATCTATCTATCAAATCACATATCATTACATCAAATCACATGTCATTACCTCTTATACATCAATAGGGCCCACATGTCAAATTAACTTTTTACACCTTATTCTCATCTTATTCTTCATCAACCAAATACTCCAACCTTTATTATTACATTTCCGAATGAGAATAACTGAAAACACAATCAAACACAAAATCTCTTATTTCATTGATAAAGTCAACAATTATTTGAATAGGTATAAACCCCAGAATAGCGTATGCCTCTATCCAAACGGACACTAAGAAGTTAAGATCTTACACATGCTTTTAAATGGATGTGAACAAGATTTAATAGTTAAGAAATATATATATACATAGAGCATTTTATTACGCATATAAAAATGTGAATTTGATTTAAATGTCTATAAGATAAATTTTTATCTGTATATGAGTATTATTTTTTTGAAAAATGGTAGGTCATTTTATAACTATGAATCAGTATTATAACCCATTAAATACTTAACAAATAAAATTAAATAAAAAATACATTTATAATTAAAATAAAATGATTTTGAGGTGTCATGCTCTTTATTGAAAAATAATACACACTTATATAGCTATTGGAACTATTGGATATCTTAGATTTTAAATTGAATTATTCATTTTATTCTGAATATTTCAAAATAAAAATATTGATCACAACATTAGAGCATTGATTGAAATTTAAAAAATCTTAGGACGTTCATAACAAATGAAAACTCTATAGTACAACATTTTCAACCCAAACGTTTTTTAATATTTTTCTTTTAAAATACGTTTTGGTGATTAGCATATTTTGAAAGTTAATGGAACATCTGTTCTCTTCTTTATTCCAAACTTACATTTTGTAAAAATGATTGCTTTACTTTGTTCTCATCTTCCCTTTCAATCCCTACCTTTTCATCTCTTTCAAATTTTCGGCAACTTTTCTTCAAAATAACCAGTGGAAGTTCACATTACATGACCTTAAAACATAAAGATGGAAGAAGCATGATGTTTCCTTCAACCGATAGGGTTGCGTCGGAGCTCCTCCTCTGTATGGTCATTCGATATTCTAAGATGGACCAGCACTCAGAAACCGTTGGACATCAGTGTGGAGTCAACTAAGGAAAATTCAACACTCAAGTCAGTAAGGAAGTGAGTGTTGTTGATCGATTAAACAAAAACAAGGGACTGGATAATCTAGATTGCATACCTTCTTCCCTTTCATCCCCTCTTTATCATAGGAAAAACAACAAATGCTCTTGCATAACCATCTCTGTAATTTGGTAGAATAATCTGCCAAAGAAGATTCTGCGGAGTACGACACTGATCAATTTATTAAGATATATATCATGGCCATATGGCGTTAAACAATGCGTGCCAACTAGGACCTTGCCAGTCTGCTCCCATTTCTCTTGTCGGGTTCAGAACGTGTCCCTCTAGCTCTATCATTTATAGGGTGGTCTCTGACCTCTTATAGCCTATGATTACATCGAGGTAGTCCTTGACATTTCATAGCTTGGCTTAGGCCGAGGTCTGGCCAATTAACTTAAGGGATGCTCTGATGACTCTATCCTCGAGAAGTCGACCCTATGACTAATATTATGGCTCCTCGGGCAGTGACTCGTCTGGTCTTTCTCTCGTTCTCGACAAATGTTGCAAGTCATCTTCCTCAAGCTACAGGTCTAGCTGGCGGGTGGCTCTAGTTACTAGACTTCAGATCAGGTCGTGCATGAGGTACATCAACCCATTTGAGATGAGCACGTGTCACATCTAGGATGAGTGTGAGACAACACTCTAAGACCTCATCGATTCATAGCACACAATACTTTACACATAGGATATGATTTTTATTGTCTAAATAGTTGTGTTTTAAGCATATTAACATTAATATCTCTAGGAAGGAAGCTTTTCTTATTGCCGCACGTCATAAGAAGGGACTTGCCCCATCAACTAAAAATGCAATCCCATAACCTAAAAATTTATTTGGGTGGTGGGGAGGGGACAATCAGCCAGGGAGGACAGAGAGAAAGAAGGAAGAGAAAGTGGAAAGAAGCTGTTACGAAGAGAGAATGGAATAATGGAATCCTTGTATTCCATTTAGGGTTAAATCCCTTTATATAGACAAGTGTCTAGGAGTTACACGTGTAATGCACTACACACACAATAAGAGATAACACATATAATCTAACAGCCCCCCTCAAACTCACGGTAGATCATACAAAGTGAGTTTGCGAAGGAGAAACTGAAATCGAGGGACTGGATGTGACTTCGTAAAGAAATCAGCAAGCTGTTCGGCAGAGAAGATGTGCGGAAGCGATAATGTCTCTGCAAAAAAGTGCTGACGAACGAAGTGACAATCGATCTCAATGTGTTTTGTCCTCTCGTGAAAAACCGAATTACTGGCAATCTGAATAGCAGAGTGGTTATCACAATGAAGAGGAGTAGGACCAGTCATAGTAATTCCTAGGTCCACCAAGAGACGTCTAAGATGAACAATCTCCTTGGTGGTGATGGCCATGGCTCGATACTCAGCCTCAGTGCTGGATAGTGAAACAACTTCATGTTTCTTGCTGTGCCAAGAAATGATAGAATCTCCAAGAAATATGCAGAACCCAGTGGTGGAGCGTCTAGTGGTCGGATCTCCAGCCCAATCAGCATCAATGTAGACCCTGAGAACCAGAGGTGAAGAGGATGACAGATAGATCGATCTGGTGATAGTATCACGTAAATATCTGAGAATACGCATAAGAGCACTATAATGCACTGATCGAGGAGCTGAGACAAACTGACTAACAATATTGACGGCATGAGCTATGTTAGGTCTAATGATGCAAAGATACACAAGTTGACCAACAATCTGTCTGTACCGAGTTGGGTCTGGAAGGAGCTCACCATCTGTAGGACGAAGCTTCACATGAAGCTCAAGAGGAGTATCTGCACTGCGAGTATCTGAGAGGGCAGCGCGCTCAAGAATGTCAGCCGTATACTTCTATTGAGAGAGCAGAATCCCACGATCACTCTGTGCAATGTCAAGACCAAGGAAGTAGCGAAGAGTGTCGAGATCTTTCATCTGAAACTGTCGACTGAGGTGATTCTTGACCAGAGTAATACCGGCGGAGTCATCGCCAGTGATAATCATGTCGTCAACATATAGAAGAAAGATAACCCACCCTGCGATGAGGATCGCACAAACATACAGTGGTCCTGAAAGCTCTTAACAAAACAAGCTGCCAGAATAACGCTGCGAAAACGCTCAAACCAGGCACGAGGAGCCTGTTTGAGATCATATATAGCCCGTCGAAGACGACAGACATGCTGAGGAGTGCTTAGACCAGGAGGTGGTTGCATATAAACAACCTCAGATAAATCACCATAAAGAAATGCATTCTTCACGTCCATCTGAAAGAGAGGCCAGCGATGAACAGCAGCAACTGCAAGAAGGGTGCGGACAGTAGTCATCTGAGCAACTGGAGCGAAGGTCTCCTCATAGTCAATGCTAAACTACTTTGTGAAACCTCTAGCAACAAGACGAGCCTTATGTCGTTCAATGGATCCATCGGGTCGATGCTTGATCTTGAAGATCCATTTGCAACTAATAGGTGTAACGCCTTCCGGAAGTGGAACAATATCCCAGGTTTGTGTCTGCCCAAAAGCCTGAAACTCCTCATTCATGGCCTGCTGCCACTCAGGGTACTCAACTGCCTCTCGATAGGATCTGGGCTCACGATAGACATGGATAGCGGTGAGATAAGCCTGAAACTATGGAGAATAGGTACTCACTGAAGCAAAGTCAAATCGGTCCGGTGGGCCAGAGTCAAAACCAAAGTGAGTAGGTGGATGACGCTCACGCTGAGGGTAGCGAGTCGAGGGACGAGGATCCACATCAGAGAGAGGTGCGTCAGTCGTGGAAGGTGGAGTACCGGTGGAGTACCGGTGGAGTACCAGTGGAGTCATCTGTGGGAGAAGCAAGAGGAGACACAATAGGAGGAGAACTAGGAGGACCAGGGGAGTTGACTATAGGAGTGCTAAAATGAGGCTCAAAGAGAGGAGGACTAAGAGTGGACTCAAGCAACAGACAGCCTGAAAAGAGGTAGAGACTCAATAGGGGAGGTCTCAACAGGAGAAGACAAAGGAGGAGAGACCTGAATAGGAGAAGGCACAGGAGGGGAGGAGGCAGTGGGTGTAGAAGAAAAATAGGGAACATCCTCGACAAATGACACATTATGAGCAAGCCAAAAACGATCTCCAACATGATCGTAGCAGCGATATCCCTTGTGTTCAAAACTAATCCCCAAGAATACACACTTGACTGACCGAGCGGCCAACTTGGTGCGTTGATGAGGAGGGAGAAGCACGAAACAAGTACATCCAAAAGTGTGAAGTCTACTATAATCAGTTTGGAGGAGTAAAGGCGTTCATGAGCAGTCATACCAAAGAGGACAGAAGAGGGAGTGATATTGATAAGATGAACAGATAGAAGGGCAGCCTCAGCCCAGAATGTGCCAGGGACTGAAGAAGAAAGTAAGAGGGAACGAGCGGTCTCAAGAATATGGCGATGTTTTCTTTCAGCAACACCATTCTGCTCATGAGTATAAGGACATGATTGCTGAAAAAGAGTGCCATGAGATTAAAGAAGAGAACGCATCGTGGAAGAAATATATTCTCGAGCACAATCAAACCTAAAGATTTTGATACGAGTCTGAAACTGGGTATGAATCATAGTGGTAAAAACCTCATATATTTTGGGGACCTTAGATCGATGACGCAATAAATAAATCCAGGTAAAACTAGAATAGTCATCAATAAAAACTGATATAATATGAAAAACTACTTTTTGATGTGATATGAGAAGGACTCCAGATATCGGAATGAACAAGTTCAAATGGACTAGAAGACTGATGATTACTAGAATGAAATGGAGTAGCAACAAGTTTGGCCAATTTACAACCCTCACAAACAGAAAGATGAGAAAAGGAAACACGACCTAAATCACCAGATTGAATAAGGTCTTTAAGTCGAGACTCAGAAACATGACCGAACCTTTTATGCCACAAATCAGCATCAGAGGTGACGGCTCCAGAGAAAGTTGAGGGATCGGGTACAGGAAGATAAATATACTCCACATAATATAGTCTGCCAATCCTATGACCAACACCAATCTTCTGCCCTGAATGTGGATCCTGCACAGAACACCCAGAAGAGGTAAAGGTAACAGTGAATCCAGAATCACACAATCGACTAATAGACACAAGATTCATGCAAAGGTCAGGAGCATGCAAAACAAATGGCAATGAAAGTCGGCCAGTAGGGTCAGAGGTGGTGGTAATCGATCCACACTGTGTGATGACCAAAGGAGAGCCATTAGCAGTATGAATCGATGGTAGGTGAGAGGGTGCAGGTGAGCATGCAGTGAGGACAGAACTATCAGGTGTCATGTGATGTGAGGCACCTAAATCAAAGATCCAATAAACAGGAGTACCCGTAGTAGAAAACAATGCAAAGGGAGTAGAAGAACCAGAAATAGGCTGCTGCAGAATCAGGTGGTCGAGGCACTGACTGATCTGATCAGGCTGACCCAATTGTGGGTGAATGGAGTCAAGCGGAGTAGCAGTCGCAGCAGCAATAGGAGGAAGACGATGTCCATGTCTTATCAATCTATGACGCTGCTTAGTAGGTCTCCGTTTACGCGAGCTATGGTGCTTCGTGACAGGAGAGGCTCCCAAGATGCCCTCATATATGAATGACGAGGAGGACGGACGAGTCACCATAGAATCTTTTTTTTTTTTTGAAGATGAGAATGTGACGAGGACGTGAAGCACGAAAAATCGAGCAAAACAAACTCTTGGAACACCTTAATTGGACTTCGAGATAGGAAGTTGCGGCCGATTTAGTGTTTTGGGATTCCGAGGGGGGGTGGCCGGAGGTGACCGGAGAGCGGCCAAGGCGCCGGACGGCTACCAGGGATGATAGAGGGCTGCCGAAGGTCGGCCGGAGTCACCGGAGGTTGACCGGAGTCTCCGGAGGTCGGCCGGAGGTGGCTGCCGGAGTCGCCGGAGTTCGGCTGGAGGTGGCGGCCGGAGTCGCCGGAAGTGGCGGCCGGAGTCACCGGAGGTGGCGGAGGTCGGCCGAGGTGGCTGCCGGAGTCGCCGAAGGTGGCGGCCGGAGGCGCGGCGTGTGGCTGGTACGCGGTAGGAGGCTCCCGGGCTGCACGTGTCCAGGTGCTGGTAAGCGCGTTGGGGTGCGCTGGTGGGTGGGGGCGGGGAGTGCTAGGGACGCGTCTCGGACAGGATCCCAGGAAGTCCGGGATCAGCACGCGCTGCCATCCGGGAGATTCTGGAGCGCGTCCGGGAAATCTGGGGAGATTGTCGCGCGGGATTCCGGACGCGTTGGGAATCGCGTGAGCGCTGGCAAACCGCGTGAAAACGTTGGCGTGCGCGGGCGTGCGCGGACAGGATCCCGGTAATCCCGGGATCTGCGCACTGGCAAACCGCTTGAAAACGCTGGCGTGTGCGGACAGAATCCTGATAATCCCGGGATCTATGCGGCAGGGCCAGGGGGCACTCAGGCAGAGTGCACTCGGGCAGGGAGCGCGCGGGCAGGGTGTGCGCGGGCAGGTCGCGGTGCGGCGGGGTGTGCACGGCAGCAGCAGGGGCACGGCGCGGCAGCGGCAGGGGCAGGGAACGCGCGCGGCAGGGCGTGCGCGGGCAGGGGCCTGGGGCGTGACGCGGAAGGATCAGGGGTGGGGCGCGGCTTAGCGCGACAGGGCGCGCGCGGGGCAGGGGCCTGGGGCGCGGCGCGGCGCAGCGCAGCAGAGGCAAGGGCAGGGTACGCGCGCTGCAGGGGCTGGGGTGGGGAGCGGCAGGTGCGCGCGGCAGCGGCAGGACCCGGCACGGCAGCGGCAGGGGCAGGACCAGGCGCAGCAGGGGCACGGCGCGGCACGGTAGGTGCGTGGGGCCGGGGTGCAGCGCGGCAGGGTGCGCGCTGCAGCGGCAGGGCCCAGCAGGGTGCGCGCTGCAGCGGCAGGGCCCAGCGCATCAGGGGCGTGGCAAGGCAGCAGGGCGGCGCTACGACGACGATGACGATGACGACGGAGACGACGACAACGACGACGGCGGTGATGAATGATTCCAAAAAAAAAATTAGGGTTTGTGAAGAGGTGGCTCTGATACCATGTTACGAAGAGATAATGGAATAATGGGAATTCTTGTATTCCATTTTGGGTTAAATCCTTTTATATAAACAAGTGTCTAGGAGTTACACGTGTAATGCACTACACACACAATATGAGATAACACATATAATCTAACAGAAGCGAAGGAGGGCGGCGGTGCGGTGAACAACGAACGTGGCGAGCATCTCCCTTTCTCTCCCCCCCCCCCCCCCTCCCCAGACTCTTTCGATGTCCTCCACCCACTACCACCACTGCCTGCCATCGTTCTCTGTCGTCCCATCCGCCATCGCATCCCGTCACCCTCCTCCACCGAGCCCTCCTCTCTCTCTCTCTCTCTCTCTCTCTCTCGCTCTCGGATCCCACCAACAAAAATGATATTTTTTTGTTAGTGGCGATGTTTTGGTTAGTGAGTTTGGAATTTTAGTTAACTGAAACAGATACTGTATATGTCATTTATGATTTCTAATTTATATAGAATGAAGCCTAATTTGGATCCGCCTTTAAGCATGGATCAAAGCAGATTTTAGGTCTAAAAAACGAAATTCTAAAACATGGATCACCACACATTTTCACATTTAGCTTTTCAAACAACCTCCCCTTAACTGTGTAAAAAAATCAATGATTAAAATGCAAAATTAAGCTTCTCCAAAGCTGGATTTGAAATGTAGCATTATGAGAATCAAGGGTTTTAAATCTCGGATCCGAATGAACTTCTAGTTTCCTTATATATATAATAACTCAACTAGATTATGAAATTGGATTTGTTTTCAACTCCGATGAGTGTGATTGTCTTCGCATCCAATAGTAATGTGGGCTTTCTCCTCAATTGTAAAATGTTACACTCAATATCATTCTAACCATTATTTTTATTATAGCAATAAATTTTATAATTTTTAAAACATATACATACCCAATAAAATATAAATATTTCCATGAAAAAATACATACTCAAATGGAGATTGACTATATATATTTTTATAGTTTTTCGCTTACAATACATATTCTAATATAGATGAACTCGCAAATCTGGAAGTTGAAGATACCGTTTGAAGATAAAGGTGTTCATGTGGCTCCTATCCTTAGAGCGACTACTCACGAGGACGTATCGTGCGAGGTGGGCGCCAAATGATTCCATTATATGCCCCCTGTGTGTGGCTGCTCCGGAGAATGTGAATCACCTATTCTGCACGTGCCCGGTGGTGAGGGAGTTCTGGGGAGCGGTGGGCGCACAAACTGGTGTACAACTGGTTTTTGTTGCAATGGAGGACGTTTGGGCAGCAGGCAAAGCATTGAAGCGGGCTGCTGGGAGCAATTTAGAGGCAATAATCTCGCAGACCATCATTCCGGCGGGGGCTTGGACCATATAGCGCACGCGCAACGAAGTTATTTTTCGAGGAGCACGTATTTACCAAGAAAATATGCTAGACTTGTTCCAAGGTTGTATGCGTGATTGGGGCGTGTTTCTGGCGAAAGCGGAGGCGGTCTCATTCAGAAACGGGGTAATGCAAATCATGGGGTGAGTTCGGGGTGCAAAGGTCGGCCTCTTCATCCACGTTAGAAGCCTCTTCTAACCGGGAGGGAGTCGCCACGTTTGTCTTTTGTCGCCCTATTTTGTGATTTTTATCCTTTGTTTTATATTCGTCTTCTATTCTCCCCCAATTCATGATTTGTAATTTAAAATTCAAAAATGAATCGATAGCAAACACCTACTATTTTCAAAAAAAATATATATATAGATGAATGAGTGTCAATGAGCACCTCCACAATTATAGCCTTGTAAGTAACCTGTGTTGTCTTATTGTGCCATTGCACATATGAACATTTGTTTTCATGCATGTAACGTTAGCAGTAAGGACATCGTGTATTGTCTTGTCAAAGATTAAAAAACAGTACCTGTCCTTGTGAACTTGATGATGCTAACAAGTTTTATATATATAGTTTGATTGAATAAGTGTTACATCGTCATGCTATGTTAGTATGTTTAGCTGTTTGCAAGGAAAACAAACTAGATAGGGGAAATTTTTTTTTTTTTAACGACAACGGAGGCGTTTTTATTTCATGGAAAAGAAATTCATTTTTTTTAAGACGACGGAGACATTTTTATTTCATGAAAAAAAAATACAAAATAAAGGATGAGAGGAGAAGAGAAATGAAAAAAAAAAAAATTCATCCAAGCTAGATAGAAATGACTTTAACCAAGCCCGACCTAAAACTCCTCACAGGAACACTTCAAATAATTGTCCTCCACTCTAATAGCCAAAGCTTCAGCTAGTACCTTACCCAACTCATGAATGAAGCTTTGCGCCCTCTCACATAATATAATCTTGGGGGCGTTTAAAGCCACCCTGTTAGATATTCACCCCATCTTATTTATTTAATAATAAAAAAATGATTCATTTCATTTTAAAGCGTATCTATCCCACCCCCATTATTTTTCAACTCATTAGAGCATTTTCAATCTTATATCTAAACTTTTACTCAAATTTAAATTTGAGTAAAAATCACCAAAATCATCTCCAATTATTTACCAATACCCATACAAAATCAAGCTTTTACTCAAATATTTATCCAAATCAAGGGACACTCAAATTTTTAACATTTTTTTTCTTTATCTCCATATTTTCTTCCAATGTGACATTTTTTTCTCTTCAACTTCACCTTTAGTTTAATTATATTAGCTGTTTTCCCACCCCCCCAAAATTCACATCTCTTGAAATCCAAAAAAAAAAGTAGTCTTCTTTCTTAAATTTTTATCTTTGTTTTTTAACTTCTTATTTTTACTCCAACAAAAAAAATATTACTTTTACTTTTTTTATAAAAATTGGATAATAATAATTTTTAAATTTAAATATTTTGAAAGAAAGAAAAATTGAGTAGTAAAAATATTTGAGAAAAAACTTTGAAAATGTTTATAAGGAATAATTAAAAGAAAATGTGAAACTTTCAAAAGATTTAAGTAAAACACAAAGTGATGGTTGCATACACATCATATCAAATCAAGCTTTTACTCAAATTTTAAATAAAATTTATGTATAGATTTGAGTAAAGGCTGGAGATGGCATCAGAAGACTCAACCCATCCCATTGGACCCATCATTCCCAAAATCATCCTTCATCAAAATCATAATGATTCTTAATTAAAAATCACCAAAAAAATCATCTTTGATCAAAATCATAAATATCCAAACCCTTAATTCATCAACGGATCCCCTCATTGAAGCCCTAATTTTCGATAAGGGATTTGGCGAGATGGAAAATAAGGAAGGGCTCCATGCAAGGGAGGTGGCACGAGCAGCTGGGGAGTCCAAGGTGGAGGTTCAGGTAGACACAGGGCTGAATCTTAACCTCGGAAAGGAAATTAATCACCGACGCCGCCGTCACTGACATTGTAGAGAGTTCACTCGAAATCACTAAAAAACACACTTCTTTATCAAAATCCCAAACATCCATCAACCAAAACCACCAAAAAAAACCTAAAGATCACATAAAAAGAAACCTACAAACCCTGCTAGATCCAAGCACACCCACATAAAAAAAAAAAATTAAAAATCACTGACACACATATCATGATACCATTTCAACTCAACCATGGCGCAAGGCAGGCTAAGTACTCCATCGTCGACCATGGCCGTGATGAAATCAGAAGAGAGGGTGGCGAGCGACCTGGAGAAGGGAACTCGGTGGAGGAAGGCAGGGAAAAATAAGAGGGAGAGTGGAAGAAGAGGTGAGTGAAGGGTGGATTCACATGCTATAAAATCCAGTATATGTAAAAGGGCGTGTTTGTAATTTGTAAAAATTTTACCGGGTGGGTTTAACGAAGGGGTGGGGTGAATTTCTAACGGGGTGGCTGTAAATGCCCCCTATAATCTTTGGTCATTAAAAATTTACAATATGTACAATCCATCATGTTGTTTTTTTGGGTAGTCATATTGTAAATTTTTAATGATCTAAGATTATATTAAGTAAAAAATAAATCTAAAACAGAATAAGAACAATTTTTAGATCGGCACATATTTTACATGAAAAGGGCATGTAAAAATAAAACCTGCATAAATAAGGAAAAAAACAAAAATAAAGTCTATCCCTTAAATAATTATTATAGTTTCTCTAGAGTATAATAAAATTAGAGATTTTTCATGCATGGTGTGCATGAAAATTTCTTTATGATATTTTTTTCTAATTAGGGGTATTATTGGTTCAAATTGAATCTTCCATTCGTTTTACTTGTTCTAATATAATATAGGATACTTATTGACTTGGCAAATCAAACATCCATTCATGTTAATTGTTCTAATGGATCTGCTTATTGATTTGTTTGTTCAAATCAAATATTCATTCATGTTAATTGTCTCCAATCCTCATTCTACCAAGTCGATTCAATAGGTTGTAGCTGAGGATGATGAAATCATGGTGGAGTAGAGGCAATGCCACATCCGATACACGATGCAATGTTTGTCAAACAACCTCTAATTAACAGTCAGGTTAGACACGAGATCAGATTTTCTGTGCCAAGTACATAGAAAGTCCATGTGACAGCCAATAAGAGACTGTTACGTAGGCAGTAAGAATCTAATATTATAAAAATAAACATAATTTTTTATAGACTCTTACCAATAAGAGTCTATTAAAAAAAGTGAACATAATTTTTTACACTGCCTACGTGATAACCTCTTATTGGCAGTCACAAGGAATTCCTATGTCTTTGACACAGGGAATCTGATCTCGTAAGACATTGCCTTCTTTCTAGAGAGAAAAATAAAAGGCCCACATGGAGAAGCAACTGAGAATGGTTAAGTACCTTCTCTCATTGGAATCACATCCGTTTATAGGCAATTAGGAGCTTTCATGCATGGTTTTATCAAGAACATCCTATATGATCATGTTAGACTATCAAAAAGTATCAACCTTTATCTTTTTGTCTGAATTTAAGTCTTGATATGATCGTGGCATACTTGCAGCGTTTGGTTTTGTGATTGGACAAATTTTGCGTTTGCAGGAAGTTGGTTCTCCAATCGTGCAATCAAATAGTTTTACAATCACTGTTTTATGAAAATAGGTTTCAAGCAAATAGTGTCCAAAAATTGGGGGGAGACAACTTCCAATGAAATCAATTTTAAACCCAACGTTTGCATAAAATCAGTTTTACAATCCTGCTACCAAACACTACCTAGTGGGCCATGATTGAGAATATGGATCCTCCTAGAGGGATGAGACCCTTTTCAATCAATCAAACTAATTTTAAACCTAGTTCCTAAATCAAAGGGTCTCATCCCTCTAGGAGGATCCATATTCTCAATCATGGCCCACTAGGTGGTGTTTGGTAGCAGGATTGCAAAATTGATTTTAGGCAAAAGCTAGGTTTAAAACTGATTTGCAGGAAATTGCCTCTCCATAGCTTTTAAAAAACTTCGGTATTAAGTACTTTTTCACATAAATCTGTCAACCCACTTTACTAAATAATGTGGTCCCCAAATAAAATCCCATTCGACCCACTTTACCCTCTACCGAGATATTTATTATTTGGATCCATTAAACAATGACATTATAAAGCGGATCAAAATAGTTATAAACTTGTAAGTATTATATTGTTCAATTTAAGCATTTGATATATTAGGGTGAAATCGTATAATACGCCCATTGGTGTTTCTTCAAAGAAAATTTCCACAATGGATTCAAGTCTCGGTATGATTTAAATTATTTTTAATAATAAATTTGATTTTTTTTTCATATGTAAATTTAAGTGCCCAAAACAAAGGGGGAACATCGAGTGTGATTATTTTGTTATGAAGTATATGAAAGACCTCATCGACGATCAAAACATACCCATTCAACAAATGATAATATCAATATTATTCTTCTACACATTGTTTTGATTGTTGTATTAAAATTTATCGACTAATAATATACTTGGTACAGTTTAATGGAATATCCACCTATATTGAAGATGAAATAAACGATTGTGGCTTGAGTGGATCAATGTAATTCAAGAACAAATATAGTTAATGTATGCTTGCATAGTTCCAATTTTTGTGGTATTATAATCTCTTTTGAACTTTAGCAATATTTTGCTCTTTACTTAATTATTATTGAATCTCATAAGTCAATTATCTCATTTTCATAAAATTTTTTATGTTATTCATGTACTTCTGCTTGTTACATTACATTATAGGGAAAATCTATATAACTCCCAGTAAACTGATTGAAATCCATATACCCTGACTTTAAATTTACGTATACCGATGATGAATATTTTGTAAATATTATATTTGGTTATCTTAGTAGAAAACACAGAATACCAAAAAAACCTACAATGGGTTAAAAATGTGAAAAATCTTCTATAAATGACGGTTTTACTACTATGAATAGAGTTTTATAATATATCCAAAAAATGTAAAATCATCATTTTCATAGGATTTTTCGCATTTTAACAAATTGTAGCGGGTTTTTAGTATATCGTGTTTTCAATCAGGGTTAACTAAACGAAATATGTGCAAAATATTCATCATCTATTAACAAAAAATTTATTCAGGGGGTTATTTGAATTTACTAGGTATTTTCAGGGGGTTATATGAATTTTAAGAAAAGACAAGGGGTTATATGAATTTCAGTCAGATTTCAGGGGGTTGTATGGATTTTTCCCTACATTATATTGTGATATATGATGCATTTGATTTTGATAATTATGTTTATCATTTCAGATGGTTCTAAAATTTATCTATTTTGCGGCTCGATCGGGTAATCTCTTTTTGTATGTAGAATTGCGAGGCGAAAGTCAGTGATCGAAATGTTTTTTTTTTTTTGTGATGGAAGAAGTACAAGTTACACTTATTGTGGTTTTCTTTGACTTATAGTTATTTATAATACAATTATGTGTATGAAAAATACTTGTATGAAGTTTGATTCATATCAGACTCAAAACTCATTATACACACTTTATTCACATTTTATCCAAAATAACAAAAACTTTATTATATGTTTCTTAACGAGAATAATTCAAGACACAATCAAACAAAAAATTAATTTATCATTATTTATACTAAAATATAACTCAATTCTCTATTTATCCAAACGGGGACAGTGTCTCAAAGATATCAATGAAGATTTTCCCCTATCACACCTAGAATAAAAGGAGCACTCAATTTCTATTTATATTCTTTATCCAATATTTATACTAAAATCTAGAAAATGAATTGAAATATTGACATTGATATGTATATAAAAAAATTAACTGATTTTTTTTTTTAATAAGCCACAAGTAATCCAGATGCAATCTAATGCGAGGTAACGGTTAACCTGATATTTAATTATAAAAAAACCAAAAAGCAATTGTTCAAACAAGTGGCCCGAGGAAGAGAGTCATTTTTAAATATAAAAAGTTTTCTTTGTTATGACTCAATTATTCAAACAAGTGGCCCAAGGAAGATATGTCATTTTTAAATATAAAAAGTTTTCTCTGTTATGACTTATTCTAATCATCTAGTCAAAGACAAGGATAAGTTGATGTAATACAAAACTCGGCCTAACCGTTGGCCCATGACTGAGATGGCTTATCATCAATTAAAAAATGGAACACACTCAATCATTATTATTCATTAATAATACATCATATGCATAATCTAATGTTATATATATTTTATTATTTTAAAATATACTTTGTTTTAAAAATTATAATTAAAATATTATAATTCAATTCAAATAAGTAATAAGTGTTTCGTTTTTCTAATAAAATTTGATTTATAGATAAGTATATACTCTAATAAGAAAAGTAAAAAAAAAAGTACCATGAAGGCCTAAAAATATTAAATATCGACCTCAAAAAAACCCTGCTTAAAAATATTAAATATCAACCTAAAAAAACCCTGCTTAAAAATATTAAATATCAACCTAAAAAAAACCCTGCTTTGTGCCATTCTCTCTCCGAGAAGTACCCAGTGAAAGACTTCCAAGGGTCTATCTGATGATGAAAGTAATATAATCAGAGCAAGAAAGACATAACATGGGAGCAGAGAGAGCTTTTAAGAGGAGATGCAGAGCTTCCTTGTCATTGTCAATGTGTGTGTGTTGGAGACGTTTCTTTGGTGGTGGGAAGGACAGTCAATATTCATCCAGGACTTGATTTAACTTGTTTGGTTTCATATTGAATACAAACAGTCTCATGAAGTACATGACTGATATTTGTACCCTTTTCTGACATCTGACGTTTCTGTCTTTCAGTAGGTTTTTATGAAGGGTGCGGTTACTCCCACCAACTAATTTCCTAGAAACACCACCTTTTTAAACCCCTCACCTGTCAATTTAACTTATATCAACCCCACCTCATAATAAATACACACCTAATGCAATCCAACCCCACCACTTACCTATTTTGAAATGAAGAACTCTTTCTTCTCCCTCTTCTCTCACCCATTTAGGTTTTTTTCTCCTTCACATCCATTACGAAGGCCATCGTGAATCCGCTGAGAATCCACCATGAGCCCGCCACGAGCCCGCCGCAAGACCGCCGCGAGGCTACCGTGACGGGATCCCCTTCTGCAGTATGCCCTAACTCCCCCCACGACGCCCCCAAGCATAATAGAGAGGTAAATGATTCTTCAAATATATTTTTCCTCCATTGTTATTAGTGATTCATGAGTTATTCAATCTCTTCCTACTTTTCATTCATTGAGGGTTTTTGTATGATAAGTTAGGGTTTTCATGGGTATTTAGGATATTTTTAGAGAAATGGAGTGATTTGGGGTCTTTTTTTTTGTTGGATTATATTATGATTGTATTTGTTTGGTATAAACAATGTATGGTTTTGATTCAAAGATAGGGTTTTGATAGGAAGTTAGGATATTGTGTAAGCAATGTATGGTTTGATTTTTTTTATTTTTTTTTAATTGAAAACCACATGTGTAATTCCATTTGTTTGGTTTAAACTCTTACATTACAAATAATGGGTGTTTTTTTTTAAGTTAGGGTTTTGGTAGGAATTTCGGGTATTTTTAGAGAAGTGAAGGTTTTAGGGTTGAATATCACCAATTAAGGAACCTTATACCCTTTGACATGTGAAATATTTTAAGAAATACATATCTGACAAAGTATTAGTAATGTATTTTGTATGTCTTCTATTTTTTTAAAGAAGACAGTACAATGGACTTGTGGTCCAATTGAGTGCATTGGAGACTATTAGACATGAAAAACATAATTAGGTGAATTGGGGGTAGAGACTTACTAGCTAATAATGTAGCAGCTGAAGATTTCTTTTCTGTCTTTTTTTGCTTGCTTTCTTTTGAGATTCCTGAAATTGACAGCAGTCCAATGCATGAAATATCACACAAGCCCCATATTGAAGTACTGGGAGCCTTTTTAAAGTTTAGTAAACATGTTTGCACCATCATTTTGGTTGATTCTCCAATTCACTCTGTGACCCTGTTTTCATAAAAGAAACAAT
This sequence comes from Acorus calamus, assembly GCA_030737845.1. Classification (NCBI taxonomy): domain Eukaryota; kingdom Viridiplantae; phylum Streptophyta; class Magnoliopsida; order Acorales; family Acoraceae; genus Acorus; species Acorus calamus. The sequence continues at coordinate 9,485,968 of CM060876.1, read as the reverse complement.
GATGCATTTTATTTTTGAGATGGAAAACCACACATGGCCAATAGTGGGCTTTATTCTTCTGATCAGCAATCCCTATCTAGAGTAAAAAAAAATTTCTTGTTTTGGAAGTACTCTCTGCTATCGACCTCCCGACGCAAAAGAAAGTGAGAGTTTGGGATCCAAAATGATATGTCTTCTACAATAGGTTTGACTTGTAATGGAAGGTGTGGGATTAATTGATCATATAGTTTTGATATATGAAGTCCAATGTAATCCTCATATTTTATAACTTTCAAGGTTTTAATGGCTTAGTGTGATTGCATTCCTAGTTACAAAATTAATGAATGAGTTAAAGACTAGCGAATATGATAATATTTCCCGTTCTGGAGGTGTCTAGCTTAGCAATCGATCTTGTTGATGATAATTTATAGATTTGTTAAACTGTACATTCCAATGTTGCATCTTATTAGTTTAAAACCAATACCCTACATGTATTGAGGTTTTTTTTATTCGAACTTAGGGTTTCGATAGGAAAATAAGCAATGTATGGTGGAACTCTTTTTTTTTAAAGCCATGTTTGTGATTCTATTTGTTTGATTTAAACCCTATATTACAAGTTTTGAAGTTTTTTTATTGTAAGCTAGGGTTTTCATAGGAATATAGGTAAACCATATCAAAAAATGTATGCTTTGGAGTCTTTTGTTATATTGCAAGTTATGATTATGATTGCATTTGTTTTTTCTGTGTGTAGCATATCAACAATATCGTTCGCTATCTCGAAACATTTCCTGATACGGGCTCTGCTGGTACCACTGCTGATCGAGGGATTCAACATGTGATCCAGTATTTCAAGGATGAAATACCACTTCCTGACTCAGCTGATTCACGGTGTACGTCACAGCAAAGGATTTATCGACGACGATGATTTATGATTACTTTTTTGTCTTTAAGCTCCTTTTTTCGACTAAGTTGTACTAGGCCCAGTTATTTTGGAATGATTTTAAATTATTACACATTTCAATGTTTGTGGGCAATGCATGATTTCTCAATGCTTCGTTTTGTTAAGTTTTGCTTGGATGTTTACACGCAATATAAACAGGTGAATGAAATTTGATGTGTCCCACTGAGTGGATATGATTTCAATTTTTGAACCCAGTTCGATAAAGGGTTGTCAACCGAATCATCAATAGATGACATTATTATGTAAACTCTGTAATATGTATTCTGATGTTGGTGTGTCAAATAATATATATCAGTTTACAGAAGCCCCAGTTCGACGGAGGTCCGTCAACCCGATCGACGACGGATGACATGAAACAGTCAACTCCACCTTATAGAGTTCGACATTGGTGTGTCAAAGTGAAATATCAGTTTACAGAAGCCCCAGTTCGATGGAGGTCCGTCAACCCGATCGACTACTGATGACATGAAACAGTCAACTCCACCTTATAGGGTTCGACATAGGTGTGTCAAAGTGACATGTCAGTTTAAAGGAGCCCCAGTTCGACCCAACTATGTCGATTTGTTGTGACAACAATCTATCGCCATTGCATTATATAGTTCAACACTGATGTGTCATGTTGATGTGTCAAATAATGGGAGGCCAGATTGATGGATCGCCGTTCTATTAGGATGTGTATGTGGCTAATGACAACTTTTTTTTATTGAAATTCTTTGACTTCTTGACAGAAAAGTACAATCTCCACATTTATAATTGAAATAAACATAATTTAATTCATTCATTCATACTTAAGTTTCTTTGGCGATGAATGAAATTGTTTATGAAAATTTTGATTTTATTCATGATAACTTTGCATGATTCATATTTTTTCTGCTTATATAACCCATATTGACACACCAATGTCATTGATGTGCGTTTTAGTCGACCAGGACCTGGCGACAGTTGTTTCCCAGTTCGACGGAGGGTTGTCGACCTGGACCAGCGCAATTTTTCTCATACAAGCAATGAACTGGACTATCTAGAATAAACTTATTGGCCAGATTTTTAGCAAATAAAATGAACAAAAGACGTTTGCTACAATTTCATTCACATATTGTCTTAAACCAATGCTACCATTTACAAAATGACACGATCCTATCCATACATAGTAAGTCTTTTCACAAAAAAACATATATGACATACATTTTTTTCTTTTATTTTCTATAGCACGCAACTTGAATGGGCAGCTACATTTTTTTGAACTAGTATGGCGCCTTGCTATGTCCTTCTTCTCCTTGTCTCTCTTCCTCGGTCGATCATCAAATTTGCCCCCTCTTTCACAAATGAAATCAGTACGAGCTGATCGACAATGGCTTGTAAGTTTTGAACGGCCAATCACTGCAATCACATCGACATTCCTGCCAACTCTCTTCACCCAATCAATTAATTCCATCCGATGGTCAAACCACTGAGAGAATAACATAAATGATTCATTAGTTAGAACATTTTATTATATGTTTGCACATATCAGAGAGAAATTTACCAATGATGTTGTAAATAGTTCAGTAGTGTCTATGTTGGGGACGACTTCGTTGGGGACGGGCTCGTTGAGATCTGGGATGCTCTTCTCAATGTTGGGCTCCTCAACATTCGGGTTTTTCTCCTCGAAATTTTGAATAGAAACTATTATAGATTTCTGCAATTGAAATACACATACTGTAAATGGAGTATTTTTTATCATTCATATAGAGCAAATGGAGTGATTTTGGTCATGAATATGAATCATAGGTTTGGAAGCACACATACATACCTCATTATCCATTCTTCAAAAGATTGTTGATATTATTAGGGATGGATTTCCAATACCACCTGACTCGATAATTAATACCTATAAACATAATTGGCCAGCATACAGATTAATTTATTCTACGCTAAAATATACAAGAAATGACTTTCAAACAATTCATTCTATTAACATATACAATGATTACCCGATTATTATCACATCCAACACCACTACTTATATCATCAAAACCATCACACCAACAAACCTTACAACAACAATCCAAGATCATAGCAAGAATGTATGAAAAAGATAATCATTACAACAATCATCACCAACAACATTACTACTCCATAACATTCAATGATCCATATATTACTATAATCTCCAACAACATACAAATGAGCCACCTTAAACACCATAAAAAAAATGACATTCACACAATGTCAAATACAATAATTATTTCCACACCAACAAACCCTAAATGTACCACCACTTCAACAACCAATACAACCACCATAAAAAGGACAATCACAAGAGCCACTTGAAAACACAACAAATAAAAAATAAAACACAAATAAAGAATGTCTCACACATTCACATTGGATCCCTTTTATTTAATCTAGGAGGCGAGATGTCGGTGGAGACGAACCGGAGAGTCACCGGAGAGAAGGAGGGGCGTCGGCTGTGTTTGGCCAGTCCATCGAGATCACCAACTCCCGTTGGCATCAGAAAAAAGGGGAGATATGGTGAGGAAAAGAAGGGGTTGATTTTATTTTGATTTAGGTGGTGGGATTGTGTGTGTATTTGATATGGGGTGGTGGGATGTGTCTAGGTGGTGGGATTAATGCAGAATAATGAAAAAGGGAGTTTAGGTTTTTTTGTAAATATTCAATGGTGGGATTGTGAACATAGTTGGTGGGAATAACCGCACCCTGTTATGAAGTCTATAAAACTACGTTGCAATGAATTACACTTTCTTTTTTTAGTTGTAACCCAACATTAATTAAAGGGAAAAAATCCATACCCTTGATTGAAATATCTCAACTTCCTAACTTTTCTTAAAATTCATATAATCCACTAAAAACACTTAATAAGTTCAAATAACCTCTTTATTTTTCTTAAAATCCATATAACCCCCTAAAAACATCTAATAAATCCAAATAACCCTCTGAATAAAATTTACGTTTATAGATGATTAATATTTTATAAATATTATGTTTGGTTAACTTTGGTATAAAACACAGTATACAAAAAAAATCTACAATATGTTAAAAATGTGAAAAATCTTCTATAAACGATGATTTTACCTCTCCGAATAAGGTTTTATAATACATCTAGAGAGGGTAAAATCATCATTTCAAATGATTTTTACATTTTTTACACATTGTAGTGGTTTTTATATATTGTATCTTCAATCATGGTTAACCAAATGAAATATTTCTAAAATTTTCATCATCTATTAATGAAAATTTTATTCATGGGGTTATTTGGATTTTTTAGGTGTTCTTAAGGGGTTATATGGATTTTAAGAAAAATATGAGGGTTATATGGATTTCAGTCAGATTTAAGAGGGTTGTATGGATTTTTCCCTAATTAAAAACAGGGGCGGTTAATACCACCCCCATAACATGTTCACCCCACCCCCAATTAATTATCCTCCCACTTCAAAATACGTTAAAAACCTCCCCACCCCTATATATATATATATGAGGTGCGGTCGCGATCACGAGCCGTCCGATCGTGGGTCCATCACATCCAACGGTCGACGTGATTCGCACCCGACCGTCCGATGCGATGGACCCGTGATCGCGGTCGCATCGAACGCACGACCGCACCTAATCACGTCCATATATATATATATATATATATATATATATATATATATATATATATATATATATTACACACTTAAGGAATGCAATTTCACCCCCACACATTTTTCCTCTTCTCCTTTCTTTTCCTCTCTCCTTCCATTCCCAATCTGTCCCTCTAACGATCAACATCGTTATTGACTCATCTTCGACGGCTGTCTCCGCCTCCTCTCCCTGTGCCACCTCACATGGGTTCCTCCCCCTATCCCATCTTCTGGGTTGCACCGGTTCCACTCTCCATTATCAAATAAGAGGGTTAGAAAGCCGTCCGCTTCCTTTTTATGTTATATTCATTGTTTAGGCCACATATGTGTCACATTTATTTGTATAAATTTGAATTAGATACCCTAGACTATTTTTGTTTGTTTTTTTTCAAACATAACCCTATTTTTAGATTTGTTGATGAAATGGTTATTGAAATTGTTTGTTGTTGAGAACCCACAAGAAAAACAGTGGTAGTAAAAGATGTAGAGGAAGATTTAGAGATCGATGAGACCAGCTTGGAAAAAAAATTTATAGCAAATTTAACCTTAGTTTTAGGGATGATATTTTATATTTTTATGTTCAAAGTATTACATAAGTTGGTTATTGGTTATGGGTAATGTTTAATAGGTGAAAATGTTTATTAAATGAAAAAGTTGATTGATTGAGTCAGATTTATAGTGTTTATTAATTGAAAATTATTGATACATTATATATATCTAATCCACAAACGTATTCATTGAGAATGATTGTTTGATTGAAAATGGTTTGTAACTTTGGTCGGATGAGATCGATGACAAACGTTTTTTTTTGTTTTTTAAGGAAGTATCAAATATTTTTTTGGTATGTTACTTGTGACAATGAAATAAAATATGATTTGTTCTACTTGTGTCAATCAAGTAGTTTGCATTTTGTTAATGGTAATCTGTGATAATGAATGAAACAACATGTTTATTGGATATTGTTGATTGAATGAGAAACAATAGGTGATTGGTATTTGATTATTACATTGGTTGACTGAATGAGAAGCGATAGGTGATTGTTAGATTAGTTGATTATCTATACATCACTTATGAAATTGATTGAATTATGATTTGCATGGCTATTATGTACAGTATGGCTCCAAAACAACAGGTTGTACAAAGGCACAAAAAGAAATCCAAGATGTCATTCATTAACTGCAAGATGGGATACCTCTACTCAACACATCTGTTGCTTAGTGAAGGTCAAAGCAATGTCATGATCAACTACAATGACAATGCATTTATGTGATTCACGTATTTTATATGCATTTCAAGAATGGCTATCATAAGTTGATAATGTTTGGTATGGATCTTTGGAGATGTTTCGAATAATGTTTTGTATTGGTTTTGTATGATTTTTGAATGATATGATGTGTTTAGATAATGGATGAATTTTAAAGAAAATTTTAAAACGGCAACTAAATTGCTATCCACTTCATAAGTTGAAATGTTGAATGCAAGGGATATGCACCCTTTGTTTAATGTGTTTGTAATGTACTAAATGACTCCATAGGTTGAACATAGAGAGATATGGTTGAGGATTGAATCAGTGCACAGATGCTCCTGCACAAAACGACATTGACATTGTCAATAATGTTTTAGACTGTCAACATTAATTGTCGAACCAAGTAGAAGACATGCCATTAAATTAGTCAAGACAAACATAGTCGGCCAGTCATTGCTGCATCAACATTGTATTTGTTGATGGAATCCATAGAAAATTCATTTTCCTACTGAATTTGGTTCGACACACCAGTTGTCGACCGTCCATGAAACCACGACCGTTGTGGTGTCGAATAATGGGATAGGAAGTCTCAAATTTTCATCGACAGATATATTGTCAGGCGCATTTAGAAATACTTGACAACCAACATGTCAACGCTTATATAAACCATGAGATAGAGACTCCTAGTTTGATATCGATAGACTTGTTGTCGACCAAACTTTGATTCAACGCCAAGATCTGTGTCGAACTGTTTGAGATGGGGTGGGGTTTTGTTTGTCAATTGTTTCTCGGAGTGGGGAATGATCAGGGTGGATTAGGTTAATATGGGATGGGTTGTGCTGGGGTGGGTTTGATTAGTTTCAAGAACTCAAAAAATTATTATTTAATAGTTTAATGTGGGGTGAGGTGAATATCTCATGGGCTAGTAATAACCGCTCTCTTAAAAAACTAGTACAAGAAAGGTAGCCCTTAGGATCCGCTTGTAGACATTTTATGTTAAAAAAATTTAAAAAAAGGGGGGGGGGGGGGGCTAATACCACCCCATGAGATATTTACCCCACCCCCACATTAAATGTTAAAATAATATTTTTATGAGTTTCTGAACTCACTCATTCAGAACTCAACCCAGGTTAATCTAACTCACCCCAATCATTCCCCACTCCCAATAAAAATCCTCATACAGAACCCCACCTCCATCTCAAATGCCACATCTAGCTTGATTCAATAATTAACATGTCGGTAGAAGTTAATATTGTCCACATTACTACTATCCATGTTTGTATAAGATCTACTATCTTAGTTCTTCTTGATTCGATAATTCAAATGTCAACAAAAGTTGATATTGTCGACAAACTATTGTTGATGTATGTACTGGCTAGATTCGATAATTATAATGTTAACAGAAGTTAAAATTATCGACATTACTATTGTTTATGTATGTACCTTCAAACCCCACCTTTTGTCTTGGTTCTACTTGATTTGACAAGTCAAATCTTGATAGAAAGTGATTTTGTCAACAATTACAGTGTCGAACCAAGCAAAACCAAAATTATTAGTTGATTCAACCATGGGCCAATAATTGCTCAAAACCTACCCATTCAACCAATACATTTCAAACTAATTGATACTAAATTTATATGGTTTCAAATAAGCACTACATTGATTAACATTCAACAAGATTCAAAAACATCGCACACTAAATGAATCCTCTGTTAAGGGAATCACTCACAATCTGGTAGCTTGGTAATATTTGAAATTCATAAACTCAAAATAATTTTTTAAGGTCAAACATGATAGCCATCATATCAATAACAAATACCTACAAAATTTGATTCAGTTGTTAGAAGAAAATAGTTCAAGAAAATTCAAATAACAAACAGTACATATGAAGTAAAAAGAACATATGATTGGCTCATTTGATACATGGATGTAATTAGTGCTTAGCCATATGATGTTTGAACAAAAGGGCCATGGAAACTATCAACACATTGGGCTTAGTTTAGTATTGTGAAGAACAATTATTCCCTCTCTTACTTTGACTTTCCCTAATCCCCAATGTGCCGAAGTGATAGAAGCAGGAAGAGGCATGTTATCTTAATAATAATCAATTATATTCTGCATGTGCCTTTGTAAAACGTCATATGCATACCTTCCTTGTACTAGCATGAAACGCTTCAAACAATTGCATAGATGGACACATTAATACACACATTGTGATACAACAATTGAGCAATATTATGTATATGAACTTACCAATCCTCATCTAAAAGTCTCTTGACTTGGTAACTACTGGTAGGCAATCCAAACCACCTATTGTCAGGGTTTTGAACAAACATGTGACCCACCCTATCAAACCACCACATGTATTCTGGAATGGTGTCCCATGGCCCTTGTGTTGAGGGTCCTCTTGATCTTGAAAGAACAATCATTCCCTCTCTTACTACTTTTGATGTCCATTTGTTTTTGTTTTGTTATGTTTGTCACCAAATTTTAGTGACAAATTGTTAGAGCAACATTGGATTTGAATTCAATATATATTAGTTTGTGTTTGGACTTTGAAGTCACATTAATAAAAAAAATGTAATAAAACATAATAAGCAAAATCCATCACCATTGAAGGCTAACAACAAAAACAATACGGTGAAAGATGAAGTAAACATTTCCTTATCCCATCAAATCACTTTCATATACATAAAATAGAGATATGCTTCAAAAAGATTTAGGGTTATGCTTCATTTCCATAGATATTTTCTTATAATAAAATCACTTCCATACACATACAAGATGAAATAAACATTTCTGTACACATAAAATCACTTTCAACAATTAATTTTCAATCAAGCATTTCACTAACAACCCTAAAAATTGGGTTATGCTTCAAAAAAAAAACTTCTAGGGTTTCTTATATAGAATTTATACAAATAAATCTAACAAAAATGTGACATAAATATAAAGTATAACATGTAGAAGAAAAAAATATAGAAAAATGGACCTAACATTCTTCTTTCATATGGAGTGTGGAATGGTGGATGCTGGAAGCCATGAGGGAGGTGGCACCTAGTGATGAGGTGCCGTTGAGGAGAGAACGAATGCCGATGGAGAATCGACAACTGCAGAGAGACGGGAGGAGGAGATTCGACGGATAGAGAGGGGATGAGAAAATACGAAGGGGGTGGGGCATATATAACAGGGTTGGATTGGTTTTCATCAATATTATAGGGGTGGGTTAGTTAAGGGGGTATGTTGATTATCTCATGGGATGGTATTAGCTCATCCCCCCCCCCCCCCCCCCCCCCCCGCCCAAAAATACCATCCAAACATATTTGAGAGTTTAAATTTTAAATCCATTTTCACATTTTCTTTAAAAGAAAACCCGATGATTGAAAAGCTGATTAAACAAAGCCATCAATAGTTGAAGTGCAACCACAAGAGAATATTGGTTTACTTGGATGAAATCCTATGGTGGTACCACATGCTAGGAAAAAAAAAGGTCTCAAAGACCGATCAATCCCTCATTTTTTATCAATATCTAATGAAAGATTGACATTTGTCACTTCACATGTTTAATATGTAAAGTTGTATGTCCATTTTGGACACATGTCAGTCCCTCACTCAAATAGTATCCACTACTGATCTAATCTCATCCCTATACCTATGATTTTTAACAATAAAATTGAGGCGTTTGCCTACCGTTACATAAAAATAAAAAAAGCCCTGTGATTATAACTTTTCTACCAAAAAAAAAAACTAGGATTAAAATTTTTGATGAAATATTTTCAACCTTGAAGAATATCAACTCGATCTTATTGGCCTCCAACCCAATGAGCACAATCCACCATCCACAACAACTCACTGTGTATGACATACTGGGACCCCATGCAAAGTCTAGAAATATCCAATGCAACTCACACACCAACATTATGGACCACAATAATTCAATTGAATTCATTCTCTCCTCAAATTTTGAATGGACCATAGCAATCTCTCTCTCCCATAAGAAAAAAATGTGAAAATGTACTACTTGGCAGTGTTGTGTGCTCTGTTGTTCATGAATTGCTGCTAGCTCACTCTCCATTCAATTGAAAGGTGATATCTGCAGTCAGTCTTCTTTTTCCTTACTTTTGCGTCCTCAATTAGTTGCTGAGATAGCCTTTTTGACCTTATCATATAAGTGGCATAATATTGGCCTCTCTCTCTCTCCCTCCCCTCTCTCTCCCCCCTCCCCCATATGAGGACCAACTAATACACTACTGCTGCAGGTTTTGTTAGATTTAAACCCTTGATTGATATGAAAGGTTGGAGACTGGACACCAACTCCAGCGAGGAAAGAACATTCATGTGTTGGACATTTCAACTCTTTTTGCATTACTGTGTATTGTGTACAACACTCACTAACATGTTTTTTTTTTTTTTTATTGGTGACATGTATGCTTTCATTGAGATTTGAACACCTGAAAGTGGACTTTTGGATTTTTATAAAACGCACGATATTGTATATGTGAACGAATTCATACATCTTCGTAAACTGTTTTTGGGACTTCATATATGTACTTTTTCCCATCAAACTTGATTAATTGGAAGTCACTTAATTAGCCCTGTATATTTCCATAATAATATCTGAACAGGGAATAACTAACTATTCATTCATCATATATCCCCCTTTGCATCCCCACTGTATTTAAACTTGTAAAAACAGCAATAAAAAATCACTTGCTTCCCTCTTAGAGGACCAACTCTGCATAAAGGTGACACAAAAACTTGGCAATCTTATTTCCTCTTTAAACATGACCTGGGAAGACCTCAGTAAGTAAAACTAAAGGTATAGCAACGCTATAAGAATACAAAATTACAAATATAAATACTATGGGAAACAATCATAAAGGATGTGGAGAAGCCTGTTCTGATTGGACTCAGAGACGAGATCATTCAGATCTATGCATGACTAGTAACTTTCTAGACTAATAAAATTAGAATGAGCATCTAGATCCTTTCAAAAAAAAAGCATCTAGATCCTTTCAAAAAAAAAAAGTATAACTAAAGAATATTGGCAAATGAAAAGCAACAATTCATACAGTGGCTGCACCATTTTATGTCTGGACTCTTTCTAAATGAAACATTAGTCACTTTGTATAGACCTATGTATCACAGGAAAATCTTATTCCAGCAACTTGTGAGATAAGTCTATCATTTCTAATGTGCAACAATAATTCAAGTTAAACTAATATGGACAATCAAATACAATGAACATTTAACATTACTTAAGTGGAGACTGATCATTATTTCAGAGAAAAGAAATCATGTCACAAAAATTTATATATATCAGCCTTCCTAACATAGACTGCAATATTTTGGAAAATGCAAATTCTTTGCTGTCATAATTTTATTGGAGCCAGACCTTCTAAGCAATTACGTAGTCATAGAAGTGTCCTCCAGAACCAGATAAAAAAAAGGTTCTCAATAAACACGAGCCTTTGGTGGGAATGTCTCGATTTCATCATCCAGCGTGTTCATATGGACGGGCCTGTATGCTAGCCTTACCTTCTCATTTTCCCAGTATCTGTAGACATACCAGAATACATTATCCAATTAACAAACTCATTCCAAAAATTGATGGATCAACATATGAAATTCGTATTATTAACAAAAAAAAAGAGGTAAGAATATGCAAGGACATATTAATCTGGTAGAAAATCTCAAATTCCATGCCCCATGTTCAACTGTACAACAAAACCTAGTTCGAGTAATAATTCAATTGCTAACAAAGCTCTGAATGAGTTTTTTAATCTTCAATGTAACAATAACCTTCATATATATAATTAAAGGAAAAAAGTTAGCCCCAAATGTAGTCCGCACCACTTTAGATTTAAAAAAAAAATAGTATACCTCATCTAATGAGGTTATGTACTTTCATAAAAAAAATGATGTATATACCCAATGAATTGTATGGACTTGTTTATAGAATGTGTAAAGAAAATGTTTAACGAGGTATATTTTTTTAGGTGGCTAACGAGGTATATGGAGTCGTAAATGGGTTATGAAATGGGCTTAGTGTAACAATGCACATTATTAAATAAACCTTATGCAACAAAATGGGCTTAGTGTAACAACGCACATTATTAAACACACACACAAAAAAAAGAATCTCAGTTCCTAACCAATGCAAAACAGCCTGAAAACTGAAGAACGCTTTTAGCGATAGAAGAACCTCAATGATAAATCATACATCTGTGCAGGCAACTGGAACCTTTTTCATTTCAATATAAATCCTTGATACTTTGTGCATGAAAAGAAAATATATTTTGCATGGTTAAAATGCATAAAAAGACTGACCCTAATGTGTGCTTCATCCAGTTCACATCGTCCCTTGTCTGCAAAAAAGAAATTTACAGTGTTAAAATAAATTATAGAATGCTGACGTAACAGATTTTGGTGGGCATTGAAACTCACCGAAAAATCCTCACGAGCATGGGCCCCTCTGCTTTCCTTTCTTGCCTCTGCAGAGTGCATAGTTACGCATGCATTGATCAAAAGATTTTCCAACTCCAAAGTCTCTATCAGGTCAGAGTTCCTGTCATTGAAATTCAAAATCAGTTCCATACTTCCATGCAAAGATGGATTACATGCATAAATTCTATCTAAGAAGCCATCTCTTCTTTACCATATGAGGCTCCGATCAGACAGCTTGACATCATGAAAGCTCTCCCATGTTTTGTCAATCAATTTACAACCTATTTAAAAAATTAAATATTACAGTCAGCAAACACAGAAACCCCAATGTTAATTAACAAGCCCACTGATATTTTTGTTATCCTTGAGAAAAGATGGAAGGAAAAAAATTCCTAATGGAAGAAGGAACGAACAAATTTCATTAAGCATGTGGGATACCTTCTTCCAATGTTTCTTGGGTGCGGAATACAGCAGCATTGTTTTGCATAACTCGTTGCATGTTGAGGCGGATTTTTGAAGTTGGCAATGAACCATTTGAGTACCTTAATTTATCAAGCCAGGCAATGGTCTTCTCACCAGCATTATCAGGGAAAGGTTTCAGTTTAGCCCCTACAGAATTCCGCATATGTTCCATCTTAAGCAAAGATATCTGATGACAAAACAGTTTTCAGTCCACCATGTTGAAAGAACTTGCCTGGACTGGAAATCTCTGCAACCCTGTTCGCACAAGCTCTGCCAAAAACAACTATATCAAGAAGAGAATTTGCACCAAGGCGATTGGCACCATGAACTGATGCACAAGCTGCTTCTCCAGCAGCCATCAGCCCAGGAACCACTGCATCTGGATCATCACCTTGAATGTGAACTACCTAATAATCAAAGTAACAAAGATAATTAATACTGTACTTGATATAAGAAGCAACAAACAACACAAATTTTCAACTTTATGTGAACATCATCTGTATTTACCTCCCCATGATGATTGGTGGGAATGCCACCCATATTATAGTGAACAGTTGGTAAAACAGGGATGGGTTCCTTGGTAACATCAACACCAGCAAAGATGGCGGCGGTCTCTGATATACCAGGAAGTCTCTCTTTAAGAACATCCGGGGGTAGATGATTCAGGTGGAGGTAAATATGGTCCTTCATAGGTCCTGCAAAAATCAAGACAACCATCTAAACACTGGAAAAGGCTGTCCAAGCATGAGATCAAAACATTAAATATCTGCTCAATCAGGAACCAAACAGAGTGTGAGAAACACTGGTCAGATCACTCAGGAAAGTATTCCAAAATTTGTATATTACTTGACATGTGTCAACTACAAATCACCTATGAAGTGATCAATCTAGCAATTACTTAAGAGATCCATCTTAATCATCAGTAAATGTGATATAAAAAATTCATTGTTTTTACATACCTACACCCCGGCCCTCTCTTATTTCTATAGTCATGGATCTTGAAACGACATCTCTCGATGCAAGATCTTTGGCAGTGGGGGCATAACGTTCCATAAAACGTTCACCTTCACTGTTTCTAAGGATACCACCTTCTCCACGGGATCCTACAAATTGCACAAAACATACATAAAACAGAAAAAGAACACATCTAACCACATACATATAAACCACCAGATCACTACTCTATGATCTTGTTAGCTTCAATGGAAGAATAATGATTCAAGTCAGAACTAAACATAATACAGAAGACTATCTGAAAAATATGAAATATGCAGCTTCAATGACCAATTGAAGAACTATAATACAACCTTCAGTTATAAGGCACCCAGCACCATATATTCCTGTGGGGTGAAACTGCACAAACTCAAGATCCTGAAGAAAAATGATCAAATAAGGATTAAGAACATCCAGCCACCTGCGACTTTTACTTACACCAGATCAATGTGGATGACAATACCTGAAGAGGTATACCAGCACGTGCAACCATTGCATTTCCGTCACCAGTACATGTGTGAGCTGATGTTGCAGAGAAGTAAGTCCTGCCATAGCCCTGGTACAAGAGAAAATTTGCTACTTAGTTCAGAACGTTGGCAGTTCATGTGCTTTAACTATTAGACAAGCACGACAAATTTTATGCAGAGATGGATACCCCTGTGGCCAAAATAGTTGAACCAGCACGGAATCGGTGAAGTGTACCATCCTCCATATTGAGAGCAATGACTCCCGCACAAGATCCTGAGGTACAGATATTGACAACCATCATCCTTGTTATAGTAATTATCAATACACAATACTAGAACAGTTCCAAAGAGAGGTCAGACAAAAATTAATCTTAAATTTGTTGTGTGCCTTGTGGGATTTTAAATGATTTCGTTTGTACGGTCAAGAATAAGGGCGTCTATTAACATGGCTCACTGCCAAAGCAAGCACTCCAATATAGGAAAATCCAATTTCCACTGTTCATCACGACTCCATAAAATTCCACATATACCGGTTACAGTGAATATATTGACTACTTGCTGCACATTTCATCATATCCATGTCAATAGATACCATATGTTATCTGGATGACTAAACCTTTAAAATTCTACCATGTTAAACAGTTGGACAATGCAAATCAGTAGACATACTTTAACTATAATAATAAACTAAGCCATTCCTTGGACATCCATGTTGGCTAAAGTACTTTCAAAAAACTCATATATGCTGTTATATTTTTCCTAATGGAAAGATAATTCTATTGAGCAAAGATATTCCTAAAAAGTCCAGTGAGACAGATGACAGAGAGAAAGAAGTACGACCATAACATGCTTCCTCGATTGAAAATTCCCCAACTACATCAACCAAAAAAAAAATCCTCCCACTCCCCTCTTTCCAAGCATCAGAAGATAAAAAATCCACTCCACCACATGTTAGTGAATGTCTCCTTCGCAAGTTGGCTCACATACCACCTCTTTGATGTGTCATTGTGAATCTGATATAGTCCAATAATCAGATAGTTTTTTAAAGTGAGGGATTGCACATGTAATACATGCATAGATCTCAAATGTGGCCGTATATGCAGTTCCAGACATAAACATGTGTGTATGGCCACACTTGAGCGTGTGTGCACATATACAGCAACATTTACCACATATGCCCCCACACAATCCACATTTTTAAATCAAAATTTCAATTTTTAGTGTTAAAAAAAATGTCAAAGTCACACAGGAAAATGTGGCTGTATAAACCACATGTGTGCATATTCAGTCAAATCACAAAAACCACATATGCAGTTTTTGACAACTATGGATGCGTGACAAAAAAAGGAACTGTTAGTATACATCCATACCCTTTCTATCACATGCAAGATCGGTTTGATAAAATGCTTTTTCCAATTATATTTTGTTATTCTCCAAGAGGCTACCATTCCGTCTGGTGTAAATCAGAGAACCATTTGGATTAATGGTAATTTCAAAGAGCTACTGTCCATCTGATGTGAATCGGGGGATTATTTGGGTTTATGACAATTCAAAAACCCCTTAGATGTGTCACCTTACACACATAGAGTAATCACATTGCACGGTGACAATGGAGTGTACTGAGAAGGAAAATCTCTCATCTCCCTTGTTGATATCACTACCGCCATTTGCCATCATTGACCAGCCAGAATTCACTGCCATTGCCACCACTGCAGCCATCCGCCATCATTGAAAAGTCAATATGCGCTAAATTCTAGTTAATAAACCTTCCCTAAATCAAATAGGGACTTTCTGATAATATTATATTAGGCAAAGGTGAATTTATAATTCACTTGGCTAAAAGTAGGACAACGATCTTTTTGTAAATTTGCTTTTCATAGAGCCCATTATGCATTTTTTCTATCTTATTTATCTACACTGGGTGAGGATGGTAAAGGAAAGCACATTCACATGGAATTCACACTGTAATAGTACAGATTATGGTTATGCATGTACAATGCACGCATGCATAAAAAAAAAAAAAAAAAAAAACCATAAGGCATTCAAATTTAAGGGATGTTTTAATAAATCTTCCCTATAATTGTAGATTATCTGTATGATAGAGGGAACTGCACTAGTGATGCACAGAATTTAAGTTAACCCTCTTGGAGAGATTTACAAATTATTTTCATGATTGATATGCTGATAGGTTTCAAGGCTAATTTTACATGTGTATCAGGGAATTTAAAATAAATAGATGAAATTGCAAGGGGGTTACTGCAACTTGTGCAAATATCTCAAAACCCACACATGTTTGGAGGCCAGATTGGTAGGAAGGAGCTTCCAACGTGTGTGGGGATTTCCGGTTCAAACTTCACATTGTTTAAAAGAAGCCATGCTCTTGGTCTCTAACTTCAAAGATGCTCATGCTTATATTGTGGGTTTGAACCAAGTCTCTTCCAATTTACCATATGACCTATAATATGCATGCATCCATTCTTTTTTAACAAAATTGTTGATGTGCTAATTTTGTGCTCTGAAAACATTTAATATATAATTGTTTATTGTATATAAGTCAGACAAAAATTTTGTGTGGTTTTCCCTAGATTGTTGGATCACCGCATCCCCATGGAATGATGTTTTGTCTGTTGAGTGTTGACGCTTGACACTCATGCTCTGTTCCAAGGAGAGGAAAGAGATGATGGAAGCTCGCTTATTTTTTTTATTCTGGCAACTATATTACAAAGATAAATGAATGCAGGTGGTAAGTATTTGACATCAGCACTATCCATCATGGAAAGCACCAGTAACACTTCACGAAGCTGTTGATAAACGTCATCAACAGCATAAAGAATAACCAACACAACCTCTTATAGATATAGTAGCAATACATCTATATTCATCATGCTTGTTGCCCAAACCTCTATGTCCATCAATTCAATACTATTTATATACACGAACCTCAATGTTCATCAATTCAATCAAATAAAAATACCTTAAATCCTCTAGAGTAGCAATATAGGACTCGAAAGAAAAAAACAGTGACCATAGCAAGCGCTCTAAATTCATCATGCTTGTTGCCCACGAGGTATTGGAAACTATGGCTTACACGTAATGAAGTGAAATTCAAAAGAAGAAGAGCATAGTGGGACAATACTCGAACATGTTTTATGTATATGCTTCCAGATTGGAAAACTTATATGTCGGGCTGAAGATTTAATGGCCATTGAAGTGGAAGGATAGGTGATTAAATGTATCAGTGCATTGTGAAATGGGTGGACTGTTATTTTATTTTATTGTACTTAACATTGGAGATCCCTCATCTCCTTTGTATGAGGGGATTATGTTCAATTATTAATGAAATGTTGCCCGATGTATTTCCAAGAAAACACAGGACTCAGTGATTTGACATGGACATCAATATCAATGTTTAAACGTGGTAGAATTCCACTAGATTCTGAGACAGTACAGTTAAGTATACAACCATTAAAGTTGAAATAAGATCAAAGATAACACCACATGTAACCAAGGAGGGATTCATCAGGGAACTTCTTGCACTGAAACAGTAGCCTAATAATCAAATTGAACAATGCCTAACAATCTGACAATTAAGATCCCATGCAAGTTCCAAATTATGTTTATATTTCAGTACTATTGGAAGAGAACTGATTTTTCTGAAGCCACTTACCATCTGCATCCATTATAACATCCAATGCAAAATATTCCACAAAGAACTGTGTATTATGCCTCATTGCCTGACCATAAAGTGTGTGCAGCAAAGCATGACCAGTTCGATCAGCAGCACATGCACAACGATAGGCCTGTCCACCTACAATTGCAACACATTCAGTTAGACACTCCTCCAACATATAGCTTAAAGCTTTGTTGCTGAGATATTGATAGTCAAACCTTTCCCAAAGTCCAGGCTTTGACCCCCAAATGCACGTTGATATATTTTTCCATCGTCAGTACGGGAAAATGGTAACCCATAATTTTCAAGCTCTATAACTGCCTTTGGTGCCTCTCTACACATATACTGAATAGCATCCTGGTCTCCTGAAAAGTTCAACAACATATGTGCATTAATATCACCAAAAAACAGGAATTTGTGTGGTCTATTTTTTACAGTAAATGTGCAGTTTAAAAATATATATTACCCAAGCACCATTGCCTGTGATATGGAAATGTTCCCCATACAGCTTCCATGTTGAAAATACATTTGTGCACAACCGATTTTGAAAAAAAAATTGAGGACCAAAAAATCAAAAGAAAATGCAAAGAAAGAAATTTTACAGGCATAACAAATTTCATGGCCACTCTCCTCAATAAACAAAAGAAGAGAATAAATAAGCTTCTGTTGGATCATAAACTAAGCATTCAAAGGAATATTAAATGTGGCACGCAATGGAACATTACATTCAAAATGCAAAATAGTTCGTGTTTTTTAAACTAAATCTAAGAGAAAAGGTAGCTACCTAACCAATCACTTCCTTTGACTGTGTCGTACATATGCCACCTCCAATCATCCTCTGTCATATTTCCCAAAGCCGCATTTATACCACCCTGCATGCAATTTTCTAACATACATTAGCAGCCATGGCTGAATAAAACAACCTATGATGAAATGCACTCAAGAGTGATTTGGCACTGAACCCACTAGGTGCCTCAAGTTATACCTAGAATTCTAGGACACTAGTAAGCTTAGAATGCCCCAGCTTAACAAAAATAAGTCACTCTTCATGCTCATTCTAAGTGTACTTGATTTTGAAACAGACTCTGGAACTAATTGTGAAACAATATACAACTAGCAATAATTACAGTAAAAGAGCTTAAATGAAATTTTTTTTTTTTTTTTTTGAGTTTAAGAGCTTAAATGAAATTATTATTGGAACTATCAATCCAATACCTACGAACAACACACAGATCTTACAACAATAAAATAATGAAACATTATCATTGTAGAAAGGAGAAAGCTAACATAACATGGGGAACATGCTATACACTTCATTGTTATCTAAGCCCATCAAATCTTCAGTGTGCCATCAATTTCTTGCTAGCCATATTATGACAGAAGTTGATATAGATACTACCATTTTGAAGATGATTAGATTTCATAATGGAGTCAGGACAAATTGGTAGGGCCTCCATTTTTCAAAAGTCGGGCTTTTCAAGCTTTAACCCCGCATTTCAATACACTGCTATTGATCTAACGCAACGGAAAAAAAAAGCTTCAAAACCCCTGAAACCTAACGATACCTGTGCGGCAACTGTGTGAGACCGAGTAGGGAAAAGTTTGGTAATGCAAGCAGTGTTGAAACCGTGCTCCGAAAGACCAATGGCCGCCCTGAGCCCGGCACCACCGGCCCCAACAACGACCGCATCATACGTGTGATCAACGATCGTGTACGACCCTACCTGCATCAAATGAACCACAAAAAACAAAAAGAAATCACAGTAAATCTCAATCTAACAACAAAAGCCAAACGAGGATCGGAATGCGTGACTTCTGAATCACGAATTCGGTCGGAATTAGCGAGACATAGGGAGATCTTACCGAATCGGAGGAGAGAAATCTCGAGAGGAGGGGTTTGAGAGTCTCGCGAGCGGTGGAGGAAGATCCGCTCCTGAGAGAAGCGGAGGAGGAGCGGAGGCCGCGAGTGACGCAGCGCCACATGTTTTCCCACTGAAGTTAGGGTTTCTTCGGATCCTCTTCTTCAGCTTAACAGGGGTTCTCTCCGCCGAGAGAGAGAGAGAGAAGCAGAAACGAAGAGGAAAAGCGATCAAGAGAGAGAGTGGGCGAATGAATGCGAAGAAGAAAAAGCCTTATATTGGGACCGTGATATTGTGTGGAAATTACGGGAATGCCATTCGAGATCACGGGTTGGAGATCGAGTCCTTACCGATGAACGGTCCTGATCGACTGATTTTAAGGAATTGTTGCGCGGTAGGGGACGCCTCCACGCGATGGGGCCTAAAGTCGGGGGCACCGTGTGATAGGTTGTTGGAAAACGGAACTGAAAATTAATGGTGAGAGCAATGCCCACGCAGCGCCGAGACAAGCGGGTGCGAGGATGGCCGCGCGGCACATTGTTGCTTTTCCGCGTGTGTGACCAACCCAAAATTCATGTGCATACTATACAACATAGAATGTTGATACATACAATCTCATTTGCAATTTTCTATCTATCCTGAAGGTGATCCCTAGTTGTGTATATATGTCCTAGTAGAATATATATGAGTGGGGAGGTCTCCTAGATGTAAGAGTCGTCATTTGATCAGAAATCCACAAGCCCAATCCATTAGACTGTGTTTGTAAGGTCCAAACTCAGCTCGGATCCGTTGACGAACTAGGCGGCATGAATAAGGGTTATGCTCGGGCCTCACTTTGAGATTCAGACTCGGCACATGAGCCCGCCTGAATCAGGCATGTTTGGGTTGGCCTGTAGACCTGCTCACAGGCCCGACCTGTGGGCCTGTGGATGCCCAGGTGGCCTCCAAGTTATTGGGGTTGGGGGGCACCTGACCTCACTCTTAAAAATTAAAAGGGTGAGGAGCATCAGGTGAAGCCCCCTCCCCCTCAATTGTTTTGGGCAAAACCCCCCAATAATTAATAAAAAAAAATGGAGTCCTATAGGCCTGCACGTGACCTGAAGCTCGGGCTCTACCCGACAAGCCTGTTCTTGTTTTCATAGGTTGGGTCGTCCGTTGTCGATGCTTACCTAGATGGTTTTTCATTCAAAATGAAGATGTTCTCAAAATGGTGGATTGGCTTGTTGTGTATAAGAAAAAGTGATAAAGTTTGGGCTAGTTCAATGATATATATGTATATATTAGAGCATCTCCAACCGATATCCTCATTTCTTTCCTCAAAATGGAGAAACAACCCCACTCTTCTATTTTTCTTTCCTCATTTTCCAATGAGTTCTCCAACCTTCCTCTCTACATTTTCCTTTCTTCAAAATAAAATGACATAAATGCTCATTCAATCAATTAAGAATTTATAATTATTCTTCATTATCTTTGTTTGTTCTTTCTTTTACTTATGTAACGGTCAAATTTTTTAAAAATATTTTTTTAATTGCGAGCCCCACTAGTACATAAATTAAAAATAAAAATTAATAAAATAAAATCTCTAATGGTAAAAAAAGGGTTAAAAAAAAAAGAAAAATAATGATTAAAACTTGGTCAAAAAGTACAAACGGTAAAAAAAGGTCAAAAATTAAAGTAACAAAAATCGGTCAAAATCACAAACGATAAAAAAAAATGTAAAAAGCTAGAAACAATTATGATTTCTCTCTCTCTCTCTCTCTCTCTCTATATATATATATATACATATATATATTCTCTTCATTTTACCATCTCTCTTAACTTTATTTTCTTTATTTCAATTTTATTCTTTCACAATGGCGGATAATCGTTTATCCAATATTTTACTTGATGATTTTGATTAGAGATCATCACTGTAATTGCTATGAGAGAAGAACAACATTTTAGTGAGAGAATTCGAAGAACACGTCGTGGTTCCATTCAAGAGCATACAGTTATTTAGCATGATAGGGTTCAAGGTCATGAGAGGCTTTTTCATGATTATTTTGCTGAGCCACCTGTTTGTCCTCCAAATCTATTTCGTAGAAGGTTTCGTATGAATCTTTACTATTAATCCATATACAATCTACAATCGAAGCATATGATCCATATTTTATACAAAAATAAGATGCGATGGGAGTTTTGGGTTTGTCTTCCCTTTAGAAGATCACTGCTGCAATGAGGATGCTAGCTTATAGAGTAGCTGCAGATTCTGTTGATGATTATGTGAGGATTGGTGAAAATACTGTAATAGAGAGTTTAAAAAGGTTTGTCATGGCTATAGTTGCAATTTTCGAAGAAGAATATTTGCAGTCACCTAACAACAACGATATTGCAAGATTGTTAGAAATAGCCAAAAGTCGTGGCTTCCTAGGTATGTTGGGGAGTATAGATTGTATGCATTGGAGGTGGAAGAATTGTCCAGCAGCATGGAAAGGTATGTATGTTGGCCACGTTCCTGAAGCAACAATAATTCTTAAAGTTGTTGCATTATATGATCTTTGGATGTGATATGCATTTTTTGGATTACCAGGATCTCATAATGACATCAATGTTCCAAAAAGGTCTTTTATATTTTTTGATGTTGCTGAGGGACGTGCAACTCCAGTAAATTACTCTATCAATGGTCATAATTATACAATAGGAAATTATCTCGTTGATAGAATATATACTCCATGGTTAACAATTGTAAAAACAATTACGTCTCCTCAAGGAAATAAACAAAATCATTTTGCTGCAACTCAAGAATCAGAAAGAAAAGATGTAGAGTGAGCATTTGGAGTTCTTCAAGCAAGGACCTACACGTTTCTGGAAGCATGAAACACTTAAACATATTATGAAAGCACGTCTCATAATGCACAACATGATCATTGAAGAGGAGCGAGATCTCAATAGATCAGACTTCAACTATGATGTAGTTGATGATAGTCCGAACATAACAGTGTCGCATGAGCACACACGGGAACTTGTGATATTCATCAATTCTCATTATCGTGTTCAGAACAGAGAGACTCATTCACAACTACAAATAGATCATGTTGAGCATCTATGGAAGTTACATGGGGCATCATAAAACGCTGTATTTTAAAATTGTAGCACGTATTATAAAAACTCTATGTTGCCGATATTTATGTCATTTTATTTATAGCTTGTACTAGTACTAGCAAGGTATTATGCCCCCCACATTGTAAGTTTTATTGAAGTATTAAGTATTTTCTTTATTGACCAAGAATATTTGTGATAATTAAGAATTTAGTACATAAAGAAGTAAATAAGGAAAATAAATCCTTTAAACAATATTAAGAAATACATATTGAACAATATTAAGAAATATTGAAAGAAATACATTCACTTGGATGACATGAAGAAATTGAAATACTCTGCTTGCATTTGCTAGCGATGATATTTAATGTTGGCTACCTCTTCCAAGGTTTTTCATTTGCTGGCGACAATAATACTCTACTTGCATTGGAGGCATTCCACTAGTATCTATCATCATTATTCTTTCATCTTCCTAGATTTGTTTAAATCGAAAATTTTCATGTTGATGTGCAAGCCTCTCTTGCTCCTGCATACAGGTTTTTTGATACATTTCAAGTTTCTTCTCATTCATTTGCTTCTTCTTTTCTCTCATTTCTTCCAACACTGTCCTAAGCGATGAATCAGTACCGCTATCTATACGTATTTTGATCTTGCGCTTGCTTAGACGTTCTTTTTCAGCCTTTCAACCTGGTGGTCTGTCATGTTCTTCACAACCATCATGTGAAGTATCATATTCAAATATGTTCATCATTGATTCTGGAGTAGACGAGGAAGAGGTAGCTAGAGAAGTTTTGTTTTTGTATTTTTTTTTTACTTTCTTCCATCCACTTTGATTGATATCTTAGTTAATTCCAACAATGTTCAAATTGGAATGGACTTTTGTGTAAACCTTAATACAAAAGTTTGGCTTGATTAATCTGAAAATATTGAAGAATAGATTAAGGACAAAGAATATGTTCACTATAAAAAAAATTTAAATAATTTGATATAATTACCTTGTCATGTTTATTTACTCCACTTTGATATCTTAACTCGATTTGAGCAAAATATCCACAAAATTAATTTGTCCAAGTTGAATCGTCGACCATCGATGAATTAGAGAATTTGATGTTTGATTGAAATTAATTTTTTTGTGTTCATCAAAAAACTCTAATACACATATCCAATAAGTCTTGTGTTTTTGCTCGTTACCTTATACCGCATCTAAACTGATGTTGAGCCATGCTGATGCAATAAGATTGTCTTCTTCCATAGTAAAGTTCTCACCACATTGAGGTCTACTAGAAGTTTGCTCCCATTTGACTAGAGATTAAAGATGAATATTGTGACTGCATAATTGGATCCAGAAAATTCCTGTAAAATCTTGATCATCTTCAAAGCTGTAGCATTCATCTCCAAGAGAATTCATAATTTAAAAATTTTCAAATTTTTAGTGAAGTGTAATGAATTGGATTTGAATTGTTGCTTTCTTTTATATAGTGTTCATATAGTAAAAAAAACTAAAAATTCAAACTGTAACAAAAACAAAGGATAAAAAAATGGTCAAATTTTGTTTTTCAAATTCTCTGGATGCATGGGCGGAGCCAAGGTAGGGCGGGCTGGGCCCGGGCCCCCCAGAGCCATGGTCCGAATAAAGGGTAATGCATGGGTGGGTTGAATAATTGAAATGTTTGTTTTGCATATGGACCCCTCAAAAAAAATTATATATCGTTATTATACCCCTTGAAAGTCTATTTCTATCAACAATAAGGTTTAAATTTTACAAGATTATCCTTTTGAGGGGTGTTTTATACAACAAATTTTTTTTAACTTTTACAAGAATACCTTTCTAAAGAGGATTCATGCACAATCTAAACCCTATAAGGTTATATATGTAAAAACCCCAATTGAATGAGTGGATTTAAAATTCGAAAATGTTATGTATAGTTCCATTTGCATCCAATTAGCATTGCATATATTTGATTATTTTATAAATATATATATGCCTATATAATTAGTATATTAATCTTTTATAGAAATACATGCTCAAATGAAATTAATGCATATATTTTGCTTACATTTTTTTATCAAAGTGTAACATATATTGTATTAGACGTGACAAATGTAAATAGGGTTGCAAAAAAGACTGAGTATATTATCCTCTATTGAGATTTGGAGTCGCGGGTCTTTTTTAAAAAAATTGTGAAAATTTTTGTTTTCTTAGAAATATTGATCTACGGGTTTGAGGGATTGAAAAATTATTGACTTAGATATTTTAGTAATTTCTTTTATTTATTTTGATTTTTAATCATTTCAATATTGAGCTCTCAGATTTTTTTAAAGTGAGGTTTTAATTCTCTTTTTAAAATATAAGTTTAAAGAATATTCTTGTATGTTTTTATTATTAATTACTTTTTTCTTAAGCTTCATTTTTTTCTCTTCGTTGATATTTCAACATTTTTTTCTATATCTTCTATAAATTATTCAAGATCACTAAATACAGGAAAAGAGTACAAAAACAACTTTCAATATAAGTCGTCATTATTTGGAGTACTTGATCATTATTAACTTATTACATATCTATAATTATTCTTTTTATATTTCTATGTCCCCCCCCCCCCCCCCCCCCATTGAATGGGTATTTTGATCATTCCACTGCAATGTGACATTTGCACTACTAAAAACATGGTGGGTCTCATGTTTTGGAAAAACTTTGAAGCTTTAGTTTCCTCTATTTAAGGAAATATTTGAAGAAGGGTTGGAATGTAAAATTTTGTGGTTTCACTATAATACGAGGAAGGAACATATTTTTGAGGAGAGGTTAGAGATGCTCTTAGAGAGTGAGAGGGGGGGGGGGGGATTGTTTCGCATTCAAGCATCAAAAATGAGTGTTGATGTAGGAGTTTCAAAGCGACATAGTCCCCAACGTCAAAGGATGTGTTCTTATTCTTTCTCATTAATCTCATTACATCATTTAACTAAGTGCATTATCACCAACCCATTTTTCATTGGTTATTTAAATAATTGTTAATCCTAACCAACTACTGCGGTGCATGATCATAAGTCACATATAGTTTATATTGTTTTTCACTATTGTTTATGATTTATGGCCAATTTTGTGTGAGTACCATAGAGTTATATCGCGTTGTGTGACCGATTGTGTAAACGTGAGAAGTTATTCTCACAACTCTCACGAGAATCAAAATTGTTTCTTATTTTTACATAAAGAGCAAATGGCAATTACAACCATTCTCAGATGTAACAGTACAATCAAGGACGGAATTAAAAGATCGTCCTATCAAGCAGATTCTTGAAAGCCGCTCAATATTTCGAAGTTACATTATAATACTAACACATACGTAAAAATCAATCTTGGGGAACCAATGGTCTAAAAAAAATAATGACACATATGACCTACATAACTTAATTATCTGATTAACTCAATACAATAAGACCCAGAATGAAATCAACAAAATCCATTTAAAAAGCATCCATCTAATTTCACACAATGCTTATCTAAGAGTGCTTATAAACAATAATATAAGAATCCTGCTACTCAGCCCCTCAATATTTAAGCTTCATTCACAAACTCCATTATGTGGCATTTTCTTATTGGTTGTGTTTGACATTTTCAAAAATTTAAAAATATAAAATACAATATTACACCTCACTTAATACCTCACGTTTTCCTCCTCTGAAACATATCTCAAAAATTTCCAACCTTTTCTTTATAGACATCCGCCACTTAAAAAAATCATTCTGACCAACTTGCTCATCTTCGAAAACCAACGTCATGACCTCTGGATTCCTCTCGTTGCCTTCTATTACATGAGAGGTGATTCGGCTACATTTTTAGTCCTCCTTTGGACTCCACCTTTTCTGACCTTCACATCCATCTTTTGATGAATGTAACTGACTTTTGATGAATCACTAAGATCAAATAAAAAGTTCGTTACATTTTGTGAATGTAACTTAGTTTCAAAATCTATTGCACAAAAAGTTCAATTCATTTGTGAATGTAACTGACTTTTATCATATAAGGCATATAAACAGCAGATACATTTCAAAAACGTAATTGGCTTACAAAACCTAATGTATAAAAGTTCATATTAGTTTAAAATATTATACAACCATATGCCAATACAACATTAAAACTTTATAAATCCTTCAAAAAAATAATTTTAACATCAAACACCAGAATCAAAGAAAAAATTGTAAACAAATTAAAGCCAGATTAAAGTCTGTCATATTTAATATCAAACATCAAATTCAAGAAAAAAAATTATAACAAATGCAAAAATAAACAATAACAAAAGTCACACTTAAATCAACAGATATTGAAAGCGATAGCCACATCGATCAATTGCACAAAAAATGTAACTTACATTTGTGAATGTAATTAATTTTACTTATATAAGGCTTATAAACATCAATTTCATTATAAAAAAGCACTGGCTTATATAGTAAAAGTTAGTTACATTCATAAATATAACTGGCTTATAAAAAAGTAATGCATAAATGTTGAAATTAGTTTAAAATGTAACTGACACTTGAAAAAATAATGCATATAAATTCAAATTAACATCAAAACTCTAAAAGTCTTCCAAAAAACAAATTTAAATTAATTAAACCAGATTCAAAGAAAAAATTGTAAAACAGATGCATCATATGCGGCCAGATTTAATGTCAAACACCAAATTCAAGAAAAAAAATTATAAATGCAGAAATAAACAAATAGCAAAATCACACCTGAATCAACAGACATTGAAATCGATAACCAAATCGATCAATTGTGATTTCCAATCAAATCAAATCTGAAAAAATCCTCCTAAAAAATAAATTAGTGGTTGAAAAACCTCCAAAAAAAATCTTCTATTATGTTTCTATGTGCTCTTCAACAAAAAAAATGTTCAACAAAAAAATATCGATGATTGTGAATAATTAATAATTCAATTGTGATAACCAAACAAAAAAAAGCAATTATATTCACACGGTTCCATATAAGAAATCTCTAATTGTGGTAGATAGTTACCGACAATGACTTAAAAGACATATCAGAAATTATGTATATACTATATCATGGGGCTATAATGGAACATATAAGAGGGCCTATGAATCATTATTGATAATTCAATCAAAGATCCTTCTCATCACCAGATCTTACGATGTCAATTAACCATTTGACCCATAACATATTGGATCCAGTGAAAGCACCAACATTAGAATTAAATCAAGCGTAACATTAACCTAAAGCCCAATAACTCTAGATATATTAAAAATATATTCTAACAGTCCATTTAGACACAATAATAACAGTTTTAATATCTAAGCGTCCCATTAATCAAGTCAGTTCAATCATAAAGGCCTACATGAACTTATATTAAGCACATTAACTTTAAGATTTACTTGACTTTAGCCATATGGTCCATTTTAACTCAAATATTCATTTATTAAATTCATCAAGACCCAAATATAAACCTAAAGTAACTTGAACTCAAATAATTAATATCCAATTGTCAACAATGATATCCAACTAACACATATTGATTAAACTATAATCATGAAAGTCCATCATACATAAGGGTCGACAACGGGCCAGCCCGGCCGGCCCGTTGAAACAGGGCACAGGCCCGCGACCAAAAAAAAGGGCTCAGGCCCTGTCCACGGGCCGGGCCTGGGTTCGAGCCCACGGGCGGGCCTACGAGTTCAAATTCTAAACATTTTATTTATTTTGATTTTTAATTTTAAGTTATTCATTTGTATATAATGTTAAAATAACACAAAATTAAAGTATAATGTTAAAAAAAATATTTATATCTATTGAATTTTTAAAATAAATATATTAAATAGATTAATTACTTGAAAAAATGAATAATTACATGTACATAACTAGGTTAATACCTACATAAATGTAAATAATTTGTATAATTCCACAATAATTCAAATTAAAATTACATATTAATCATTTATTAAATTATCCCCTATGGGCCTACGGGCCCAATTTAGGCAGGCCTGCGGACCGGGTCCGGGCCCCAAAACCAGGCCCAGGCCCGGCCCGTGAACGGGCCCGGGCCGGGCTTTCGGGCCTCGGGCCTGTTGAAGACCCTTAAACATACCAAACGATATCCATCCATTAATGACATCTAATTGGATCACCGAGTCCAGTAAGAAAATTTAAGTCCCACAAAACCCATACAAGGCCCATTTTGAAATATCTGTTTAGGATCCATTTAATTACCAAAAATCCATTGATAACCAATTATGTTCATTGAATAAATAAATACATAAATAGGATCTAATTAAATTTAGAAAACTTTTAGAATCCAATTAAACATTTAGTGATCTACTTAATTAATCACAAGTTTCTCTTTAGGTCTCTCTCCATCTCTTTTTCTTTACAATCATCAGCCCTTCACCATCGCATGACTTACAGGAGGTGAATAGGTCTATTTAGACTTTTTCAATGAACTTTTAATTCTCTTTTTATAAATTCATTGATTTTAGGATATGTTTAATCTTAAATGAAACATCAATCAATCAATTAATTTGTTAACAGTCATTCATGCATTCATGCAGAGTCATTTTCACAAACAATCACACACAAAATCACATACCACAAAAAACAAGGTTCACGAAGATCAAATCACTCACAAGAAACATTGTGCCTGCATCACAAATCCATTATAAGAAAATAAGAAGAAAGACAACTCAAATGCCATGCTCATTCCCAAATCAAGCCTTTCTGGCCAGCTCGTTGATCTTGCGTCCACCAAGCTTTGAAGCAACTCCAGTTACGATTCTCTCATATCCTGAATCTTGTGAAATCTCATTCAATTCTTCTTTTATATACACACACACACATATAAAAATATATATGATTTTCTTCAAGTCCAACAGAACCCTCCTTGTTCTATCATCCTTCTAATATGATTTCGTCCACAAAAGCTCAAATGATCCTAGAGAATATTGCTCAATAAAGATGTGAAAAATTAAAATTCAATAAAGAAGGGTTTACATATATATGGGATAAGCACCAAGGGTCAAGAAAATATGTTTTTCAGTTCTCTCACCCTTGTATGGCGTAAGGAAGAATACATGGGAATAGCCTAAAAAAATTGATTGTTTTGTTAGAATAAACCCTAATAGTTATATCTGGATAAAATATGATAAGATCTGATAACTATTCAAAGAACATGTTAGTTACTTATTAGAGCTTATCTATGATAATGGATAAAAATACAGATTCTAAAAACTGTCATATCTATTAAATCAGTCAAACTTCTCTCACACTATTCTCAGAGGTATAGTTGTCATTTAAAAATTCATAAACTCTTATTCATCCATTATCAACTACTTATCATCACTTTATTTAGAATGAACCAAACAACAAAAAAATTTTTACATTTTCCAATTAGAATAATAGAAAATGCAACTAAACAAAAATTTACTTATTTAGCCCGAGTTGTTATCTATTTCAGTATAGCTATCAAGAGCAAATAACTCAATATCATAACTCATACGTTATTGGGGGGGGGGGGGTGTTTTATGTTTTCGCGGAATAAGTATCGGTTAATATAAACCTCGAATTAGAAAACCTGTTCTAAAATTCCTTTGAAAAATTACTTTTGTCCAGATGGTCCATCTAGTTCGTCTAGATGAATCCAACACAGATATGATCTAAAATTGAAAAGATATACAGTTTTGCCAAATCTTAACAACTATAATTCATTTTTTCAATGATCGTCAGGGTTGATCGTACCCAATATGGATATGGGTGCGGTTATTCCCACCACCCCAATTATCATTCCCACTATTCAAAATTACCAAAATACCTGATTTTCCTTTTTTATAAAACAAGATTGATCCCACCACCTATAAAATATTATTAATATCAATCGACATGCCTCTTGTCGAGAGGTTCTCCCTCGGCCGACTATTTACAACATAAAAATTGTTCCCCGTTCGACAAAGCATATGTCGATCAGTGTCACCAACAATCGACATTAGTCTTGTCGAGTATGTATGCCATTTTTACTGCTTAAATATGCTATGTTCGACAAAGCTAATGTCGATAGGTGTCGCCTGCAGTCGACCGGCTCCCAGTCGAACTGGAACTCCCTATGTGACATCCATTCAAAACTATCAACTCAACCACTAATATCTGGATTTTGTTTTACAATAAAAATTTCAATAAAATATTTGATCAACTAAAATATAAATGACAAGACATATAACAAATCATACCCATTGATCAAAATTATCACAGCTCTTGTTTTTCTTCTTCTAATTCTAATAACCAACCAAAAATCTGGGTACAAACCCCTTATCATATCAGCACATTCTCTTATTAAGAGACAACAAGAAACATAAAAATAAAAGAGGATGAAATCAATAACATTCTCCCCATCAATCTTTCTTCCTTCTTCTTCTTTACTTTGCCTCTTCTTCACTTCTTCTGATGTTCTTTATCTTCAATATATTTTCTGTTTTCATGAAACTCTAGGCTTCCCCGATTGATGCCACCACATTTTGCAAATAACAAGTGGAAAGTATTAATAGGAATTGACTAACCTATCCTCTCATTACCAAACAATGTGCAAATAACAGGTGGAAGGTATGAGTAGGAATTGACTTACACCTACAAAGTATTGACATGTCGTCGTCAATTGGCGTTCTGGTTAATTGGCATTCACTTAAAATTTAACCCGGTTCGATTGTATCCCTGTTGAAGAGCAGGTCGACAGAGATCCTGTCGAAGTTACGTGATGGAGATCGACAGAGCTCATGTCGACCTGGGGACCATATTTGACACTGAATATGTCGAATCCATATTTCCAACCTTTCTTATCATTCACAACTCTAAACTCTCAATCATCATAAATTCAAATTGATCGAAAACCCTACATTTCTCTCAAAAATATTAACTTCCCATGAAAATCATAATCTTCTCTACCAAAACCATTAACCTTCTCTACCAAAACCCTAACCTTCTCTACCAAAACCCTAACCTTCTCATTGAAAACTCTTAACGTTTTCAATAGATCACCAATAACAAATAAAAAATAAGAGATAATAAAAAAAATTATTTCTTCACTTGGGAGGGGGTCATGGGAAACACATGATGGACCGATGCACAAGGATCGACGGCATGGCGACGTCCACACGATGGGAGGGGAGCGAGCGGGAAGGACAAAAGAGGGAGAAATCTCAGTCGACAGAGAGAAGAGAGAGGTATTACTTGGCTAGAATTGTAGGTGGTGGGATTGGGTATTTAATTTAGAGATATATATTAGGTTGTGGGTTTGGTGGAAAAACCAAAGTGCAGGTGGGGGGTTTAAGAAGGTTGTGGGTTTCATAAATTAGGTGTGAGAGTATCGGCACCCTATGGATATATAGCAAAGCCAAACATACAATCATTAGTGATCCAAACAGACAATAATTAGTGGTCGTCCTTCACTTCTGATCCTAAGACAAAGTACAACTTTGATGTCTATCTACACTACTCATGCCATGGCCACAAATCCTCACATCCACAGCAATAGATATTTCTGATATATATGTGTGTGTGTGTATATATATTTTTCCTTCTTTTACACCTCTGCGTCTCTTCCTTTGTATATGATTAATTGTCCTCCAAGCCAATGCTCATTGAACTTGAAGAGCAACAAATAAATGTGTCAAACAATATAAGAATGTCAAGTGATGACATGAACTCTGATGGGTAAGCCTTTGGGGAAGTCCACAAAGGGGAAGGCAAAGGGGTGGTCAGGCACTGCCAGTTCCCAGTCATATTTCAAGACAAGGTGGTGCACGAAAACCGCCATCTCAAGCTTTGCAAGCTCCGATCCTGCGCAGAGTCGAGGACCTCCACCGAAGGGCACAAAGTTTCCACTCATCACCGCCGCGCTAGAGGAATTTTTCTGAATAAGGAAAGGATTGTGTGTGTATATAAATAAATGACATGATCAAGTTCCCATTGAAGAAGATCATGAATATACAATAATTCTACTAAATGTTGACTTGAAGACATGCTTTCAATTTGGAGTTCTTAGTTACTTTAAAAAATTGTTCTTTTATAGGTAAAAAGCGAGATTTAAACTCAAGAGCTATATCTAGATGAGATGTATATATTTTCTTTTACATAGCACGAGTCCTTGGTTGGTCTTGGAACTTAATTAGGCATAATAATGTTAACTGTACTAAAAATGTGTCCTATGTGTACATTTATGAATATGTATTGCATATAAACTAAATGTGCTAACAAACAACAATTATATGAATCTCAATTAGGTCTAAGTTTAACTGAAATAAAATGGACCGGTTGAAAGTAAAAGAAAACACGGCATAAAACTCAAGCTTGTAAGCTGCACAAATAAGATCAATGACATGTAACATATTGCAATATACTTTTAAAATCATGTGCAAGTAATTTTACTCATGGGAAAAAAAATGATCTTAAGCAAATATTACGCAAAACAAAAGTCTCACAAAGGCATTAAATTCCAGAAGTAATTACTACAAAGAAAATAATAGAAAGTCACCCCAAATATTGTTTATACATATGCATATGCAAAAAATGCATATGCAAAAACGCAATAATATCTACATGAAGAGTTTAGACAATCTATTTTCTTAACTAAAACAAAATAAATCATAATACCATACCTAGATACCAAAAAAGAATCATCTCTGATGAAAAGTTAGTTCAACCAAATGTCTTTGACATTCAAAACATATAAAGTAGTGGACCAGACATGAAAATGCAGAGGAAGGAAGGAGACGCAAGAGTGACTTATAGGACCAGAGAAGGACAGCATCAAATCCCACAAAATCAGATCTCTTTTGAAAGGTTTGGACGTTTTAGTTTTTTTTGGAAATATATGTTTTGAACGGTCAAAATGAATGCATGCACGTGCACGTGATTCCAGACCCACGTGGGCCCTTCCACACATGGCCCGCCCTACCCAGCCCATACCCAGATTTCTTCATCCATGGAAATGGACGGCTCTCGTCACGTGTAGCACGTGCGTTGTTTTACATGTGTAAACGATGCAACATGTTTGTGACATGTTTTCGGGTATATATGTATATGTATCAAAATGTTGTAGATCCTTTGTACAGGTACTTAAGAAATCAATTTTTATTATTAAAAAAAAACATGTCAACTAGGGTTATAAGGTACAAACGTCACAGTACTGGTTTGTATTAGTTTTTTTCTTTTTTTTTTCATGTAATATCTAGCCCTTGATAGTTACAAAATGATGGTATAAATTTAGAAGAGTAACAACCACAAAATATAAAAAATATATAATAAATGTCCATTTCCATTTTATATTTTGTATTTATTAACTTTGTTTGTCCATTTTATTAGTTTTGACATTTTGTATTTAAGTCTCAAGTTAGCTGTCTCATTGTCCCTCATTCAGACATTATTCTATTTGAAATATCAATGATCACATTTCTCATAAAAAAATCAGTGAATAAATATTAGAATAAAAATTCCAATCCATGGGGCTGGTTGGGTAGGGGAATTGGAGAGAACAGGAGAGACTAATAGCCATAAAAAATTATTTGTTTAAAAGAAATAGATAAGTATCAATATGACAGAATAGATAGGAATAAGCAGATATTTGTATTATAGGTCTCCATGGAAATTGCGGTATTTCACCTAATTCATTTTACTAGTACAAAGGGGTCGCACCGTCAAATCAATTATAATCATCACTTTTATAAATCAAGGGACTTTGGTCAAATAATTTTTTTCATTTTTTATAAATATATTCACATCTTATTTATAATTTATTCATGGTTAATAAAAAAATAAAAACTTCATTAATACATTTCTTAATTAAAATAAGTAAAAATACACTAAAACAAGAAATCACTTATTCTACTTATATACCAGTCTATTCTTATAATAGATATATATATATATACGCTCGCGATTAGGTGCGGCGAACGGCAGGTGCGGCCGTGACGTGGGCCGTCTGATTGCGGGTCCATCGCATCCAACGGTCGACGTGAATCGCACCCGACCGTCCGATGCGATGGACCCGTGATCGCTGCCGCACCCGCAGTTTGCCGAACCTAATCGGTTATATATATATATATATATATATATATATATATATATATATATATATATATATATATATATATATATATAGGGATCCGATTACATGCAGTTTACGGTCGGTGCGGTGCGCGATCACGGGCCGTCGATCACGGGTCCATCGCATCGGACGGTCGGGTGCGATTCACGTCGACCGTTGGATGCGATGGACCCGCGATCGAACGGCCCACGTCGTAAACCGCACCGACCGCACACCGCACGTAATCGCGACCATATATATATATATATATATATATATATATATATATATATATATATATATATAACCGATTAGGTTCGGCAAACTGCGGGTGCGGCAGCGATCACGGGTCCATCGCATCGAACGGTCGGGTGCGATTCACGTCGACCATTGGATGCGATGGACTCGCGATCGGACGACCCACGTCACGGCCGCACCTCCATTCGCCGCAACTAATAATTTTCATATATACATAAAAATATATATAATAGTTCACATTTCTATCCAGACAGATATCATCGTATCATCAGGACTACTATTCAGTCCCTTTCTGTATAGGAAAAAAAATCCCAGTAATAAATGCGGTAGGCGCACGTGTGCATCAATCATATCGTCTATTTAAGAAATCGTACGATTCAATGTGTTCCACCACTTTGCGTTAAATCCAAAGCACCCATCGTATGTCAGATTTTAATTTGACCGTCCGATTACCCGAATTCGAATAAACGACCAGAATAAGTTAATTCAACGGTCCACGAGTCTGTTTGATTGAAAGTGTGACAGTTCCTATACACCAAAATTAGGTTTGGGAACCCAATGTCTCATTCTTGGATTTTTTTTTTATCAAATAGCTCCAACATTGATTTTGATTGCTTTCGTGTTTTTTTTTCTTTCCTTCTGATATGGATTTGATTTAGCCTAGTACATTTAAATCATTATAGATTTAACTTAAAATTGTACTACTTTTTAAAGCTTTATCCAATGCAAAATAAAACTTTGGTTGAATGCGAAAATGATGGTGTTTATTTCTCTTCCATGTCAATCATGGCTAGGCTGCTTGGAGGGCATCCACATAAAAAATAAATTATTTTATCAAAAAAATATTTATATTTGTTACACATTAAAAACATATCATTTAAATATATATGGATCGTATTTAGGAGTACATCTAGGTTTCGCTTAACCAACATAGTTCGCTTAACCTACATAGTTACTCAACTAGCTCTATTTAAATAACAAAATTAGATGGCTTAACCTCATCTACTTAGATTGAAATCATAGTGATTTGGATAAATTTTAATTATTGTTCACATGAAAGTTCATCAAATAATAATAAATGAGTTTCAAGTCATTTGAAATTTAATCTACTGGCATGCAATGTCGGCCCTTGATATAGATAAAGTCCAATTTGATTAGAATGCTGAATTAAATAACTAGTGTTTACCTAAGCTCATATGTTCTTCAAAAACAAAATTAAAATAAATGAATTAGAGACAGGATAGACATACCTGCCATCTCCATGGATTGAATTGCTGGGGGTCTTTGTAAATAGAGTCGTCCAAATGCACAGCCGTGAATACTGGAAGAACTTTCCATCCACATGGAATATCATAACCTGATTATTTAAGAAATAATTCACATATTGAAAATATTAGTTAATTCCCTCAAATATATAACTTGATTTATTTCCATTACAATAATTCACCCAAAAAAAAAATTTACCTTTGTATTGAATATCCCTAAGAGCTTTCCTGTGGATGAATCGAACGACATTACCAAGTCGAAGAGTCTCATTTATAACCTTCACAATTTATCAAAAAAAATTTATTTATAAAAATCAATATTTAATTAGTCCTTCTAATTATTTAATTTTCAAGTTATTAATAAAAACTTACACAGTGAGTGAACTCCATTTGTTTGTAGTCATCCCAGTTCAACCCAACATCTCCTTTTTGTTTCTTGTTACTAGCAATCTCAAGGTGTTCAACCTGATTTTAATTTATATATGTTGACAATAAATAGATAATCAATTATGTATAGATAAAAAAAATTAAATCACATACAAATGTTATATTATGATAGACGATGTTTATTTAAATTATTACCCGTAATTGTCGAACTGCTTCGGGGCAACCTCCGAGGAAATAAATGGATAAAGCTATGGCCACAGAAGAGGTCTCGTGGCCCGCGAAGAGCAAACTCAAGATCAAATCAAGAATCTGCTCCGTCGAGAGATTGGATCGCTTCAACACCCAATAGAGTAGATCATCCTCATCTCCGTCTCTGTTCATTCCTTCACAATTCATCACTTTTATCCGTTCTTTCATCTTTTGTTCGATCACTCTTAGTATGCTCGATCGCGACTGTAAATAAAAAATGACATAAATTAATTTATTGTTAATAAAAAATTGTGCTAAACATAGTTTAAGTAC
Source organism: Acorus calamus (assembly GCA_030737845.1). Taxonomy (NCBI): domain Eukaryota; kingdom Viridiplantae; phylum Streptophyta; class Magnoliopsida; order Acorales; family Acoraceae; genus Acorus; species Acorus calamus. The sequence continues at coordinate 9,448,683 of CM060876.1, read as the reverse complement.
ACTTGTCTTAAAAATAAATACACAGATAATTAAGTTAATATTAAAAGATATGAACCAACTCGAAAATATTATTATCACATGCGTCTATAATAATTGGATACATCAAAACATTGATAATTATAACTTAATTGGTACAAATATATGAAAAAAACCTAAGCATGAAATAAAAAGAACTTCGCATATATTTTTCAACAAACTAATGTTAAGATTTCTCATCACCAGAAAAAATAATAAATAACTAAATAAATAAAATCAAATAATATGAATTCGATCATATCTTTTGTTTTACATTCGCACATATTTGTTTTCTTCTAAATGAAATAGATATAACTACAATTTCTGAAGAAAAAAAAGAATTCGACCATACCCGCAAAGCCTTCCAATAAGCAGTCCATGGAAGTTAATAGGGGCAGAAACCACACCCTTCATGAATGTGATGTATTCCCTCTTCAGCTGCTCAGTCTCCACCTCTCCTGGTCCCATGCTCATGATGTGCTTTGCCATCAAATTGAACGTGAACTGCATTTAATTATAAAAAACTATTTTAACAAAAACATACACACACATTAAAACAACCTCTCCCTTTCAAACACTCTAAATATCACACCTAACCAAAAAAAATGTAACCCAACCTTCTTTGCCTCCTCTTGAGCTGAGAAAGTCCGGCCAACCGACCACGAATCCAAGACGGAGAGCGTGTGGAGCTCGACGTCGCGGAGGAGGTGCGACCGGAGCTTGGCGTGGCTCATAAAGTTGAGAGAGATCATCCTCATCTGCCTATGCATGTCTCCTACTAACACAAGCATAGACCACTTCCCAAGTATCCCTCCTATGCTCTTTGGGTAGCTGCACTCGAACAATTTCCCCTCGTTTTGTAATATGTACCTGTTCAAGCCTGCATCGGCTGAAACTATCGTTGGCTCACCGAACAAGTTCGATCTATATATCTTTCCAAACCTAGATAAACAAATTAACCCACAATCAGGATGATCAGTTAAGAAGAACAAGTGGGTTGTGTTTGATTTTAATATATATATATATACCTTGATATGTGGTTCTCCATGAAGTCACCCATGGTGGTGGCATGGTGAGGTTTTAAATAGGGGAAGGTCTCTCCTACAAAAGGCCAACCTTTCCTCCCTGGTGGGAGTTTGAATCTCTTCTTGTTCTTGTTCTGATATTTGGTTGATTTGATGCACAGAATTAGAGCCATCAGTACTGCTGAAGCAAATAAGAAGAAATGAAGAAGAGAGTCCATACTTTGATGAAAAGAATATAGAAGCTCTTCCAGCTCTAATGGAAGAGATGTTCTCTATATATATAAAGAGAGCACTCGTGGAGAGCTTGCTTTAAAGTACTCCTTTTCTGTCTGTCATTGGGAAAAAAGAAAGAAATTAAAAAAGAAGGAGCTCATGGACTCATGTGACTCGATATGGACAATGAAATTAGACTCTTCAAACTTTTAATAATTTGATCAATGTCCACACTTCAATTCCTATCCCTGTCACATCTCTACCTAAGGTTTTAGTGAATATTCCGAACATGTTTATAAAACCGAGATCAGACCAAATTTCTCGTTTGGCGAGATCTTCTCTTCATTTTATCATTATTTGTAATTATTATACATTAAAATCATTTATCATGTACTATTAATTTGTGAGTGTATATTTATCTTAACAAATGAAACATTAATGAATGTTTGTAGCACACGAACTCTATGACAATGATGGACCATCATTGATCCAATTACTTAATCAAATCTTAATCCAAATCAAGGGGAGTGAACAAATTAAATTAAACAAAATCTTTGACACACATGTAAAGTATCAACTTAGGGAATCTAAGCGTAGTTAATTAAGTTGATCGGTTCTCTCATTATATATATGATATATGAAGCATGTGCACCCTTTAAGAAGAGGATAACATTATGATCGAGTCCCTCTTTTTTTGAATATATATACAGCTAAAAAGGGGAGATCACCCACTTAAAAGTATCAATTGAAGCTTAACTGAATTTTAACGTAACCTGTACGATCCAACTTGTAGTGTATATTATAACTAAGAGAATCAATGTTATCAACTCCCCTAGCATTTGATTCAGCTCAACCACCAAGAGATAATTAAAGAAAAAGGAGACACTTTTGAGGGCCAGATGTCTATCAATTGGAGAATGTTTTATGATAGCTCAGAGTGGCTGTACAGGTACCATATCTTCCCTTAAAACTAAGCTGTGCTCACTAATGACTGTCATGTGCAACTGTGGGGGCATGGAAGGAACATTTTTTTTAATAATACACAAGTAGAATATTATGCCTATTTCTTTAGGGCATTAAGTTTCATTATTATATTATGTTTATTAATTTTTTAAAGGTAGGATTGTTATACCCACGCCAGGCTCCATGAGTTAGCCTATAAGGGATGTGTGGAATATTTTAAAATTTTGATTGTTTATAATGGATGTAAGCTTCTGTCGTGATTTTGTTAGTTCTGATTTTGTTAAATTATATATGTTTTATATTATTGTATTACACGTGTATTGTTGTGTTACACGTGTATTAGGTCTTATATATAAAGGGTTTTAATCTCTCTCTAATAAAAAATTAGGTCTCATTATTCTATTCTTCTCTAAAATCTAACATGGTATCAGAGCCATATCAAAAATCCTAACCCTAAAACTTTCTTGTTTTAGATCTCTTTCTTCATATTATTATTATTATTATTATTATTATTATTATTATTATTATTAATTTTGAATCTCCTTCTTCTTTTGAGATCCTATTTTTCGTCTTCTTCATCGTTATCTTTGAGCCCCGTCGTCTCCGTCGTTTTTTTTTCATCGTCTTCATCATCTTCATTGCGCTCGTCACGCTCGCGCCGATCTAGCCCGTCGCATACCGAGGATTGTCGCGCTTGTTTTTACGTCCATCTACAAAAAAAAAAAAAATGACTTCGTTCTGAGATAGTCGAAAAAAAAATTGTTTGGTTGTGACGTCTCTCTCTCGTACCAACAAACAACAATAATAATAATAATAATAATAATAATAATAATAATAAAAACAATTGGATTTAGTGGAGTTAGTGGAGTCCACGTCAGCGAAAAAAAAAACAACGTGACAGAAGCTCTTATTTGGTTATTTATTTATTTATTTATTTTTTTTTTGTATTTCTCCACGGTCTGGATTAGTTTTGACTCCGAATATAGTCATTTTGGTACTCATTTTGCTCCATTTTTCATCATCTACGCATCTGTGTATTTTTTTTTTCGTTTTCATCTAACATCTTCTCATCATGACGTTGATGAACATACCGCCTTTGGATCCGGTATATCCGAACTCATCATCGAAGATCACTACTGTTGCTTATCAGACTATATATGAGGGTATTCTGGGTGCCGCCCCTCATGTGAATTCCTCTCGTGTGCGATCTTTTTGCGCCTATTGCAAGAAACCAGGTCATCAGATTATTGACTGTTGGAAACTTCTTTCGGAAAGGCGTCAGATTTTCTGTGGTCATGGCCAGCGTTGTCCCACTACTGCTACAGCTACCTCCACAACACCAGGTCAGCCTTCCTCGGACCAATTTGGACAGCTCATTCAGTGCATCGATCAGCTTCTACTTCAGCGCCTCGATCAGCTTCCACTTCCACAGCCTCCGTCTGCTCCTTCTACTCATTCTGTCTTCTCTTCCACAACGGGTGCTTCTATCTCTTGGATTTTTTATTCTGGTGCTTCCCATCATATGACGCATGATAGTTCTGTGCTTACTGCGTGCTCACCTGCCCCTTCCAATTTACCTCCGATTCACACTGCTGGTGGTTCCTCCTTGGTCATCACACAGTGTGCTTCTATCACCACCACCTCTGATCCCACTGGTCGTCTCTCCCCTTCCATTTGTATTGCATGCGCTGGATCTCTGCATGAATCTTATTTCTATTAGTCGTCTCTGTGATTCTGGTCTGACAGTTTCTTTCACTTCCTCTGGTTGTTTTGTGCAGGATCCACGTTCGGGACAGAGGGTTGGTGGCTTATACTTCGTGGAGTATCTGCATCTTCCAATTCCAGATCCTTCTGTCTTTTGTGGTAGTGTTACCTCTCATACCGACTTGTGGCATAAAAGGTTAGGTCATGTCTCTGAGTCTTGTCTTACCAACCTCTTTGACTCTGGTGTTTTAGGTTCTGCTTCCTTTTCTCCTTTATCTATTTGTGAGGGCTGTAAATTGGCCAAACCTGTAGCCCTTCCGTTTAGTTCTAGTAATAGTCAGTCCACCAGTCCTTTTGAGTTAATACATTCTGACATTTGGAGTTCTGCTCCTAAGCAATCTATGAGTGGTTTTTCATATTATATTATCTTGGTTGATGATTATTCTCGGTTTACTTGGGTGTATTTATTACATAATCGATCCGAGATTGCTCACATTTATGATGTCTTTACCACCATGATACACACTCAATTTCAGGCTCGCATCAAAACTTTTTGGTCTGATTGTGCTACAAAGTATGTTTCCTCTAGCATGTGTTCTCTTCTTCAATCACATGGTACTCTTTTTCAACAGTCTTGTCCTTACACTCATGAGCAAAATGGTGTTGCTGAACGCAAACATCGTCACATTCTTGAAACGACTCGTGCTCTGTTACTCTCTTCTTCAGTTCCCCAACATTTCTGGGCTGAGACAGTTCTTCTTTCTGTTCATCTCATTAATATCACTCCATCCGCCGTTCTCTCTGGCATGTCTCCTCACGAGCGTTTTTATTCCTCTCGTCCTGATTACAATCGTTTGCGTGTTTTTGGTTGTACATGCTATGTTCTTCTCCCTCTTCATGCTCGCACCAAACTTTCTGCCCAGTCAGTTCGTTGTGTCTTTTTAGGGATCAGTTTCGAGCACAAGGGTTATCGTTGTTACGATCCCGTGGGTCGTCGTTTTTGGATCGCTCGACATGTGTCATTTGTCGAGGATGTTCCTATTTTTCTTCTACCTCCACTGAGTCCAGTCCTGAGTCTACATCTATTCGGCCATCTCCACTTGAGTCCCTTCCTCTTCCTGAGCCACCTTCCGTGTCTTTACCCTCTCCTAATCCTCCTCCTATTGAGTCTCCTCTGATCGAGTGTGATATTCCGACCTCCTCTCCCATTCCTCATACAGATACTTCTCCTAATGGTGCTCCACCTTCTGCGCCTGACGCCCCTCTTCCTGATGTGGATCCGAGTTGCATAGCTCGCTATCCTCAGCGCGAGCATCATCCACCTGCCCGCTTCAGTTTTGATGATGGCCCCCCTGATCGGTTTGGTTTTTCTTCAGTGAGTTCATATTCTCCACAACTTCAGGCTTTTCTTGCAGCTATTCATGCTCATCGGGAGCCACGGTCCTACCAAGAGCTAGTTCAGCACCCTGAGTGGCGACAAGCAATGGATGAAGAGTTTCAGGCGTTTCAGGAGACCCATACATGGGATGTTGTTCCTCTTCCTGGAGGTGTAGAGCCAATCAGTTGTTAATGGATTTTTAAGGTCAAACATCGACCTGATGGATCCATTGAGCGACGACACAAGGCTCGTCTCGTTGCGAGCGGTTTCACACAGGAGTATGGGATTGATTATGAGGAGACCTTCGCTCCTGTTGCTCAGATGACCATTGTTCGTACTCTTCTTGCCGTTGCAGCTACTCGTCATTGGCCTCTATTTCAGATGGATGTGAAGAACGCTTTCCTTAACGGGGATTTATCAGAAGTTGTCTACATGCAGCCACCTCCCGGCCTTTGTACTCCTCCTCAGCATGTTTGTCGTCTTCGGCGTGCTATTTATGGTCTTAAACAGGCACCTCGTGCGTGGTTTGAACGCTTTCACAGTGTTATTGTGGTGGCTGGTTTTGGTGAGAGTTCTCAGGATCCCTCTTTGTTTGTGCGATCGTCCTCAAGGGGTCGGGTTATACTACTTTTGTACGTGGATGATATGATTATTACAGGTGATGATTCAGCTGGTATTACTCTTGTGAAGCAACATCTCAGTAGTCGGTTTCAGATGAAGGATTTTGGTACTCTTCGCTACTTCTTTGGACTTGAGATTGCTCAGAGTAAGCGGGGGATTCTTCTCTCACAACAGAAGTATACATCAGACATTCTTCATCGGGCAGCTATATCCGACACTCGCACAGTTGAGACTCCGCTTGAGCTTCATGTAAAGCTTCGTCCTATTGATGGAGAGCTTCTTGCAGACCCTACACGATATAGACAGATTGTGGGTCAGCTTGTGTATCTTTGCATTACTAGACCTGATATTGCTCATGCCGTTAGTATTGTTAGTCAGTTCGTTTCTGCTCCTCGTTCAGTTCACTATGGTGCTCTCAAAAGGATCCTCAGATATTTGCGTGGGACTATCACTCGATCGCTCTATATGTCATCATATCACTGGGCAGGAGATCCTACTACTCGTCGTTCTACTACAGGCTTCTGCATTTTTCTTGGGGACTCTCTCATTTCGTGGCGCAGCAAGAAACAAGATGTAGTTTCACTTTCTAGTACAGAAGCTGAATATCGAGCGATGGCCACCACGACTAAAAAGATTATTCATCTTAGACGTCTGCTAGTCGATCTCGGAGTTGATGTTTCTGGTCCTACTTTACTTTATTGCGATAATCGGAGCGCTATTCAGATTGCTAGCAATCCGGTTTTTCATGAGAGGACCAAACATATAGAGATTGACTGTCACTTCGTACGTCAACACTTCCTTGCTCATACACTTACGCTTCCGCATATTTCTTCTATGGAGCAGGTTGCTGACTTCTTTACAAAGTCTCATCCCGTTCCACGATTTTAGTTTCTTATCCGCAAACTCGCATTGTTTGATCCACCTTGAGTTTGAGCGGGGGTGTTAGATTATATATGTTTTATATTATTGTGTTACACGTGTATTGTTGTGTTACACGTGTATTAGGTCTTGTATATAAAGGGTTTTAATCCCTCTCTAATAAAAAATTAGGTCTCATTATTCTATTCTTCTCTAAAATCTAACAACATCTAATCTTATTTTTAGCCTTAAATTAAATTAAATGTCTGAAATATTTATTTCAAAATCCATATAAAAATATTTATCTTTGTTGGACTGAGTTTGTATCAGTCAATTAAGTCATGATTCACACTTTTTTCTAGGTATAATAGTAGTATGTATTGTTTAATTTGGAATCATCACTGTCAAATACGCATGGAAAGCAACACCAAGTCGCATAAACGAGAGTTTGGTGATAAATACTATATATAGATAAAACATTTTACACGTTCTATATATACTGTTTGTCCCGAGATGAAAAAATATAATAAAATTTCAATCACATATATATCCCAATTATTTTGTGTTATTAATAGCCTCTCTTTATCCCAACTGGAACAAAACATTAAGATTGAATGAAATTGAGTTTGAGGTCCTTAATGATGAGGGAACACATTCTCAAAGAGATGTGATCTTAGAACATGTAAGAGATAATTATGTCACTCTAATTGGATCAGTCCAGTCAATTGTAGAGAGTAAGAGAACACTCGTCACCTCCTATAAATCGTCGATTAACGAGTAAAGATAAGAAAAAAATCTCACCAATTTCGACTTGCTCACAAGATCTTCAGAAGAAGAAAGATAAGAGAAGTAGTCATCAAGAGTATCCACTCTTAAGCTCATTTTGTAGGGAACTCAACTTGACTTGTCCATTTCTTTCATTTTACATAGTTTATATAAGTCAAGGGAAGGGACATGCAAAATGGAAACGGTGCATCCATTCACTTTCGACAAGATAATTGGAGCGAGGAGGGCGCAGTACAGACCGTAGCTTCGACCATTCATCGTATCGCGCTAAACAAAGATGGTTCTTTGGCCGAGATCATCTACGGTGAGTCGAGGGTCCCAGGCGCCAGGTCCTGGGCAATCACCAAATCGGAGGAGACTAGTCAATACGCAGTGGTGTTGGCTACACTGGAGGCAGCGCACCTTGTCGCCGACACTTTGGACGCGTTGGTCTGGAGGTCACACCCGACAGGCGCCTTCTCCGTCAAGGAAGGATATCACTGGTGGCATAGGAACCACACGGGCGCCCCAACCATCATCCAGAAAGTGAACCAGATCTGGAGGTCAAAATACCACTTAAGATCAAGGTCTTCATGTAACACCTGGCCCAGTTCCAAGAGGTCATGGATTGGGTGAGGGTGAGGGTGTTTAGTCCCACATCGCCTAATGGGAGGAGATAGTCTGTGCTTATATGTGAGCACAACTCTTACACACCAAGACGCGTTTTAAACCCGTGAGCCCACTTAGGGGCAAAGCGGACAATTTCTTACTATGTAAGCCTAGGGTGTTACACTTCATGTGGTTGTTCTACCATGAGCGCTTGCTCACGATGACATAATGGGATAAGTGGGATCCCGCCTCTCCGACCACATGCATCCTTTGTGTGGAGGAGCCCGAGACGATCGACCATCTCTTCTATCATTGCAGGATCTCCAGGCAACTATGGGCGGCGGTGTGCGCAAGCACGGGACTCTCCCCCAACTTCAGATCACTGGAGGAACTTTGACAAGCAGGGAAAGCCTTGAGGAGGTCAATAGATAGAACAAGCACAGCGCGCATCATACAATCGATAGTCCTAGCGGCGGTCTGGTCCATCTGGATTACCAGGAACGCCGCACTGTTTCGCGGTACTCGAGTATACTATGAGAACATGTGAGAGCACTTCTGTGGTTGTGTTCGAGACTGGGGGCACTTCATGGCGGGAGCGAGGGAGGTGAATTTTTCAAATGGGCGAATGACGATCATCGAATAGTAAGAGGGCGACGACGGCCCATGGCTTGGGTTAGATTCCTCTTCTAACTAGGAAATCGGCCGTCATGACCTCCTCTTTGTATTTTCTTTCTTTCTCTATGTCTTCTCATCCCCATTAGAATTGTACTTCAAAATCAGAAATGAAATCGTGATGTCTATTTCTACCTTCTTCAAAAAAAAAGGGAGGGGACATGCAAGCCTCATAAAAGACAACAAATTCTATGTTGACTTATTCAATTCTAATGCTTTAATTGAAACAACAATAGCATCTACTTCAATTCTAATAAAACATTATTTAGAATAAAACACAGCTTGGTACAAATCATGATACGTTGGTTTGTAGTTCCATGTAACTAAGTTTATCCCCTTTCTTTATATCAAACCATCGCTTCACGAGGTGTGAACAAATTATACAGTATTATTGGTGAAAGCTCTCTCTTTATTTCATTGTGGCTTTAAAAAGGGTTTTGCTTTTAATTAGCAAAGAATGAAGTTAATTTTATTCCCAGAGAGAGAAGTTTTCATATAATTGATAGTTTTAAATGTATACTATATATAATTTAGATTATCAAAAGTAACATTTTATACGGATATATAATCACTGAAATTAAGATTCTATGGTATCTCCTCTCTTCCAAGATCATAAATAAGAAATATAAGAGTTAATTAAATAATAAGATTATGATTTATCATGCAAAATCTTGAATTTGAATAAAAATATAATTTTACAATAAAAATATGTTGGATTTAAACATATTTCGGAACAGATACATTGATATTAGTACTTGCATTCCAAATATTCAAAATCTGATGATTTTTAAATTTTTTAATATGGATTTGAAAAGATAAAGATATTTCACATTCTTAGTTACTTCAAAGTCAAATAATCATATTTTTATAATATGTCCTCCATTAGAATAGTCATTTTCACGTTCCCGGATAGAAATACAGAGAACATGAGTTGCACAAATCAAATCCAAGTCCAACAATGAAACCTAGGACCAAACTAGCTAGATTCACATTTTCGAAAGATAAAAAAAAGGAGTGACCATATCAAGACCAGAAAAACCCAAAGAATGACTAAGAATGACTCGGACGATATAATATAGGAAAATGTTATACTCAGTTTACATCTCAGTCGGTTTCTCAGACCTCACGTAGGATCTGACGTGGCGAGAGCAGGGTGACGTGGAATCATTTTGAAGATTTTAGGCGGGCTCGGATGGGTTTTAAGGATTTTGAATTTCAAATTTTTGAAACCAACTCACAGAACCCACTGACAAGCATTAAATGATTTAATATTTTTTTTATTTTAACTCCTCTTCTTCACTCACCCCCTCCTCTCCTCTTCTGACTCAGATGCTCTTCAAACCCTAAACAATGGAGGATCCTCTTCGCTTCCTCCTATCCGTCCCTCCCCTCACCATGTCCGATCCCCTCCTCCGCCCCCGCTCCCTCCTCGCCGTCAGATCCGACCCCAACCGCCCCCGCCTCTATCTGATCCACCGTCAGATCAACGACCACATCAACCTCACCACCTCCTACGCCTCCTTTACCCACCGCCTCAAGCTCAACCACTCCAAACACGTCCACCTCTTCTCCGACCTCTCCCACAACCTCTCCAACCTCATCTCCTCCTTCCCTTCCCCCCCCCCCTCCAATCTCTCACTTGACCACCCCGTCGTCGACATCTCCAACTCCGACCTCCACTCCCTCAAGAGGCAGGTCAAGGAGTGGATCCGGATCAGGAAACAGCTTGTCTCCGAGGCGAAGGAGTCCTTCGACAACCAGCTCAAGATCCAGAAGCTGAAGGACATGATCTTCTTCGTCAACGAACAGCTCACCAAGGCCAAGAGGTCCAGTGCCTTCTCCAGCCTCATCGCCGACAAGATTAACCTCGGTGCGATGCAGGTGATGTTCAGGAAGGACTACAATGGCGTGCACATCGAGGTCATGGAAGTCGAGGACTACACGTTCCTCAACTCGTCGTACGTGCCGGTGCTCTGACAGCTCAAGTCGGCAAAGCTTCTCGAGTTCTACTTCCAGAACAAGATGGAGAACGCGACGAAGGACACCATGCATATGGTTTCATAAATCGCTGGCTTTCATTCAATGACTTGGTGTTTCAATTTGTCCAAATATGCTATGTTAAAAATTAACATTCGTGTTATATAAACATACACCTTTTTTTTACTGTTATATACTTACATTAGGTTGGTATATACCACTTTACGGATTATTCATCCAATATTAGTTTCATAAATTAAATATTTTAATATAAAATAAATTTCTTCCATGTTTTATAATTTTTTAGCATATGGTTTCATAATTTAAATATTTTAATATTAAATCAATTGGATCAGATGGATATAGCGTGCGATGAAACTTGAAAAAGGAGGAACAACCTAACCTAAACCAAGGGAGCAAAAAAATGTCAAAATATATGTGAGCTATGATTACCATTGAATTCATGGGTGTTGAATTTTATAGGTTATAATCCCAAGTCCCAAGTACTTTATTTGTCATCCAATGAGTTATATACCTCCTTGTATAAGTATATACCTACTTAGATCAGGTATATACTTATTAATGTTTATTATCCTCTAATAACAAAAAGATCCAATTGAATGATAAAATCAACGTATCACACGCAAATTCAAACAGCAAGAATGCCAACAAGCAAAAATTATTAACTTTACTTGTCAAAAAAAACAACACATCTACAAAGACCCATCATAACCTCAATCAATCTAAACCATCGTCATCACCACCATTAGCTAGAGCAGTGACGAGGTTCCTTGGAGACACCCAAATGGGAGCTCCAACAGAGACCGCGTCACCCTCTCCTCCTCCACCACCACCAATGTCTCCGCCACGTCCAACAGGTTCTCCATCTCGCCAATCAGCGGTACTTGCACATCCACCTACAACAAACAAACACATCATTAGCATCGACAACTCCACTCACGCATTTCATCAAACAGGTTGTGATCACCACTTGTGAGCTCATCAATGAATAGTCTGATGACGCTCAACGCAGTCAGATTGGACGGCGGGGTAGAGGAGATCTGAGATTTCATGTCGACGAGCAGCGAAAAGGACGGCGGTGGAGAAGACAATCCTTTCCTTCGTCTCCTCGTCTACGACGGCGGAGGGGACGGCGGAGGGGACGACGGTGTTCTCCTTCGTCTCTCCATCTGCGACGGCGGAGGGTGGTGGTGATTATCATCTTCGTGGAGCTGTTTTATGGTAGTTGTCATCGAGGAGAGAGAGAGAGAAACAATAAATAAAAATTAGAAAAAAGAGGGAAGAGAAAAATGAATACAAAACAATGTGGTAGCTCGAAAAAAATAGATGAGAACTTTTGGGGAGGAAATTTTGACAGCCTTTTTTGGATGCTGACGTAGAATAAAAAATAATAATACACGTGGATTGACTGACGTGGTCTGAGGTTTGGACAGTGTTTGTAAATGAGTGTAACAAAACTCTATAATATAAGTCGGCACGATATGTTCCCACACACGAGCGCGGTTCGCGATGTCGTGCGCCACGTGTAAACCAACCATTCGTCACCATGTGCGTCCCCTCAGGTCTATCCCTTCTTTATACAATTTTTTAAAAAAAAAAAATGTAAACAATCAACACCGTTGTTTGGTTCCGCGACTCCTACCACCACTGAATCTTTGCCACGTGTCCAAACTCAGTCCACTTTGTTATACCAAACTATATAGAAAGAGGGTTTTTATTTTTAAGTTATTATAAATTATATGATTTAGCGATCGATTCCTTAGTTTTTTGTATTTTGGTTTAAGTCTACAGATTTAAAGGTTATATTCTTTTAGTCCTTTCAATGACTAAAAAGAAATAAAATAATTTAAGGATAAGTCATTATGAAGGACTAATAAGAAACATACATTTAAATCTAGGGACTTAAAACGAAATATGAAGAAGTGAATGATCGATCACTAAATCATATAGTTTATAGGGACATTGTAACGCCCATGAAACCACAACTCCGTTTTGAAGCGTGAAACCCAGTTCCGTTAACTAAATTCTTCGAATTTCATAGTACTAACATTTTTTTCCTTTAATTCAGAGATTTAATAAAATAATACAACAATATACTTCATTCTTGAAAATAATAAAACATTAAAGATTCCACAATACTCCTAATTTGATCTGGATATCACTTATATAAAAATATACAACTTGATACAAATATGGTTACTAGGGAGATGGGTCAACTACATGCCAAAAATTTGATCAAGTCTTTCGACCAAGCAACTCTTAAGTGCTCACACCCTCGACCTCGTTCGCAACTACACGAGATCCACCAATCTAAGTCTTTAAATCTGAAATGTTAGGAAAATGAGGGGTGAGCTTTCACGCGCTCAGTGAATAGACACAAGTGTCATAATAATATATTGTACTTTAAAATAATCAGTTGTAAAGTATGTATGAAACAATTGTAATAATATAATGAAAATCTTATAATAAAGAAACCATTTAAAACATACAAGGACATAATAACATTTTTCTTTTTCAAATAAAACATGATGTCATAAACAATCTTTTCATGAATTCAAATTGCATGATGCATATGAATGCAACAGAAACACAAGCCCGCTTTCCATGACACTTAGCCGCAGAGATTTCACTTTGGAAATCGGACCACGTAGACATAGCCACCTAAAAATACTGAAACGTTATAGACCTAAAATTAAAAAACTCATAGAAAAAATATACTAATTCTTTAAAAAATATAATTATATATTAGTATATATATCAGTATATAATTTGTTTTATATAAAAATATTAATATGATTTTAAAAAAATAATGTTGACTGTAAATGAGACTATATAAGAAACTACAAATATCATATTCTATGAACAAAGAAAATGTTAGACTAAACTCTTTTTTTACAGTGTATAATGCAGACCATATATATTTTTATTTTTAAAAATAATTATTATTATTATTTAATAACGTATATTATTTTAAGGATTTTTAATTTTAAGTCCCCGTAAACTATAGGATTTAGCTATCGATCTCTCACTTCTTCATATTTAGGTTTTAGTCCCTACATTTCAATGATATGTTCATTTTTAGTCCCTGGGAATGACCTATTCCTAAATTATTTAGTTTGCTTTTTAGTTTCTGGGAGGGATCTATTCCTAAATTATCATTAAAATGTAAGGACTAAAATCTAAATATGAAAAAGTGAAGGATCGATCACTAAGTCTTATAATTTACAGGCACTTAATACTAAAAATCTCATTATTTTAATAAAAAAATTATGTAACGTAAAAATGACTTATTATAACAGCTCTTGCAAACAAATAAACAAGTGGGACCCAGCCTAGCCCAGCCGGCCCAAGTGGAGGACCAGGAAAGACAGGGACACCGAGACACGACCAACCACTACGTTTCAATCGTCAAAGACACGTGTGGGTGGAGGAGGTCCCACGATTGAGAGCGGCAATGATTGCGGCGGAGTAGATGCCCATGACGTCGGCACACGTGTGACAGAGTACTTAAGAGCTCGTTTGGATAGAGACATAATCTATCTTGAAGTTTATACCTATTCCAAGAATTGTTGACTTTATCAATGGAATAAAAGATTTTGTGTTTGACTGTGTTTTCATTTATTCTCATTGGGAAACGTAATAATAAAATTTGGAGTGTTTGGTTGATGAAGAATAAGATGAGAATAAGGTGTAAAAAGTTGATTTGACATGTAGGCCTATTGATGTATAAGAGGTGATGTCAGGTGATTTGATGTAATATGTGATTTGATAGGTGAATCCATTTATTCCAGTGGAGGAATAACACAATTCAATTGGTGGACTTGAAATACAAAAACAGTTTATTCTCTCCTAATTCCACATAGCTATACCCCCTTATTCCCTCTACCCAAACACCCATTTTATCTTATTCTCGTCAATTCTTCTCCTATTCCACTCATATTCCTCTAGCCAAACGGGGCCTAAGAGAAAAGGTAGGGGGGGACCATCATTGGTGCTTTTAAGGGATCCTGGTTGGAGACTGTTCAACTTTAGCAGTAGTTATTAAGCTGCAGTTCTCATTGGGGCCATAGGACAGGTTGGACATGGAATGTGATGGTCATCTGAGTATGAATGCCTTCATCTTTGTGATGTACAGGCTTTGATTAGTTAGCTAAAATCTTCATTCTCTATGAAAAATATCAGGATGTATTCCAAGAAAGCACTTATTTTTCAAAAAAATATTATGATTTATGTGTTTAGGAGCATTGTGACACACAGTTTTGTTTTTTTGCCTTATTTTTAATTTTATATAACTAGTTATACATTTACACTCATATTAATGGAATATACATATCATAATGATATTTTAACATTTTTTATTAATGAATTCATATAGCAATTCATTTAATTGTATATTTTAACTTGTACAAAGAGGGATTTTTAGTTTTAAGTCCCTGTAAATATGTCTATTTAGGGATCGGTCTCTCACTTCTTCATATTTCTTTTTAAGTCCCCATATTCAACCGTCTACGTGATTTTTAGTCCCTCTGTCAAACGTCCGTCCATACACCGTTAATTTTTTAAATGTGATTTTATTCTTAAGTCCATGTAAACTATGTTATTTAGTGTTAATTCCTTGTAAACTATGTTATTTAATTATCAGTCCCTGTAAAATATGAAGAAAGGAGAGACTAATCACTAAATAACATAGTTTACAGAGACTTAAAAATAAATCACATTTCACAAATTAACGGTATATGGACGGATGTTTGACGAATGGACTAAAAACCAAATAGGCGGTTAAATATAGGAACTTGAAAAGAAATATGAAGAATAGAGGGATCAATACTTAAATAAGCATGTTTACAGAGACTTAAAAATAAAAATCCCCAAAAAAAGTATCTTATTAGATGTGGTATACCATTTAAAAATAATAATAAAATGGTTGGGGGACTGGAAATGAGATTGAAAAAAATAAACATGTAACTATGTTTTAGAGCAACGTGTAGCTCTACCTCTTTGTTTAGATGTAAGATCTATGAGAAAAGGTTAACGTTAGACTCGGTCACCTTTACCAACTAAAACTTAGACCACACATGTTTTATTTAAAAATAATAATAAATTAACCTTATTTTATGAGGTATATGATTTGATAAAAAGTATATACTGCTGCATTTCGAATTAAATGAACTCATTTTTAGTAAGTGTCAGAAAATATTTAACGAACTATATGATTCACTAGATTTCTATTGAGATATATAAAACTATATTTTGGACTGTAAAAAAAATAATTGGGTGTAACAGCGCCCCTGAGAAAATGCACATGATCAGAGGCTACATAGGGCTAAAAAAAGGTTGGATATGGTAATTGTTTTTTTCAAATATTTTGAAAAATTTACAGAGAGATGTTTTTTTTGAAAAAATTATATGGTACAAAGATCTAATAACATTAAATTGATTAATTTAATGACATGAACTTATTTGAACCAATCCACTGAATGATATCATCATTGTCATATTTTAATAATATGATTCAAATTTTGAATTAAGCGATATTTGCTCTCACTTTAAAAAAAGTTATTGTAGGAATTCTCTAGAAACTCACTCTCAGATACAACAAAGTTTTCTTAGACTTGCGGTCAGTAAAACAAAAGTCTAAACAGACTCTCTTTAGATGTTGTGTTTATGGCAGATAGATGTAAGTCTAACAAGGTTTTGAAAAATAGAATAAGGTGAGTTTTTTAAGGAGGAAGAAGAAAATATATTTTCTGCAGATCCGATTTCCTTTTAAAGACCAAATCACAAATGTTCTCAACAGTTATCACAACTGTTCTCAGCAATTGAAGACAGTTATAATTATCTAGTAGTTAAATTCGAATTTTAAATTTAAATCTCAACTGCTTGATTTCATCCTCAATCAACGGCTCTTGATTTCTCTCTCAAATCCAACAGTGATCTTTAATTAATTGAATTTTACACACATAATGCATCACACAAAATATTTAAAATTAATGCAAAAAAAATTAATTCATTATTAAAACATTATAAGCATTTAACGCGAAGTGCTAAGTGCTAAGAATAAAATTATGCACGTGCGAGCACATATGCGATGCACGTGCAAACTCATGTGCACTTATACTTACTATTGGATATTTTCAAAAGTTGGGTTCAAAAAGTTGGGTTTAGTCATCCTTATGGGAGGATGAGAAGTGGTCATATTATTTTAGTCCCACATCGGTTGTTTAAAAAATGTTTTGAGGATTTATAAGGAGAGTTCATTCTATTCTAGTGAAGTCCTTTTGATGGACACCCTATAGTGGACATTTGATGCGGAGTGGTGCACGCGCGACGCGCGCGTGTGCGTATTGGGCGTTTTAGAGGCGCACTTGATACTTTGCACAATGTATCCATTAGATTGATCAGTTGGTGGTTACATTGATCAAGGGGTGCCATTAGAAGAGATGCATCATATGATGGACGATCTGGACCGCACGATCGCATGAAAACGGTGGGCCACCTATCGAATGGTTACTGTAACTCTCATTCATGAAAGGGTGTGTCTTTTGCACTAAGAGGCACAATTTTACCTATATATTGACACCCTTAGATCCAGAATAATAGAATAACAACCACTCATCGATCCTCCCATTTTTTCTATTACAAGTTAGTATCATTAGCCACTTAAAATATAGAATTCTAAGAGGTTGAAACAGAGAGTACACATTCTGTTTTCAATATCGAGTGAAGGCTTCATTGTATTCTGAAGGCTATACTTCATCATTCCCTGGTGTACTCACGGTTCTTACTGGAACGGGAGACGGGAGAAGCATGTCTAAAAGCATTCAATTTTGTTGATCCTTGAAGCACTCGCACATGTTCTATCTTCTTTCATTGTCCCGATTTCCAACACTTAATACACATCAACAACATGTCTATCATGTCTTCCATTATATATTATTCCAATCTAAATCATTTAACCAATGTGGGACTATTTGAAAAACTTTCTTTACAAAACCCAAAGTTACAATACATAAAAAATAAAACTACATGAAAATATGATTTTATTAAATCACATTCAACAATCCCCCACTTGATTTAATGTATTCTGATTACAATATCTACCATAAACATGATGTCACCATGCATACATAAATGTATCATTTGATTTGAACATTCACTTAGTGCAAGTAATTCAACATCCAACTAAAAATGGTGGTAGTCTTGGCCTTGAACCATATATTTTTGTGGTTGAATAGGAAATACAGCACACATAGGACATCAGCATAAACGAGAGTCCAATAACTTGCTCAACACAATCAATGGCCTTTGTGCTACCCGGTTTCATGAACGATCCAGAGAAAAAATCTAACTCTCTTGAGAGGCGGCACCACCTCTGCATTAATATAGGTGAAGTCCTTTGAGTGTCTATATTATATTTAAACATTTGTCCTAGGACTAGTACGTACTTCATTAAGAGTCTCAAAACTCATCCCTCAAAATTATAACAACCAACAATATTTGTCTTTTAAGAGAATTGATATAACAACAACTCATCCCTCAAAATTATAACAACCAACAAGATAGGTGAAGTCCTTCTAGTGTTTCTGTTATATAAAATTACCACAATAAATGACTTGCTTTACCCATTGAACTAATAAATCAGTTACAAATTGATTATAAGTTGGGTTTTCATCATTCAGTGTTCCTAAAAGTCCAAGAGTTTTAATCACATCCCTTTAGATGTGATTTTCAACAATCCCTAATCGGCTTTTGGTAAATGGATCAGCTAAAGTATTGTTTGATCTCACATATGTGATTGTGATCACTCCATCTTTTATTAATTGTTTCACATATTCATGTCTTAAACTTATATATATAGACTTATCATTGTATATCCCACTATATGTTCTTGATAGTGTCACCTCACTATCACAATAAATTGATATTGTTGGAGCAGAGATTAAACATACAGGAATATCCATTAAGAAATTTCTTAACCATGCAGCCTCTTTGCTAGTAGCGGCTAAGGCTATAAATTCTGATTTCATAGTTGAGTGTGACATACATATCTGTTTCTTACTTCCCCAAGAAATAGCAACACCACCTAGAGTAAATACTCATCCTGTAGTAGATTTACCATCATCTACATTCGATATCCAGCTTGCATCTGAATATCCTTCTAAAACATTTGAAAACCTTTAATATGATAATCCGAGTCCAATTATTTTCTTCAAAAAACCAAGGACTCTCCCAATATCTTTCCAATGTTCTACACCAGGGCTACTAGTGTATCATTAGTTTGCTTATGTCTTTTGATAACAAAAAATTTAGTATCCCATTCTGATTCACATTCGCCATGTCCGATGTCTTTGTTGCTTGACTTGCTTCGACACAGAGCATGTCTTTGTAAAACCAGAAATCTAATATCTCATTCTAATTCTCTCTCGACATGCTCGATGTCTTCCTCATTTGACATGATTTGACATGGAACATGTCTTTCTGAGACCAGAAACCTGATATACCATTTTAGTTCTCATTCGACATTGATCATGTCGAACAGGGTCCAGAAGGTTGACCTCTCCTCTGATATGAGATACACATTGTTGATATATTCCTAATGTTTAATTTATCAACATAACAATTTTCTTACCTTTTTATTTACACGCAACAATCTTAACACACCCACATTGAGAACCACACAACCCGCACACTTGAAGATCATTTGACACCGCAAAAAATGCATTATTGATCATTCATATGTTCAACAACACTAAAAGATCATTATAATGTAAATCAATCTCATAATTTAGTTACAACGCACTTCTCACCATATTTCTAGTAATACAAAAAAAATACATATTGTTCTAAACAAAACATATATGGAACTAAGCTCACGCTCTTGCTGACCATCGATTTGATTGGATTACACATTGAATTCACTAATATCCATATCCCCCCTGTCAAACCATGTCGAACCATGCCAAGCGAGGAAGACATT
The DNA here is from genome assembly GCA_030737845.1 of Acorus calamus. Taxonomy (NCBI): domain Eukaryota; kingdom Viridiplantae; phylum Streptophyta; class Magnoliopsida; order Acorales; family Acoraceae; genus Acorus; species Acorus calamus. The sequence continues at coordinate 9,428,885 of CM060876.1, read as the reverse complement.
GGGTATGTCGAGTGGGAACCAGAATGAGATATCTCAGGTTTTTGGTTCCACAAAGACATGTTTCATGTCGAATCAAGTCAAACAAAGAAGACATCAGGCATGTTGAATGTGAACCAGAATGGGATACTCGGTTTTTAGTTCCAGAAAAACAAGTGTCATGTCAAACTACGTCAAACAACAAAGACATCAAACATGTCGAATGAGAACCAAAATGAGATTAAGATTTCTGGTTTCGAAAAACATGTTCTATAAATCAAATAAGGAAGGTATTAGACATGTCGAATATGAACCAGGTGGGATGCCAAATTTTTTGTTCTGGTTACCGAAAGACATGCACCACGTCGAACTATGTCAAACAAGAAAGATATCGGACATGTTGAATGGGAACTAGAATGTGGCTAAATTTTGAATGTGGGGTGGGGACAAGATTTATGGGGAATTTGTAGGGTGGGTCTGGTTCGAGGTGGATTCAGTGTACCAAAGGGGTGAAAGGTGTCGGGGTGGGTTAAATATGAGAAAAAAATAACAAATCAAATTTTTTATATTAAAAAGGGATGGATAGAAAAACTTATGACTGTCATGCACCCATTTATTAAATCATGATACACATATTTCACTAAATCAATCTTTTTTTACTAAGGAATAATGCAAATAGCATGTACATACTTTATTATGAATGTTCATTATAGACAATTTTAATAAATTATAATTTTTGTAAAAGCAGTGTTTGTTCGATTAAGTCATTTTTCTCGTGATTATAGGGCATAAAAGTATTTTAAAAAAAGTCTGAACAACTATGATTTAAGTCAAATCTAGCAATACCTTGGACTGAAGTGTTTCACCCCTTGGGAGTGAAAGATACGGGAGGAATCAGAATCACACCTTCCTTCCACCCAAAAAAAAAAAAAATTTCTTATGGGTTAATTAATGCTGAAAGACTAATTTTCAACATGATTCAACTTAAATCAATCATCAATGCGTCATGATCCATCATTAAAATGTGTGAGATATTTGAAGGTAGATTAATTGCCAAAGATATGATAATATGTTGTACCTAACCCTATAAAAAAACTCTCCTAGTGTATAATTATGAAGCCCTTCCAATTCCAAGGTCAATCCTGAAAAATTAATGTGCATGCTTCGTACCAACCAAACTCCCCCACTTAAACATTTAGCTATATATTGAACACTTCTAACTATTTTTAAAATTAAAAACCATTAATTACTTGCTAACTTATTGTAGGCCAGTTTCAGGTTCACTGAATCAGAAAATAAAATACAATAAAATTAGATTAATTAATTCTAACTCAACGCATAATATGTTATAATATGATTGGGTCCATGAAGCTAACCTTAAATAATCGAAATAATTGTAATAATCTACTGTTTGGATTAATTAACATGAACCCTTGAAATAAGGTTACTGTGCTTTGATACTCAACTGTACCATGTGGGCATCCAAAACAATACAACTCCAGCCAAGTTTGGTGTGGATGAGATTCCATATTTTTTAATCTTTGGAGCAATAGTTTTGTTGTTGTAGCTGATATTTCATCACAATTTGTCATTTCTGCATTTGAAGTCCTTTTGACTTGGTCCAACCACCATATTGTCTTTATAAAAAGATAGCCTCTTTGGATCTTTGTGAATAAGCCAATCAATTATCAACTGCACACTCGTTATATATTTTCCATCACAAAAAAGAAAACTATATTGCTAGGCTTGATTGGTACATTGTCTGACATATTTTATATGGTAGGCACAATATCTGTCCTCTGATCTTCATCTTTTTTTTCTTTTATTAGATGAGTGAATTAAAAAATGGGAATTGATATTGACTTAGGAAGAAGTCTTCAGGATAGATGATTATTTTATGTGTAAGAATATATATATATTTAAGAAGATAAGGATAGGATCCTGGGTGAGAGTCTGAATAGCATTGAAAATGGCATTGATTGCCAATCACTGAATGTACCGGATATTGTGATAGATACTCTTTAATTAGTTCATCACCATGTAACAATGTAGACTGAGAACTGTATCAGTGTGTTAATTTTACTTTATTTTAATATAGAATAGCTAATGTGTTCTAGATTTAATTATGTCGCCCCAACTTCCAACCAATAAGCTACATTGAAGGATTAGACTAGGAGCATTCAAAGACTCTGTCCTTGAATTTTGAGATTATGATATCTCATATCTTGGTCTTCTAGCCTTGTTAGTTGACATTCCAGGCAAAAGAAGAGTTTTCCAAACGAAGGTTAGGTTGAGATTGCTCAATTCCTCAATACCTCTATTGCTTTGGGGACATACATACTTCAAAATGATTACAAGGACTACCCTCTGAATTGGTTGGTTGTCTGAACTCCCCATCCAATGGTGGTCCAATAGGGGTGTGCCATGCAAATGGCAAAAAAAAAAAAAAATCAAATCAAGAGAGAGTATTGCTATTTTTTATATAACAAAAAAATCAATGCATACATATTCTAAAATCTATTATGACAACTATAGATTATCTTTGATTGATCAACACATGATTTTTCTGTCTCAACCACAATGATCATCAAAGTGAGAGGGACAGCATTTAAGTGCTAAAACTCAAACCCAATGCCATGTGGTTATAGATTGTGCTATTAATCATTGAGTTATGGGTCTAAGTACATGCTTGTTAAAACTTATAAGTTGTAGATTATAGCTTTTAGCTTAAAATAAGCAATTTTTTTTTATCGGAAGGACCCCTGTGACTGACTTTACGGTCGAGCTGGGAAGACTACCTCCGCCTATTTGTCTCTGTCCTACGAAAATTTTTTTCGAATAATCGCCAACAAACCGGTGGATAAGTTGCATGTTTGTTTAAACTTATTGAAACTTATTTAAATTAAAAACAACTTTAAAAAGTCATAATCTCTAAGTTAGGTTAGGGGTGTTTTTCATATTATAACTTTTGGATTAAGGTTTAAAAAAATCTGTTGGACATTTAATACCCTTCACTTTATTAAATAAAAACAAATCTTTTCATCTTCTCTAAATATTCATTTCATCTAATAAAAATTTGAAATAACTCATATAAAATATTTTTTTTAAACTTAACTCATATAAGATTAAAATTTTGAATTTCAATTTTTTTTAATAAAATAAAATTTAGATTACAGATAGAATATATTAGTTGTGTTTTTTTATTAATAGAGATCAATTTCTATGTTTTTGTCTCTCAAGTTCTACTTTTTTAATTAATGTGGAATTCAATATTTCATTAAATTTTTTACATTTTATTTAATGTTAATGGACAATGAGTGAGTCATCATCATTTTATAAGTAAAACCACATTCTTTTATCAAAGAGAAATTAAATTTAACTTATACACATATAAGGGGTATTTTTGACAACTACACAACAAAAGCTATTTTACAGTTTATTCTAACAAACATTTACAATTGTTTATTCTCTCTTTTTCAACAACTACAATAAACATGTTAACTGCTTATCAAAAAAATTATAATCTATAATTTATAAGTTATAATCTATAATCTGTAAATTTAAGCTACAACAAACATGGCCTAAGTACATGTTAGTTAAAACTTATAAGCTGCAGATTATAGCTTTTAACTTAAAATAAACAGTTGTTGCATGTTTGTTTAAACTTATTAAAATTTATTTAAGTTAAAAACAGCTTAAAAGAGTCATAATCTCTAAACTGAAAATGGATACTTTTGAGATTATAGCTTATAAAATACATTAAATTTTTCTTTAGGACACTCGTGCCCTTAATCCGTTTTACTAATAACATGTGTATCTATTTTTTTACTATTACACTAAAAATCACTAAACTATCTTTCATCTTCTCAATTTTTTTACTGTTACAAAAAATACATTATTATTTTTTTTTTATAATTTCATATGTCACTTAATTTATTAAAATTCTAGAATTTAATATTTGAAAAATATTGTAGTGATTTTGAAGTATTATTTATGTTAATTTGATTTTCTTTTAAACACTTATAAAATTAATATTATATGTAAAAATGAACTTATTTTATTAAATATAAATCAATTTTTTACTTCTACAATTTAGGGGCATTTTTTACAATTATACAATAAAAAGTTGTTTTACAACTTATTAAATAAGCATCCACTACTACTTATTTACTGTTTTTAAATGGTTACAACAAACATGTCTACAACTTATCAAAAAAATTATAATCTATAATTTATAAATTATAATCTATAATCTATTAATCTATAATAAGTACTGCAACTAACATGACCTAAGCCTTACATATGATACATGATTTGAGTTTTTTTGTGTTGCCCTCGTTATACTTACACACATGTTTTCTTTTTTTCTTTTTCTAATGGAGAGGCTATCATGTTGGATAAGATGTGAGTAAGTGATTTCATGAAATACAGACATTAGAGACCTCTCTAAATCGTTGCTTTTAGGCTCTTTTGAAAGACAAAAAAAGTGGTCTGACTAAACCACTTGGAGATTGGAGTCCTTTGGCTTGATGGCTTTGATCAAAACCTTCTGTCCTACTTGTTGCACATGTTTCAAAAGCCAACAACAAAATCAATAACTCAAATCAATAACGTAGCTCCACAAGAAGAATATTTGGTTCGATCTAAATACCCATCTACGAATACAATTTGAGAAATGCACTGTGTTGCAAGTAGATTGAAGAGAGGGGAAAAAAAAAAACTCATTTATTATGAGATTTATGACTATTTTAGTATAAATAAGAATACAATGATTTTTTTTGTGGTGTTTTGAATTATTCTCGTTAAGAAACGTAATAATAAAGTTTTTGTTGTTGGAATAAAATGTTAATAAGGTGTGGATAAAAATTTATAAAAAATGAAAAATAATAACAGTTGATTTATAAAATGTGATGATTATTGATTTAACAATTGACCCACATATTCTTTTGGGTTGAATAATCTGTAATAACTTATTCCAGATATTTGGAATCCATATACCAACTTATAAAAAATACAGATTTTCATTTATTCCAGCTATGCAAACAATCTTAAACCCCTTATTCAATCTTATCCCTGGTTATTCACAATCTTATACTCCATCCAAACATGCCACAAATATTTTTTTCTTTTAAGGGTGCGTTTGGTCGCGCGATAGCAAAATTGATTCTGCAGAAATATGGGTTTTAAAACTGATTCTACAGGAAATTCACCCCCCTCAGCTTTTTAAAATCGCAGCTTTTGGACACTATTTACCTAAAATATTTTTACAAGAAGCTGCTACAGTAAAATTGTTTGGTTGCACGATTATAAAAACAGCTTCTGCAATCATAAAAGCTGCGCAATAGTGCAACCAAACACACCCTACCCACTATGGAATAGATAAAGTGGATTACTTTGAATTACCATTACTATGGGAGTGAGAGCTCTTACTGTAAATGCCCCAAATTCTTTTTTTTTTTTTTTAGAAATCTATCAAAAAAAATTGTGGGTATTCAGCAAAAAATCTCCAAATTTCAATTTGTATGTGGGTCCCATTTTATGAATTCATTTACCCCCCGTTTGTGTAACGGAATAGACGAGTATAAGGGCGGTATAAGGGTGGTATAGGAATGGATAAGAAAAATAGTTGTTTGTTTGAAGGGTATAACTTGGTATTACTAAGCCAATTTAAACGAGTATAAGAGAGTATAACAATTCTAAGCAACCCCTAGGATAAGCTATACTCACCTTATCTATTCTCATGGGCCCACATGTCAAATCAACTTTTTACACCTCATCACATCAAATCACCTATCAACACCTCTTATACATCAAATGTCAAATCAATTTTTTTACACTTTATTTATATTTTATTATTTATCAAACAAACAACTCAACCTTTATTCTTACGTTTTCCAATGAGAATAAAAAAAATACAACCAGACAGAAAATCTTTTATTCTTGTAGATTTGTTATCTATACTGGCATAGTTATCTATCCAGAATAACTCAATTCCGCTATCCAAACGGGGGGTTATAGTCCTCGTTTGTATTGTGGAATAAGAGTGGTTTAAGGGTGGAATAAGGTGGGATAAGAATAGATAGGGGAAATTAGGTGTTTGTTTAAAAAGTATAGGTTGGAATTACTATGCCAGTATAAATGAGTATAAGAGAGTATAACAATTCTAAATAACTTATAGGATAAGTTATACTCACTTTATCTATTCCTATGAGCTCACATGTCAAATCAACTTTTTACACCTTATCACATCAAATCACCTACAACACCTCTTATACATCAAAGGGCTCACATGTCAAATCAACTTTTTCACACTTTATTTATATTTTATTATTTATCAACCAAATAACTTAACCTTTATTCTTACGTTTTCCAATGAGAAAAATAAAAAACACAACCAAACAAAAAATATCTTATTATTGTAGAATTGTTATCTATACTGCTATAGTTATCTATCCAGAATAATTCAATTCTTCAATCCAAACGAGGGGTTAGAGCCTACTTATCCCACCTTCCTATGTTTAGGGTGGCCCAAGATATTGTCGGAGCTAGTGAAAAAGTATTTAACAACATTCATTGTGTGCTAAGAACTTGTTTTTGTATTTGAATGCCTTTATAAGATCAACATGATCATGATGATTTAAAAAAAAAGTTTTGGTGACTTTCAATTATACAGATAGGAGTCAACATCAGGGTCTTGCAACAGGTGAAGATGCCTGGGGAGGCAAGAAAGCCAGGTTGATCTCATATTTTGAGTGGGAGAAGCATCAATTGGTTTACAACTTTCCTGACAATGTCTTATTCTTCCTCCAATGGGAAGGGCTATCAGTTGGATTTGGGCCCCCTAACAAAGAATTACACCTACCAAATGGGGGTTCGAGGGATGTCTCACTAAATCATGGAATATGTCTCACTAAAAGCATGGCAGAAGTAGCCACAAAAGGCTAACTAATATAGTAGTGGAGATCATCTAGTTTGTTGAGTTTGAAAGATGAATTCATGACATCAGCAAAAAACTCACTATAGTTTTGATGTACTACTAACCAGTTACATCAGTATTATTCGTACTTAATTCATCTCTCAAGACTCAAGTGGACTAGTTCAACCACTGCTTGAAAATAAAACGTCACTACAAGAAAATTGACATTTAACGACGCCCTTTATCGATGGCCACAGGGAAAACCGTCGCTCATAATATTACAGAGATTGAATGTTGCACTGAAGATAGGGCATTAGCGACGGCCAAAGTCTGGCGTTGCTAAAGATCTCTCAGATTAACACATAAGTAGGTTACTGTTTATTGAGCGACGGCCAGAACCGTCTCAGAAACACTTTATACCGACGGCCGCACTCAGACCGTCGCTAATCTGTTATTAATAAATTGTTTAGCCCATCAGCGACGGTAGAGGCCGTCACTGATATAAGCATTACCGACATGGTCAGAAGTTGGCCGTCGCAAATTGTGCAGGTTAATTTTATTCACACGATATCACGATCTTTTTTTTTAACCCTAATTTTTTAGCCACCACTTTCCCTCTCTCCCTTTTCACCCAGATCAAGTCGTCGTCCGACCATCTCTTCCCCCTACGAACCGCCGCTTCGGCCCGCCTAAATCGCCTCGTCGGCACCGCTGCCCTCGCCATCGACTCAATCACTGCTCCCCCTCCTCTCCAGACCACCGCACCGGACCGCCAACCTCCTCAGCCTGTCCTTGCTCCGCACCGCCTCACCTGGACCCCTACCAAAGCCTATTCTCTTCCTTGGCTTTGCCCCACCCCCGCCAGCCCTTTCTCGGTCTCTTTCTCACACACCCTTCGGTAGGGACGATTGCTCGATTTGTAAGGCTACAGGTTCAAGTAATGTTGATTTACCCTATTTTCTTTGTTTGTGGATTTTTTTATCAATTTTAGGGGTTTTCTGATTTTTGCAAACAACACAGCAAATGATCTTAGGGATTTATTTTTTTCAGTGTATTGTTTGTGGATTGTTGGTGATTTTAGAGATTTAATTTTCAGTAGATTTATTGATGATCATTGATGTACATGGAAATGAGTTAAACAAAATTGATTTGGGAACAATGGAAGGTTCATTGGGATGGATAAGATTAAAGCAATTAAGAAAGGTGAGGGACAAAAAAAGGGGGTTTTTTTTTAATTTATATCTTGGCCCCTTCTTTTTAAATAAAGGAAAATAAAATATAAGAAATAAAAAGATTTTTTTATGGATTTTTTGTGGATTGTGGGGTTTCAAGATTTTTTTTTCGGGTAATTGGGCAGTGGGCACTTAAATTACTCATGGTTGGGGTTGGGTTATTTCTTGAAATAGTTGGAAAGTTCTAGTGGAAATGGTGTTGTGAGGATGTGGCATCAAGTCATGTGGAAAGCGAAGTTATTTATAATCACAGATGAATAATAAGAGTCATTTGGAATGCAATGTGTGTAATATTTGTTTAAGTGTAGAATAAATGTGAAGCTACTAAATGACATAATTATATATATTGCAGTGGCATCAGTGATTAAGCTATACTGGTATCAATAAAATGAGAGTACAAAGACCAAAATGAGAGCAGGGGAGGAAGAGCAGGGGAGGAAGACGGTAGAGATAAAGGAAGGCTGTGTGGATTTATTAAGTTAATTCTCAGATTATTGATGATTTTTTTTTCTACAAGTGAATAGAAATGAGAACGTTATATTATATAAAGTCCATCTATATGATGTTTAACTATTTGTAGTTAATTGATAATGTGTCTTTCCAGATTTAACAATGGCACCAAGATTGGGGACTAAGGATAAAGGCTAATTTGTCTATGTAAGACATATTTCTATCCATGTCATATGAATTTCATTATTTATTATGCTATTCATCTTTCATATATTTCCAATGTTTCATCAGACTACACTGCTGTCTATCAATGGATGTTGATTGTTCAAGTTGGCTGGTCAGATTTTTTTTCTACAAAGAAGTTTTGTGAATATGGGTGATATAAATAAAATGAGAAGATATTAGATAGATTTGTTATTATTTTAGGTTTGTTATTATATTAGTTTGTTATAGTTTGTTAGTGTGTTACGTGTAACACCATGTACTATTATATAGGGCTTTAGTCCCTCTCTATAAAGTTAGTTTCATTATTATTATTTTTTCTCCATCTATATCAGAGCCATAAATGATCCACAAAAATTTAATCTTCTTCCCCGCTCCTCTGGGGATTCGGAGCGGGGGAGGATTTTTGACCATCGTCGTTGTGTTGTCGTTGTCTTGTCGCGACGTTGTTATCTTCTTCGCGATTACGTCGCCCCCGCTGCCCCGGATACGTCTGAGTCGGGCGCTGCCCCGGCCCCGTGTCAAAAAAAAAAAAAAGGAATTTTTGGATTTGGTGGATGGAGTTTAGCAGCAGCAGAAAAAAAAAAAAAAAAAAGAGAGAGAGTTGGTGGAGTCCATCAGCAGCAGCAAAAAAAACAAATTTGCACGAACATCTGCGCTATGCACCTGCACCAAGATACGGCCCACCGTGGTCCACCCGGACTATCCGGATCCGGGCCCATCTGCCCGGATCTGCCGTCATGATCTGTCGGCACCTCCGGCCACCGTCCGACTGTCGCCGGTCGTTCCGGCATCGCCGACCATGTCATTGTTTTTATGCGTTTCTTTCCTGATTATTACCTCGTTCGGACTCCGAAACTACATATTTCGTTTTATCCATCGTCTCGCGTGTCATACGCCGTCGTCGTTGAAGTGGCGTCGTTTTTTGCAGCATCGCTGCCTCTTATCGTATCGCGCACCGTCGTTTTTCGTGCGCCGTTGTTTTTCGCGCCTGTTATTTCCGTACGTCGTTGCTCCCGCGCACCGTTGTTTTCATTCTTCTTCTTTCAGCGCGCCTCTCTTCTTGCGCTATGCACCATTTCCAATCCGCGTGTTTCTTTATTTCTTCTTCTCCGTTGGCGCATGTTCGCGCTCGTCTCACAACCGCCACCGGCCGTCCGTCACTGTCTGCTGTGGCGCATGTTATACCCTTCAATGGATGTTGATCCACCACCATGTTCACGTGCTGTCTCCGTTGCCTGTCCGCGTTTGTTGCCCTCCGTCTTCTCCTGAACCTCCGTGAGCCCATGTGTGCCATCTGATCTAGTGGACCAGCAATTCTTGCTCAAAGAGCGGGAGCATTGTATGTCAAAGAGCGGGAGCGACTCTGGTCAAAGAGCGGGAGCCTGTTCAAGAAGAGCGGGAGCGAAGTGATACAAAAGAAAGAGATTATCAATTCCAAAAATAAATTGGAGGTGTTTGAAAATAAGTTTTGTTTATCATCTTTGGATAAGGGTACAACCCTTCAGAGTTTAGGAGAGGGTGTTAAAGATATTAGATAGATGTTATTATCTTAGGTTTGTTATTAAAGTTTGTTAGTTTAGTTTGTTATGTTACACGGTAACACCACCTTGTACTATTATATAGGGTTTTAGTCCCTCTCTAATAACAATAGTTTCATTATTATTATTTTTTCTCCCTTATTTCTAACATGTAGAAATTGACATTCATACGAGAACAGTAAAAGTTTCTGCATTCAAAGCATGTATGTGAAATGGTTAATGGTTATATTAGTCAAATGCAGAACCCATAGTTCATTACATTATTAGACATTTAAATATGTTTTGGCCATATAAATGACAATTGTTGGAAATCATTTTTTACTTGAGAGATTAGTATGGATGCAGAAGAACACAGTTAAGCAATGTTACTGCATTTCTTCTTTTTTTCAGGTTATTTATATACAAGTTGGATAAGGCTGGACTAGCTTGTGCTAAGAGCATGCTGCTACATATGAAAACAAACAAATAAGAAATAAGCAATGTTTCATTTAACTCATATAGTAGTAAATGGATTGTTTGTAATTACAACTATCTTTGTTGTATTTATAATTAATTCAAATTTTTATCAGATTACTTTTTTCCTATGCTCTTTACCATTCTTTTAGGGAAATATGTTGTATTATAAAATAAATATTTTTTTACTAGCAAATACAACAGTTTCCCATTTTATAATAGAGTTTTGATCTTTTGTATAACTGGGGATATGAGATGTGGAGGAAGATATCAGTGAAGAAGGTTCTTGTTGCATTCTGTGGGTGTACATAAATGAGGCATTCTCCAAGAAAACCATGTAGAAAGGTAGAACTTAGAAATCACTTTCCTTCATTTTTTAGAATGTGCCTTGTGTATGTAGACTGTTTAAAGAGCTCAATGATATTTGATAGTTTTAGTTGGTTTAGAAATTAAAACTTAGTATTTTTGTGAGCTTTTTTCTTTTCAATTTTTTTTATCATGGATATGACATCACTCGCATAAAAGAATTTGAAATGAATGTGTGCCCTTGATATTGAAAAGTTTTATTGTCAGTTGAGTGACATTAACTTCTACAGGAAAAATTGATCAGCCTACAATAGAGGATTGCTGAGAAGCTTATGTAGTTTGGATCAACATGGTATCTCCTCTTCTCTCGATGTGATACCATATCTTATATTCCATCTTTTGCCATCATCGGAGGAGATTAGAGTTGCAAGGAAATGGAGGATCAAACAAAGAGGATTCTTTAAAAAGAAAAAAACTTCTATGGAGAGTCAGTTTTTTATTAGAGTTGTAAGAATATTTGATGTAGCATTTGAATTAGAGTTGTAAGGAATATTTTAAATTATTTATACTTAAGCAATGAATTTAAGAATTCTTAAACTATCCATATAGATTTTGAATGAAATATTCAGGAGAATGATTGTTGAATGACTTTTGAACTATCCATACAGATTTGATAAAATCAGAAAATAAATAAATAAAATAAAATAATCATAACATTAGCGACGGTCCTTGGCCGTCGCTAAATGTCAACCAACAGATCCCACCTGCCCACAAAACTGTTGAGGACTTTAGCGACGGTCGAGGCCGTCGCTAAAACACACATAATTAACTATGGTTACTGAGGTCGTAAACCTATATTAGCGACGGTCTGGCCGTCGGTGTTGAAATTAGGGACGAGTGTTTTAGCGACGAATTCCAACGGTCACACTGGCCGGGGGTAAAGGTTTTACCGACGGCTTTTGTTACCTTTAGCGACGGCTTTGGCCGTCGGTAAAAGCTATTTTTCTTGTAGTGCATATCATGCATTCTAATAATCAAATGGTAATGGTAATGGTAATGGTAATGGTAATGAAATATAATCTAAGTTTTATACCAATCACTGTATCATTGCCAAAGATAGCATTAATTATTATATTATTATGAGCATTTTAGCCTCATATGTGCCTCATACACTATGATAGCACACTGTTAACACTAGTGTATGAGGTTTTATCATATATAGTGTATGAATAAAAAAAATTCAAAACAAAAAAATACATGCACTATTGTATCTCAGTATATATACATTTCATTTCATGAGTCTTGCTACACAGGCCGTATTATTTAAGCCCCAGCCACAGGCCTCATTATGTGTCAATATGTTATTGGTTTCTTAGTTAACTTTTACAAAAGTGCAAAAAGAAAAATACAAAACTATCTATATTTGAATTACACCCAAACTTTTTTTTCGATTCATGTTTACACCTCTTAAAACGCATCCTACGAATATCTAACCAATATTTTTATACTCCACTTAAAAAATTTATTCCGACTAACCTATTCATCTCCGGCGACCAGCGTTACTACCACTGCATTCCTCTTGTCGTCCTCTATTATATGAGAGGTGGTTCGACTACCTTTCCAGTCCTCCTCCGCACTCCACATTTTTTTACTTAGTTACATTTTATAATTGTAATTTATTGGACAAAGAGTTTAGTTACATTTATGAATGTAACTGACTTTTATTATATAAGACATATAAACATCAATTACATTTTAAAAATATAATTGACTTACAAAATATAATGCATAAATATTTAAATTAGTTTAAAATGTTACACAACCACACGCCAATGCAATATCAAATTCTATAAATCCTCCAAAAAAAAATTAACATCAAACGTCAGATTCAATGAAAAAATGATAAACAAAATCCAGATCAAAGACTGTCACATTTAATATCAAACACCAAATTGAAGAAAAAAATTGTAACAAATGCAAGAATAAACAATAACAAATGTCAAACCTAAATTGACAGACATTAAAATGATAGCCAAATCGATCAATTATTCGCAAAAAAATCAGTTATATTTGTGTATGTAACTGACTTTAGCATCAGTTTCAAGTACTGTCTTATATAGTAAAAGTCAGTTACATTCATAAATGTAACTAACTTTTAAAAATATTGCATAATATGATTAAAATAGTTTAACATGTAACTGGCTTACGAATGTTACACACACATAGCTATTAATATGAACTTCACTCAACAGCAAAATGTTTAAACGGATGAAAATGGTTTGCTTGAAATTGTTTAAAAAGAAAAGAATGTACTAATAAAAAAATAATTTAATATCAAACACTATTTTCAACAAAAAATATATGTAAAAATCAGATGATTAGTTCTCAATTGCATAACCAAAAAAATAAAACAGACACACTTGAATCGACATACATTAAAATGATAATCAAAATCGTTCAGATCAAATTAATTGTTGATGGATCTTCAAAAAAAAAATCGATCTTCTACTAGATGTTTTTAAAAATAATAATGATGTTTTAAGAAAGAAATGAATTACGGATATATAAATAATTCAATTGAAATGAATCCAAAAACCAAAAAGAAATTTGAATTATAAATGGAAAGAATTTATTGTCAATGTCATTACTTGTTCTATATAGGTGGAAAGAAGTAATTATAATTGTCTCCTTGATTATAGGAACAATTACCGAGTAAAGATAAAAACCATAAAGAGGATAAAACTGGAATTATACATACAGGACTTATTTGGGGCCTACAAAAATGGGGTCTGTCAATCATTTTCCTTTTATATAATAGCATGTACTTCAACCGGAGAGTATAATTTAAAATAAATAAATAAATAACGGTGTGAACCACGAATAAGACTACACTTGGGGTAAGACATTTCATTTTCCTATTATTGTGGTGGTTCATAATCAAGCCCTGATGTTTGTATCTCCATTGGAGTCAAAATGATACCCTGATGGGTAAATTGTAAAACTCCTGGAGCCTATATAGGGAGAAAAAATATTGAGGCCAAATTTGGATATGCGATGAGATGAATTTAAAATCTCCAGCACAAATATAAGGTTCCGTTTGATTCGTGTCATTTTTTTATGTGGAATTATTTTACCAGGAATCAGTTTACAAGAAATTAAAATATCAGGAATCCTGATTCCATTAGACTGTTTGATTCGCTAGTGGATTTCTCCAAATAATCATTTTCAAGTGTTTGGTTCATACATGGAAAATGATAAGGAATTTGATTTAAATGTATAAAATACCCTTACTATTATATATATACTTGTAAAATTTATTTCTTTATCTATATCACAATAATAAAAAAGAATAATTTTTTTATAAATATTTTTTTAAATCAGTTGAATATTATAAACTTCCTTAAAAACTAAATAACCAATTTTATTAGTTATGATTCAGAGACATTGTTTTAGGCCTAAACCCACATCACACATCACATATTGTACCAATTATAATAATAACTAAACCCATCTACAAAAATAAAACTAAATTTAAAAATATAAATAAATATCTAATGCATAGTTAAGATTTTTCACATCTCATGTAAAAATAATAACAAACTTTTTTAGTTAAAAAATCAAAATTACTATATAAAACCATTATTTGGTTGGTGGAAAAAAGAGGCTATTTATTTTAAAAGGGATATACATAGTAATTTCATTAATTTGTAAATGGTATAATAGTAATCTAATTTAGCATTTTTTGTGGAATTTGAGATTACCACCACAAACGGTGGGAATGTGATTTCACCCTATGTTCTCACCTGCATGGATTTTAATTCCACTGAGGCCCACAATTACCATCAAGATTACCACCAACCAAACACTGATTTTATACACTTTCCTGATAATGTCATATGAAATCAAATTACATCCCAGATTACCATGAACCAAACGGGGCCTAAATGGTTTTTACCGTTTAGATTTTTGAACTTTATCTATATGTTTCCTTATAAAAAAATAAAATCATAAAAAATCTCCATCACAGATCTAAATGGTTTTTACCGTTTAGATTTTTAAAATTTATCTATATGTTTCCTTATAAAAAATAAAACTCCGTGATTGAAATGCTAGTGAAATAATGTTTTTCAATTGCAAGATTATTTTAACAAAAAATTTAACACAGCTTGAATGGTGTGTTGTAAAATCTGGAATATACCCATGGTTTGGCAAGAGCGCTTTTTTCACTCAATCCATTTTGCAGTCACATTTATAGTATAGAATTGGTCCCTCAACCATTTGTTCTCTGCGATAGTGTAATATATATCTCGTTATCATAGTATTTATTGTATCATGGTAGTGTATGAAAATTTAAAAAAAAATTAATGAAAAAAATATAATATTATATATTAATGTATACTTCACCATTTATATTAATAGAAAATATTTCAATTAACGAGTGTATATATTAAATGTTGAATTAGAAGGGAATGGAACCTGAAAAGAACAATTTTTGACTTCGAGGCGCGTAGCGAATACACTTTCTTTAAACGATATTTGCTCTCACTTCTTCACGAAGTTGCTGTAGGGATTCTCTGCAAACTCACTCTCGGATACAACGAAGTCTGTATTAGACTTGCGGTCAGAAAAAATGAAAGTCTAAAAATGACTCTCTTTAGATGTTGTGTTTATGGCGGATATGGATGCAAGTCTAACAGGTTATTTTTGGATTGGATGAGTCTTTTTGAGGAGGAAGAAGAAGATTGAAAAACTGCAGATCCGATATCCCTATTTAAATACTTTATCATAATTGTTCTCAACATTTATCACAATTGTTCCTAACAGTTGGAGACAGTTATAACTATCTAGCAGCAGTTTAATCAAATTTTGAATTTAAACCTCAACTGCTTGATCTCATCGTTGATCAACGGCTTTTGATTGATCTCTCAAATCCAACGGTGGTCTTTAATTAATCAGATTTTACACACATAATGCATCACACAAAATGTTTAAAATTATTGTGCTATTAAAACATTATAAGCATTTAATAAATGCGACAGATGCTAAGTGTTAAGAATAAAATTATGCATGTATGCGCATACATGCAGTGCATATGCAAACCCATATGCACTTATACTTGACATCAACAACACGTGTGTTATGTCATCCCTTATACACTACTTCAAACTAAATCTTTAATCAACGTGAGACTATTTAAAAACTCTTTACAAATCTAAAGTTACAATATAAAATAAATAAAACTACATGAAAATATGATTTTATTAAATCACAATCAACATTAAATCGATAACAATACATATGGCTGGACATATTATTTTCTTCTTCTTTTCTTTTTTTGTAAAACATATTATCTTCCTTTTGACAATTACGGATATATCACTGCCAAAGGAGGTTTTAGTTACCAACCATTATCTTTTTAGCATATATAATGCTGTCTTCCATCCATCTAGGCTTTCTAGAATGCATAAACATTTCAAATGATATCTTGTGGAGTTAAACACGTGCCCACTATTGGTGTTTGTAGTTTGGCTACAAGCCTACATGGAACCCCACTCCAAAAGATGGACCCCAATCATGTCCTTTTTCAAGATGCTGATTGATGGTAACTTTTTGAGAATAATATAATTAGTTTATTTCAAACCCCAACTTTAATCCAACATCACATAATCACACATTAAAAACCTACACTGACTCATTCCAGGAAGCTTCCAAGAAATCAAAGGGTGACATTATTGATTTACATGGATGTTAATGTGCTCCACCATTTCTCATCCAAATTTTTAATTGATATTATGTTTTTGTAATTTTTTTATTCTAATATAAGTTTAATAGTTGTACTGCAATAGATATCCGAATCTTTTTTATTGTTTTTTTCTTGTTAAAAAATAAAAAATAAAAGTGAGTACCTCACACAAACTAATTTACATGGATGTTAATGTGCTCCACCATTTCTCATCCAAATTTTTAATTGATATTATGTTTTTGTAATTTTTTTATTCTAATATAAGTTTAATAGTTGTACTGCAATAGATATCCGAATCTTTTTTATTGTTTTTTTCTTGTTAAAAAATAAAAAATAAAAGTGAGTACCTCACACAAACTAAGTTGTGGAAAAGGTGGATAAGATATATAATTTTGAATGACAATTCTATTATTATTATTATTATTATTATTATTATTATTATTATTATTATTATTATTATTATTATTATTATTATTATTATTATTTGTTATGTATGGGAATACAAGTGAGAGGTGTATGTGAAATGATCAACAATTGTTGCATATTTTGAGTTTTATGTTAGAATGGTAAATAATTTTTTTAAAATAATATAAAAGATATTTTAATATGTTAACATAGATAATGTCTAAAAAGTTATTCCATCCCCCTCCCCTCAAGTTAGAATAATTATTGGAATTTATCCTAAATTATTGAAACACATCTATCATATTCTATATTGATGAAACAAATAATATTTTATTATCAAGACTTACTGGGGATGTATGGTGTTTCACAAATGGATCTTGGTATGTAGAATATATAAACCAATAACAAGTTAAGTTTTTGGAGTCACTATAGTGGTTGATGTGAAAAACTAGAGAGCCAGAATTCCAATCCTTCTAAGGCTCCATTTGGCAAACACCGCTTTTGTGAGGCGAACACACCGGGTACGTACAACACAACCAAGCTAGAGATGAACATACGTCTGGTTGTGCTATACCTATTCAGAGGGACACACTACCATACATGTCACAAATTAAAGAGACTAGCTACTTGTGACCTATCAATCTATCTTAGACTGCCAACCCTAGATTGATTGCCTTCCTACCAAAAAAAGCTAGATTGATTGCCTAATAATAAGGAAACATAAAAGTAATGGTAACATGTTCATCAAATTGCAGCTGAAGGTTATCCATATCTTCAACATGTTCTTAAAAAACTGAAGGTTATCATTATCCAAATCTTCAAAATGTTCATAAAAAACTGAAGGTTATCCAAATCTTTTGATTTTTTCAAGTTTGAAAGTGTGGAATGAAATATGTTTTTAAGAAAAAGCTTCATTTACAGGTGTCCATTTCATGATAATTAATAAAGCATTCTCTGGAAGGGGGAAAGGCTCTGGCATTAATTTAGGAGTTAAGATGTTACCTTCCATGGACATCACTCATGGAATCACATTGCATGAACTGTTCAAGTTTATATAATACACAACTATGCTCCTTTAATTTCAATATATATGATTCAAAAGTCACCAATTTTAAAAAATTTGCTACTTACCACAATGAAATTATACTATTCCTTCGATGCCAATTAACTTGTTCTTTTGAATTTCTTTAATCCATGTGTTTCATTTAACGAAATATGCAAGAAAAATCAAAATATGTACTGCAATGTATTGATTGCATTACACTGTCCGCACCAAAAAAATACAATCAACCAACCTAATAGAGGATAATACTAAGTTATGCATGATGTGCCGGTGAGCTGGGATCCAATCAATATTGGATCTCATCAATATTGCTAGTCCTTAATCAAGGATTGACATGTATCCAAATTAACATGTTAATTATTAAATTGGAGACTAACACAAAATTACTAAACCTCATCTCTGTAATGAGATGTGAATAGACCTAACGGTACCTTCTTTAGGTCTAAGATTGGCCAAAAATGGCCCGGACCCGACCTGGATATTTCTGGGCCATTTCGGGCCTAATCCCAACCCAGGCCCGGTCCCCCCATAGGGCCAGGTCTGGGCTTTGGGGAAAACCCCAAGCCCAGCCCAGACCTAGGACTCAATAAAAAAAAATTAATTGGGACATACAAAGCCATTTGGGGATTCCAAAAGCTAATATTGAGATATAGCCATCACCCATAAGCTAATATCCAATTATTATAATGTTCTATTCAAATATTTACTATGAAGTTATAATAGCTATTTAATTAATGTTAAAATATTTCTTATTGTAAACTTGTGTAATTTACAATTATTGTGAAGATACATGAATATTCAGTTCAAATAATTTTTGCAGTTCAAATAATTTCAACTCATGTTGCTCAACTCTTCTATTTACTTTTTTTTGTATGTTTTAGGTTAAATTAAACAAAAAAACATAAATATAGTAAAAATGGTCTGGCCCACACAGATCGGCCCGGATCATAAGCCTGGCCCGGACTTGGCCCGGGACTGGGCTTACAGGCGGGCCCGGGCCTAGTTTTGGGCTTGATGCCCAACTGGGCCAGGCCCGAAGCCTCTTAGACCCGAATGGACCTGGCCCGGTAAAACCCCCGCCCTGGTCGGCCCATGGACAACCCTATTCAAGTCCAATAAAATTTTGACCCAATTCATTATGAATCAACATTATATATTTCATATCCAATTAATCAACTGTGCATGTAATGTTTTTGTACGTTTTTTTTAACTGTGCATGTAATGCTTTTGTACGTTTTTGACCTTTACAAATTAATTAAAACTCATTCTTATCCTAAACCATTATTTATTCTTCTAATCTTATCTTAATATTTTTAATAGATGATAGATTTTATAAATTGTATATATTACCAGATTCTCTAATAAATTAATTGAAAAACAAAATACAACATCTGAGACTGAACGTATAAGGGCTGAGCGTATAATTTTCCATGTCATGTTGGAAAACATATATTTATTACACCCAATCTATTTTACAATAAAAAAGGCAGACAACATTTGTATTTATATTTTTTTTTTAAATCATAGATCTGATCTCATTTAAAAATATATGTGTTTTATAAAAGATGAAACATATATTTCAATTAATTAAATGTACCATTTATTGAAAAATGTAAAAAAATTTCAATGATTCAATGAGTAGGAGATTGACAATGTCTATATAACTACATTTATGACGGTAAAAATGGCCGAGTGCAACAGAGCTCAAAAATAAAGTATGGAAGTTCTCTTACACTGTCATGTGGACCTCCGTCTCCCATCCTATGCTTAAATTAGTCCGATATATAAAGGGACTGTGTATCCTATCAGGGCTCTTCTACCACAAAAAAAAAAAAAAAAAACCAATTTCCATTTGTCCCATTGCTGAGAATAAATAACACAATTTCAATGAAAAACTATTAAACTCGCAGAAATTTTTAACCTGGGCAATGGATTCTGAATAAGAAACAATTGCATGTTCAGTGAAATATATACAAGTATCCTTGTATAAGCAAATATCAGCAAAGGATGCACTTTTATGTGATAACATGTTGACTAAGTCTACTTGGAAAAACAAATTCTCTCTGTTTCAGGCTTTACCAGACCATCGAAATGTCCAGGTGAATTCTACACTGACAAGGGTAACAGCAACCTCCTTTCCCTTTTCTTTGCGAGCTTTCTCTGCCTACAAACTTTTAAACATACCGGTAGAAGAATCATAAGGAGTACAACAATGGCTGAAAGTCTAAAGTATCTGAAATAGAGTGTCACAAAGGAAGATATTATGAGCAGCAAAAACAATAAGGCTGACGAAAGAGCTGCAACAACATCAGCCCTGCAAATTTGCCAACAGATTTATATGATTCAGCAACCTCAACAAGAATAATGCACATGTGACCACGAAGCTTCAAAGAAGTGATGTTATGAATGTGGGCACTGGGCAGTCAAGCAAGGCATGTTCTCTCAGACATTAAATAATAAACCAATCCACATAAGGGCTTGTTTTTGTATGAACTCGGACAAGAATCCATGTGAAGTTGTATACATAAGTGATCAATCAGTCGCATATTATAATTAAGACTTTACATATGCTAATACTTTCGATGTGTTGTTAGTGCTACCCTCCCTGTTGTTTGTTCTCACGTAGTCTATCAACATGTGGGTGTCACACACTAATTTAAGTCAGTGGCAACTATGCTAACTATAATCATTGTTACATGGAGCCATCTATAGTATACATGTATACAAAAACATACATAGAAATTCAAAACTATTAGAGCATACATTAAGGAAAAATTTGGAAGCCAAGCATGCCTGGATGATAACTAGACAGGATGTGTCGGGGTATCAAACAAGAATTAATAACTGAAACATGACATGCATGCACATGGAGCTTGAGAATTTTATCCATTCCAGTCGGCCTATTTGTCAAGAACTAAAGCTTATAGTTATCCAAAAAAAAAAAATCCATCTTAGCTTCCAGCTGCATTTAAATGAGTATTTTGGTTAACAGTAAGAATTTATGGTTGCTTGACACTACTTGTCCAGAAAAGAATTTCCTCAGTCAAACAAATCGGGATGTTATGTGAAAAAACATCAAATCTAGATAAATTAAACATTTTTATTAGACAAAACAGGATGCAACAGCAAGCAAATGCCAATCAAAAATTTCACCCCATCCACTACAAATTCATACCCAAGTTTTTGCTTGAAAGTGAATATCAAAATACATCTTTAACTCAGTATCATATCTGATGACCACAATCCTCAATGACCAGCTCAGTTCATGGTTACAGCCTCAGGTTTCATAATTTTAGATGTTGACAATTTGACATTCATCAATCAACACTGTTTTCATTATTATTCAGCTCTCCATGCACATTCTCTACTTTTAAACTATCCTCGAACAATACTTTTTCAACAGTTCAAATGTGTCTCTTGGTCTCCAATTTATATTTTAAATAAGGAATATTACAGGAATTCTTCAGAGGGTTGTATGTTTCATGGGAGTTAAGAGCCCTTTTATATTAAAGCCACTTACAAGTCTTAAATAATAAACCAAACTAGATTGGGCATATCTTAAAAAAACTACCTAATTGAAATACCACACTATTTGAACAAATAAACCAAACTACAAATGTTGGGAAACTAAACTCTGCTAAACACAAAGTACAGAACTCAACTTAAAAATTTGGCTGAATTTCTCTTCATCTAGAGGGGGGGGGGCATCAATGGGCCTCAGGGCCTTTAGAAATCCGAAAATGAATCGCTCATTAACAGAAAGACATACTACAATCCTTGCCAATTAAAACACTGAGAGTCTTGTGAGCAAACCGACACCAAGAAGATGTGAATTTAAAGCTCAGAATGGCAATAATTTTACTAGCAATTTATCTAAATAGGCATGAGTGAGTTGGATCAGTCAAGTCGTGGAAATTCATATGTAATCGATCGAATTGGGGATAGAAATGTTGTAATGTCATGATAGGTTTAATCTCCTCATCTTTAGCTGACGAGCCATGGAAAAATGTCTTTAAAATAACCTCCACATCATTCTCTTCCTTACATTTCAAACCAATTCATCTGAATTTGAATCTTCGAATCCACTCGACCCACTCGACCTCACTTGTATTCATAATTCAAATTGGAATTCTGCACCAGGCATGTGTTCTTAGCCTCTGAAGTCATTTCTCTATAAAGATCCCTGACAGCACCTTGACAACCATTCTTATTGATTCTATAAAGAGAGATTGTTACTTGCAAATTAAATCTATGACTGCAGCAGAACTACATATGAAAATTAAAACCTAATAATAGAACAGTGAATAGGATTTATGCCTAAGACATGGAAAATCAGCTGTAATGTTTGAGTAAGAACACTAAAACATAAGATTTACTCAAATATGGAGATTTAAAAAGAAACATATAAAAGAGATGAGAAACCTGGAGGTGATGTGGGGGTTGGAGGAGAAGAAGGTAAGAGGAACCCATTTATGGTGAGACCTGATCTGGTAGTCCCTCAACTGATCCACCAGCTTAGATCTTGTGATCCATCTCCCTCCAACCGCTTCATTTCCCCTCGCCCCGATCATCCAATTTTTTTATGAACCGGAACAAAAAAAATTGATCTAGAAACGAAAAAAAAGAAAATGATAAGGCCTGATAAGTAAGGAAAAGAAAAGTTGGGATGGAAGAGTATGTTTTCAAGGGCTCTCCAAAGAAAGAAATAATAATAAAAACACTAAATTGTGCTGTTAAATAATTTTAAAAAATGATACATTCATCCTCAACATCAGCCTCTTATTTTACAACACACATTATAAAA
This sequence comes from Acorus calamus, assembly GCA_030737845.1. Classification (NCBI taxonomy): domain Eukaryota; kingdom Viridiplantae; phylum Streptophyta; class Magnoliopsida; order Acorales; family Acoraceae; genus Acorus; species Acorus calamus. The sequence goes on along the minus strand of CM060876.1, from coordinate 9,405,774 downwards.
TAAATATATTATTTTATTTTAAAAAATAAATCAATAATGATTGTTAGGCCTCAATTTCATAAGTCTCAAATAGGCTCCATGATGTAGCAATGGGATATTACCTATTATGTTATTTTACTTGATAACTATCTTAACATGTATCCCTATGATTGTGGAGTATCATCAAAAATCCTATATTTTTTCACAATTCTTTCTTCACCACACGTGGTGCCTCTCCTTCTCCTCCTCCCTCTCCATCTCCGACGAGACCCTCAAATGCTGCCTCTCTGACCTCACCGGCATCCCCGCCTCCTCCCAGCACCTTGTCTTCGAAACCATAGACATCTGCAATGAAACCCTACTGCCCCCTCCCAACGCATTGGGGTTCCCTCTGACACTCCACCTTCGCATCGGGATTCCCCCCGACATGCACAATTGTTGTTGAAAAGTAATAATTATTAAAAGTTGGTGAAGGTGAGACGCCAAGACGGGCATATGTGGGGATGTGCTGACATGAAAGATTTTCAAATGATGATTGTGATTTTCAGAAGATTTTCGGATGATGATTTTTGTTACATTTGAAATGTAACAAAAATTGTGCATGTGTGTAGCAGCGGTGGTGGCGGTCTCTATAATGATTGTTTCAGTTTCTATTGTGATGGTGGTTTTAATGAGTGTTTCAGTTTTAATAACTTCGTTTGTTCTTAGTCGTTCTAGGGAGATAACGATTTTGGAGAACATAAAAGTTCGAGCTCTTGAAACGTGGGTGGTGGTGGTGGTAGTCTTAAACATGGACTCTCTGGGATAACCACAAAAGTGAGAAAGCCATTGGAGACGGAGAATATGAAGTAATTGTGAGTCAGGATAGGTATTAATATTGTTATATTTTATAAATGTAACAGTTAATGAATAATATGATTTAATGCAAAAGTAACAATAAATGTAACATATTTATGTTACATTTATGCAATACTGTTACATTCTGTTTCATTTACACAATTATACACTCATAAAATTGTTACATTTACATTTATTCATTTCAGTTACATTCTGTAACAGTTATAATCATAAAAAAACTATAATATATTTTTTTGTTATTTAGTTAATTTTGATGTAATTTAGGTAAGTTTTGGTGTAATTTTGATGAAAAGTAATTTAGGTAATTTTTGTATAAGTTAGGTAAGTTTTAGTGTAAAATTCAAAAGAATTTCAAAATTCAAATTTTGAAATAGACAAATTTTCTTTAAAATTTTAAAATAAGCAAATTCAAATTAATGTGAAAGATTAATAAGAGAAAAAAGAGGGATTTGGGTTGATCTATTTTTAATGAATGACATATCTGTATTTTGTCATTTTATACTTTTTTAAAAGTTAACAAACCAATCAAAACCAACCAATAAGATGATGACACTTGTGAATGGGGCTTGTGATTTGGGGCCTAAGTATCACCACTGAAAATAAATATTCGTGTAAATATGTATAGATATGAATTGAATACATATATTTTTATATTTTTTAATGAAATAGACATTGTATTGCATTAGTGACGTCATCGTTATAAATAGAAGGAATAATGATTAAAAAAATCTCACAAAAGTTAGAAATACCCAAATCAGCCATTTTTTAAAATTATACCTAAAAAAGTCTCATTTTATAATTTTGAAAACACAAAAGACTAATCTACCCTTATGTAATTAGATCATTGATACATTCTATATCTCTTCACTTTATTAAAATATTTCAGCCTCTTTATTTTATTAATATATTTAACATATTTTCATGTATATCAATTTTTTATTGTAAATTCTTTGTGATTAGGTGAATTTTGTGAAATATGTATCAATATAATTTGAGTTATGATGAACTCTATTAAATGTTGATGTTTTTTTTAAATGGATATATACTAATGATATCACAAAAATATGTAAATAGCCAAAAAATAAAAAATGTGAATAAAGATTTAAAATACTAAAATAACATCTGATGCATTGTGACATGACACTGATTTAAATTAAATATTATGATTATACACAATGAAAAATGATAAACAATATCATATAAGATATATATAAGAAATACAATGTATAATATATAATATAGAGATATTGTTGTTTTGTACGAAAAATAGGTTTTTAGTGTGGAATAAAGAGGAATATTATAGATTTAATTACATAATGGCATATTAGTCTTTTGTGTTTCTAAAACTGTAAAATGAGACTTTTTTAAGTATAATTTTAAAAAATAACTGATTTAGATATTTCAAACTCTTAAGAGATTTTTTTATCATTTTCCCTAAATAAAACTACAATACGACATGTATTAGCGTTCTTATGTCAGATATCATTTGATGAATCTACTCTATTATTAATAGTGGTGAAATAGCGCATTACCTTAATAATGTGACTACTGTAAATGAAAATACAAAAAACCATTCTTCTATCACGATATCATTTAGTGAATCTATATTTTTTTTTGTTTTAAGAAACAATAAACAATTGCTACCTTAATTATATTGAAACTGAAGTTACAAATGTTTGAGGAAACCATAAGAGAAAAACAAAAGCAATGTAAAAAATCCAAACATATCACCACGGCCAATGGCACCTGGTAGAAGAGGATTCTAAGTCCCATGATCACACCGCATACCATAATTCTTAAGAAACCACAAAAGAACTCATATTTTTAGCCCCCACAAAGATTCACTCCCCAATCCTTAGTAAAACCTTCCACCGCTTCTCATAAATTCTTCATATAGAAGCATTAACCCTGAATAAATAATTAAGTTTTAAGTTATCCCTCTTCCCACCTTGGCCCAAGTGCTCCTTTCATCCTGCCTCATCATGTGCCTAGTCGTGTCCCATACTTCCTTGACAAACTGAAACTCCGTAAGAACGAGCGATCCAAGCAAAACTTGCCCCAGTTTGGTTCAACAATAAGATCAAGAATAAGTGAGAATGAATCAGAATAACCTTGAAATGGATATTTGAAATATTAGAATAAATGAAAATGTGTATGTCATAATTAATTGGTATAAAATAATATATGAATTACAGTCAATTCCTGAAATTAAGTTATTTTATGTTATTCAATTTAAAAGAATACATGAGTCTATTATCAAATCAACTGTCAACACCTCTTATAAATCAATTGTAATCATTTTTTTATTTTTTATAAATCTTTATTCACATTTTATTTATTTTTATTTAAATAATAAAAAATTTATAATAATTTAAAACACAACTAAACTAAAAATCATTTTATTTTTATTTATATACTAAAGTAGCCATAAACTTCGTAATAACTTAATTCTCCAGCCAGCCAAAGGGGGATTTTTTTTTCTCTAATCTCCCCCGCGCGTTCCCCCTTCAGAGAAAAGGAGAGAGAAGTGAACTTGCTCTGCATGAAATTTTAAAACCCTTGATCAATTGAGAAAGAGAGACAGAGAAAGACCGCTCTCAAATTGAGCCCTAGAAATGGAGGAGAGACTTATGCATAGACTGGAAGCGGCGATCCGTCGCCTCGAGGCGCTGTCCGCTCGATCCCGATCGCTTAATTTGGCTTGCGGCGAGGGTGCGGCGGTGGAGCCTTCGATCTCCATCTTTCGAAGCTTTTTTTGATGGAGGGATCTGCGGAGAGACCCTCCTCTGCTTGCGGGAAGATTGGTGGGAAGTCTTGGAGGCCACGAAGATCTTGGAAGAGGCCTTTGACTGAAGATTCCCAAAAGATGGAAAGGTGAAAGAGATATTACAACTCTCTTGATGATGCAGGAAAAGTGAAGAAACCAAAAGATGGGGATTGTATTCACAGTATGTACAAATTTCTCAAATTATAAAATATTTATCATCCATGTCTGGCACTAGCACCGGAAACTGATTTTTATATTTATAATTACATTGTTCACTTAGGATTTGTGGTGACATGTGAGATTGTGAACTGCAATGTTGTCGAGGTGCAATGCCAGATACATTCTTCAGGTATTTTCATCGCATCTCCAATCCTATACCCAAATGTGTACTCAAATTTAAATTTGAGCATTCCTAGATCGCCCAGGCCAACTTCAATTGATTTCTCTATCCCACAGAATTCATCACAATTGGATCCTTATGAAAGGAGAAATTCTACTTCTGGACCTAAGCTGGTTTTTAGATTGGAGTTCCAATATATAACACAATTGTACACTAAGAACACTAAGAACAACTCAATCAAATTTTGGGGAAAGGTGTATCTTGGGATGTGTTTGTGCACAATCCCAAATGTAATACACATTTCCCTCAATTAGGTTTAGGAAACGTGGAAAAAGGATCATCGGCAACTTAGGATGTATTTGTGCACACTCGCAAGGGTAACTCACTTTCCCCTCAACCGCTTATAGAGGAAAAGGAATCTTTGGCAACTTAGGCTCCGTTTGGAAACACAGATTGAAAAGTGAATAAAGCTGCCTTTTAAGATGATTTTAGACCTTGACATTTTTGGGATGCTTTTTTTTAATACAGGAATCAATATTTGGAAGGAGTTTAATATTTGGTAGAAAAAATTGCTTTTCAATTCAAAAAATCGATTCCGACCAAAAAGCGTTCTTTTTTAGCTTTTAAAAACACGGATTTCGAGAGAGAAATTAAAAGGAATCCAGCTTTTGATTCCGCCGGAATCCGACCCGTTTGGCTGCACGATTTTGAGATTTTAGCTTTTCAAAAAGCGGAATCCGCCCAAACCTCGTTATTAAACGGAGCCTTAATAATGTGCTTGCTCACAATCCCACAGGTAATACACTTTCCCTTTTTACTTGCTGTAAAGGAAAAGTGATTACAGGGAAAGTTCCTTTTCCATTGATGTTGGAAGTGTAGTTGTTCATGGGAAGGGTAATTCCCCCCCTCCCCCCCCCTGGATGTGCTTTGTGCTGAAGGTAAAGTAACGGTAAGTGATTGGAAAGTCAGGTCATGAGAAAGTGAAAATGAGTTGTCTGCATGCTTGGAACGTGTCTCTCTTTGACCACCTACTTTTTCCTTGTCATCGCTTTTGAAGAATCGTTTGTGTTATTTACTTTTGGGAGGAAAAAAAGATTTCCCTGCTCACAAACAATAACATTTGTAGTGGTGAGAAAACTCACTTTCCATTTTTCATTTTTCCAAGGAAAATGAATCAAAAGGAAGCGTATTGTCCTTTCAGGATTGTGTACACACACACAGGGAAATGTTTTTGCCTTCCATAAGTGAATAAAACAAGAAAAAAGTAATAGATGGTGATGAGAGTTTTGTGTAAAATAAATTGATGATCAAAGGAAAGTTTCCCACTTTTCCTTGCTTTCCTTTTGGCACAAGCACATCCTTTATAGAAAAGGATGCATGCACTGGTTCCTAATTTCAGCTGTAGGTTGCCTTTGCTTAGTTGAGTTAGGCTAGATTTGTAGCAAGTTTTGAACACGATTATGTTTTCTGGTAGAGTTACTTGATACAAATGCAGATATTGAGGTCCACAAAATTCCAGTTTATGACCAAAAAAGAAGAGAAGGAATTGGATCTGGAAATTCTTATTTTTAGTCAAGACTGCCAATTATTGGTAGTGGCAAAGTTGCACTGAGATATGAAGAGCACAAAGAGGAATTGCTTGTAACTTTGTAGATAATGATATTTAAGGTTTGTTGGGTGAATGCTTGTTTGATATTGAACATTTTGAGGAAGGATTGTTTTTTTGGTTCCTAATGCATTTTGTTTGATTCCATGAAATGGATGGATCAACTTTTGATATGTTGGCATTGGTTCTTCTAGATCCTTGTGCATTCCAGACTATTATTGGGCCTTATTTTATTTTATTTTTGGTCAGGGTTTCAAGAATTCACATAAACTAAAATTATTATCAAGTGCCACTGTTGGTCCTTTTTCCATTCCTTTTCCCTTTTATTTCATTCTAAGTGCATGTTTGGAAACACAGTTTGAAAATCAGTTTTTAGCTTTTGCAGCTTTATGCACACCTTTTGAGGGTGTAATGATGATGATTTGATAGTGTAATAATGATGACTGATTTATAAAACACAGATTTCGAGGTGCAGTTTAGAGATAAAATCTAGTAATGATGATGTATTTAAGTTGACATATTTGGTAACAGCTTTTAGCTTTTAAATGATGATGTATTTGAATTGATGTGACTGCAAAAGCTAAAAACTGCTGGTTGCCGAACATACACTAAGAAAGAAAACAAAAATCAAGGTTATTTTTCTTCCATGATTCAAAACAAAGTAATCCCTAATTTGTATGTAAGTATAGTTTTTAGGTTGCAAAAACCAAGTTTTTGAAAATTCTGAACTCTTTGCCAACATATTGGACTTCCTAAGGCTTCTTAAGACGAGATGAGATCTAGCCCCTTCAAGCCTTGTTGGTCCCCTAGTGGCTAGCTTTCGGATGAGATCGAATTCAATCAAGATACATTGATCCCAAATGAGGGGGATGGGGATGACATGTCAGTCCAACTTAGGTGCCTTATGTTAGTCCCAATAGAAGACTGATGAGACCTGATGGGATCCAGCCCTAACTGGATCTCATTATGTCTCATTAGTCTCCAATGGGGAATTGACATTTGACACTTCACATACCGGACATTTTAATCACATGCTATTCTCTATTGGGGATTATCGAGATCTAACGGAATTTAGACTTCTCATCCCTTTATGCCGACATGAAGAAGTGGGGGTCTTGAGGTGGCTCCCTTTATTTTATTTATTTATTTATTTATCACAATTTCCTAGAAGTTGAGTACTGTTTTCCCCAGGGCTTCCACTTTCCTCCAACATCTTATAGGGTCCTGCAAATGCTTGAACTTTGTGATTTTAAGTGTCAATGTAAAAATGGCTTTGTTATATCTTAGATAAAATACTTAAAATTCTGGAAATTCAATAAAATTAGAAAGAGGAAAGTGTAGAGGTTTTCAAAACCAATGCACATGCAGACATTATAAACAAATTATGTGGCGTGATAGAATAAGATTTAAATTTAAAAAAAAAACGTTGAATAAGATAATCATCTGGTGAAAAATCTGTTCATGTTACTGGAGATTGAATTTATGTAGTATGGACTAGTGATGCATAAACAAATTTACAAGTGAAACATTAGAAATTATTATAAGAATAATGATTGCCTCAACTTCCAAGTACCAAGAAATGAAATAGCCAAAAAATCCACAACGTTATTTAAAAAACAACCTTTTCATTTCTTATGCAGTTCCCTTTGGATATATTTGTGGATCTTTGGGAGGTCAATAGAAAGCATAGCAGCACTGAAGGAGGTTCTTGCTCTTTCTGTTGTGTGTTATTATTCCTTTTTTTTTTCCTGTTCTATTATTCAATGTCATTGTTGATTTGGTTGGATGTTTATTCTTTTTGGTCCTTTTTTTGCTAAGTTTTTCTTTTCATTCTTCACATGTGAAAATGCAAGGTTTATGACCTGACTAGGTTTTTGTCATAGTCATCAAATAGAAGCTTTCATCAGAATTATTGGTTTTGCACTGCTCAGTTATGAATTTAGATTGGTGTATGGTTTGGTACTTGGTGTGCCTAGATGTAATGCTATAGACACAGATATTGTCTGTGTTGTATTTCAATGGTTCGTGGTTTTTAAACACATCTTTATATTTGATATGAAAATCTGTTACTACTTGCTCGGTTGGGTAAAATTTCACATGGGGACACATGGCTCGTTGAGGCATGATAATGGTTGGGCTAACTAGGACAGTGTTCGAAATGAACTCATACCAGTATATGTGGCCGCATGTGTGGCGCATGTGGCATGTGCAGCATTCGCCGCTCATGTGTGTGCCTTCTGACTACCAGAAAATCATCCATTTTCTAGACAGTGGATATGGGTGTAGGAGTGTTTTGGGGTGTTTCACCTATATATATGAGTTCATTCTGCTTTTCATATGCTCACACACTATCCATGTTCTAAAATCCTTCAAATACTCTTGAGTCATAGCTTTCTTACTCTCAATTTTTCAGTTGAACTTATGTTTGTGTTTAATGATCAATCATATCTAAGTTTGTCAATTATATAACATAGATTTATGAAAGGTTAAATAAAATGGTTTGACATGTGGACATCCTTTTATACCAGTGAAATAAATTTGGTGAAATGAAACAATTTCAAGGGACCTATAATACAAATACCTATTTATTATCAGCTATTCAAACATAGTAGACCCAACTAATCTTTATAAACAAATAGATTCTGTAAACCTATTAATCTCTATTTCATCATATTTCACAATTTTTCACATCTATTATTCTACCCAAACGTGGGTTAAGTCATGAGTCTGTTGAGGTACAAAGGGGATAAGATCTCAGGGTTGCATGAACTTCATTTTTTACACTGAATAAATAATGATATAGCAACTAGAACGGCTGGTACAACTAAAAAATTTGATGATTAAAAAAGATTTAAAAAAAGGAAAGAAGAGAAAGACTGTTGGTGACCTGAGTACTGAACAAAGCTGAAGTCCTTTACATCTCTACTATTTCAGAGTAATATAATTTTATCAACTTTAAAAGTTTTTCTTTTTCGAGATCTCCACATCAGCTTGTCCTTCTTCCAGACTGGCTCACCACCATTCTCTCTGATTTGTTTAAAAAGAAGATTGCTTTTCTTACTTATCACTTTCTGGCATCTGTGGACTGAGCCTAATAATAGGCTATTCTATGAAATCAATTATAAATAAGTCTGTCAATTATCTGAAAAAATATTTGTATCAATCTGAATCTGTATTCAAAAATTCAGAAAGCATCCAATATCTGAAAAACTTGTATCCATATTCGAAAATTTTCGGATCAGATACGGATATGCTTGTATCCAATCCGAAAAATATCCATATCTGAAAATATTAATATATTATTATTTATTTAATTATATATTTATTGTTTTAGGATTAATATGAGTTTTTATTTTTATTTTTTTTTATGTATATACGATACGGATATTTTTTTAGATACCCATTTTGGATACGGATATGGGTCTATCCAATCTGTATTCGTCCGATTGACAGACTTAATTAAAGGCACTATCAAAGTCTGGGCTGGTAACAAAATTTAACGGGTTTCTTCATCTCCTCAGGTCTATGCCATTGCAACATCATTTGGCATTCAAACAAAGGAACCTGAATCAGTAATTACCTGGCTCCCTCCTGCAGAGAATTGACTCAAAATAAATACAGATGGGTCTTTTGCTGATGATAGAGGAGGATTTGGAGCGCTCGTCCGAAACCTCCGAGCAGAATTTCTCATTGGATTGGCAGGCCGCCTCGATCTCCCTTCCATTAACTTACTTGAGTTGAAGACTATTGAAAAAGTAGTCTCGCTGAGCGTATCTCTGCAGGCCACAAAGCTTTGGATCAAATCAGACTCAATGACTGCACTGGCGTGGGTGCATGGAAGGAGCAATATCCCATGGACTGCAATTCATTCTCTTCAAAACCTCCATCACGGGTTGGCTCTTCTGGATAGTTGGAAAGGCAACCCATATATGTAGGGAAGGTAATCCCTCCTGCGCGTCGATCTTCAAGGGGAAGAGTCTACTTTCCTTACTCATCAGGTCTGGGAGGAATTGCATACAGCAATCAACGAGGATAAGCAAATGACGGGTTACAAGTATAAAAGCTAACCTCTTGGCATGATTGAGACCCTACAGTAGGGTAATAGTATTGATAGCAAACAGGGCTCCTTTATTTCTCCAGTTTTTGTTGGCCTGACAGTTCACAAGGGCTCTAATGTTTTGAAATAATCCCCTGCATTCATGTTAAAATGTGATTGGTGGCAAGTTTTGCTCCAACTCAATGTTCCCTTCTTTTCTTTATTCCTGTGTATTTGTAAATTCTTGAGGTATAATAATACAAAAGTTTGATTATCAATCAAAAGAAAGTTTTGTTTTTAACACACTTGTCTGAGATATATACAAGTACAATTAAAAGGTTGCAGGCTTGATATTTTAATGGTAACAGGTCACCTGAAACATTTGTACATTGTATGCCCCAAAAAAGCCACCACTCCATTATTGGCAAGCTCGCGCAGATCATTTTAATAGAGGAAATGATTTTTAAACCCTAAGATTAGGCCCGATATGGCATATGTAAAATTTCTCTTATATTTTTCTAAATCATCCATCATTTTAAAAAATCATTTTAGTTGGCCTGCTCATCTCAGTCGACTGGTGTAACCACTCTTGGATTCCTCTCACCAATCTCCTATCATATGAGAAGTGATTCAGCTATCTTTCCAGTTCTCTTCCGACCTCCACATTCATCTTTCTTTTTTTAAAATTCAAATACATTTCAAATGTATCTGATAAATAAATTGCATTGTGTTTTGTAAGTTTTTTTTACATGTTTTTGTTATTTTATGTAATGTTATTTAATTAATTATTATTTTGTTATGTTAGTTATATAATTCTAAGTTATATTTTATGCTTTATTTATCTGGTTGTTGATCCTCTTTTTGTTTTTTATGTCTTTTTTCAAGTAATTTAGTTACATTTTTTTAGAAAATCAAGATATATTTTATGGAAATCAAGGTACACTTAAATTTTAACCATGCAATGATCTAAAATTGTTGTTTTACCTCCAACAATGAGCCCCACTATATGCTTTGTCTTTTTTTAATTACATTTTATAAAATTCAGATACATTGTTCCAGATACAGTTACATTCTACAAAATCTACACATTGTTACATATGAAATTCAGATACATCATTCCAAATACAGTTATATTCTACGAAATCTACGCACTGTTACATATGAAATTCAGATACACCATTCCAAATACAGTTACATTCTACAAAATCTACACACTGTTACATATGAAATGTATTAAATTCTTTGCGTTTAAAAAATATATGGATTACCTTTGTCTGAAAAATATTATATATATAAAATAATTATAGAAAAAGAAACTAAAATAATTATAGAAAAAGAAACAAAGAAATCCCCAGCTACACCCGTTCAATAATCTGGTTCACTTCACACCTCCCAAAAATAAATTAAAAAAAAAATTCAGTGGGTTGAAGAAAAGATAGAGAGGCTCATATTCTTGTTGTATCAGATGTTCCAATATTTTTTATTTTTTATCTTGAAATAAAAGGTCCACACTGGGCATATCATTCATCCATTACAAAAGATTACATTCCATTTACAACAGGCTAGATAGAAGTTGCAACATCCACTATAAATGTATATATATTATGTATATACGGATTCAAAATGTTTCTTATAATATCATCAGATAGTGCATTAGACAGCCTATGATGCTGCTTCCACCTCGCATGCTTCGCAAGAGCTTCGACTGCCTGAACCTGCTCTCTATCCACTTTACAAAAAATAATTCTATCTGTTATAGGATCACATGCTCTTATATCAGCCACAATCTACTGCAATGCTGGTGGACCTTCCATACACCCCTGTAGCAAAGTAATTAGTACTTCAGAATCTGAGCACACTACTAACCTTTCAAGTCCTCTTCTCCTTGCAAATTGGACACCCAGTAATTAGTACTTCAGAATCACATGTTCCAATATGAATCATAACCCAAACCATCCCCAAATCAGGCCCAATTGGTTCGAATAATTTTTTTATTTTTTTATTTATAGAATTACTTTACTGTGAGTCTGTGAATCATTTATCAGGAATTCAAATTCTATCAAACTGTTTAATTCGATGGTGGATTTCTCTAAAAAATTAAATTTTAGTGTTTGGTTCACTAATGAAAAATTATAAAAAATTTAATTTGAATGTCTAAAATATATTTACTATTATACATATATTTGCAAAATTCATTTATTTATCCATACAACAATTATAAAAAAGGACTAATTTTTTAAAAATATTTTTATAAATATTTAATGAATACAAATGAATAAAAATTATTATACAATTATAATAATATCTAAACCTCATCTATAAAAATAAAAACTAAATTAAAAAACTTAAATCGATATCTAATATACAGTTAAGATTTCTACATCACATATACTAATTATAACAGAGTTTCTTAGATATAAAATCAAAACAAATATATAAACGGTGAGTAAAAAAAATGAGGAAGCTATTTAGTTTAGAAATGATGTAAATAGTAATTTAATTAATTTTTAAATGATAGAATAGTAATCTAATTTAAGATTCATGGTAGAATTTGGGTAGGAATTTGATTCCCTATTTTTTCACTAGTCTTGATTTTAATTTCAATTGGGCCCACAATAAACATGAAGATCATTTCATGAATACTACTATGGCAAAGAAGATCTATGTACGTGAGGTTAAAGAGGGGTGGTTTTACAGACACAACTAACCAAATGCTGAATTTTATACATTTTTTTGATAATTTCACATAAAATTAAAATCCATTTTAGAATGACATGAATAAAACGGACCACATTAGCTGCAAAAGAACCAGTAATTTGCAACAAAGAAAATCAAGCCGTCCAAAGCTTTTTGCCCCGCCATTAATGGACACGGGGGGATAAGAACAACATGGTGCCTGCATCAAATCAGTCTCAAAAAAACCAATCATAACATAATAAAATTTCACTGCCTCAAAAAACCTAGTTTTCTCGATTGGATCAACGATTTCCAGAGAAAGAAACGTCAGCTGCTGCTCCCAGTTTTAGTGGTTGATCCTAAATTTCTTAGGTTTTATTTTAGGGTTTTTTTAATATTTAAGTCTCCATAATTTATAAGGATTTAGTGATTGGATTTCTTCACTTTCTTCATATTTTGATTTTAAGTCCCTTTAACATTTTGGTTTTAGTCCTTAGGAGGGACTCTATCCCTAAATTATTTGGTTTTCTTTTTAATTCCTGGGAGGGACTCAAACCAAACATATCCATTTAAATCGATGGGTTAAAACCAAAGTGTGAAGAAATGATGGATCGATCCCTAAATAGGTATGTTTACAGAGACTTAAAACTAAAAAATCCTTTTTTAAAATGGATAGTTTTTTTTTTAATTTTTCATAAAAATTAAATATGCAACCAATGAAAAGCTGACACCTAATAAAGCTTAAAATTTGAGGCCCAACTTAGCACGACTCTTTTAACCAAGGGCTCCTAGTATATAAAATTCTTGAAGAAATTATAATGTTTTAATAATGGGTTAAAAATCATTGGTTTCATTGTTGGATTAATTCGGATTTGAACCTGTTATATTATCGAGATAGTAAATAAATTAATTATTATTTTAAATAAATAAATTTATTTAAAAATAATAAAATATTTTAAAAATCTTTACATGATCATCAAATTTTAAATTTTTAGTACTTTTTAAGCATTAACCTAACGCCATATAGACTTAATTAGTTTCACAAGTAATTAATCTTAACTTTTATGAATAAAAAATCGATGGTTCAATCAATCCGTAGTTAATTCTTAAACCGTCGATTCAATCGATAAATTGATTATTATTTATCAATTTTTCATACTGAGGTATTGAGGGTAACCCAAAGTAGAATTCAAAATTGATAAAATGGTATCCGGTTCAACCGAATATGTTGAATCAGGTTTTAAAACATTGTACATTAATATACAATCTATAGCAAAAAAAAATATGTTAAAACGTAATATTTAATTCAATTTTAGGTATACAAACAAATCATTTTCTTAAGTCAATGCGTCAACGTAGACGCAAACTCTATTTCATTACGAAATATAAATAATAAAATTGATGACTTTGGGGTGCCCCCTTTTCCAAGTCAATGATGTGGCGAAATTTAATTAGACGACTTTAGGGTTACCACTTACCACGAATTTGTGTTACAAGACTCAATAGCTTGTGGCCCCAACGTTCCTTATCTTCATTTAATATGTTTATATTATTATTTGAACCAATTGTCTCATCATTAAATTCTAGAAACTCCATCTCTTCTTCTATGAAGCTCCACGTAGAAGGTAGAAACCTCCTAATTCCACTTTTTCATTTAAAAAAAAGAAGACTTTGCATATATTTATTTCAATTAATAAAAAATCAAAACAGACTATGTACTAGTGTGCTTACAAAGGACTGAGAGAGAGATGAAAAGGATTGCGCTTCCTTTTGTTGCATTTTTTCACTCCGGAAAGTTCTCTCTCTCACTCTGGTCAGATGCCGCGCATGGAAATTTTGTAAAACTTTATTTTAGAAAACTATATTGATCAGGTTTGTTTTCTGGGTCAAAAAAGTAGAAGTGTTAGTCCAGTCGAAGCTTCTCTATTTTATAAATATATATGTAAATCAACCAACCAAGGTTTGAATGTAATGGGAATTGGAGGATTTGTCTTGGTCTTTCCATTCATCAGATATAAAATCCATACTCTGAACATGTGCTCCTCATTTCGAATCTGGTATTTTGTATTTTCAGAATGTCTTTTGCTCGCTCTCGTATTAGATATTGATTTTAATTTATCCTAGATATTGATTTTCATTAGTTTGTCTAACCAGTAAAAGAGATGTGCACTCCAACTGTCGTGTATTTATTGTAAGGGACTAAAAAGAAACATATCATTTAAATCTTAAAGATTTAAAACATAATATGAAAAAATGAGGAATTGATCTAAATCATATAATTTATGGAACTTAAAAATAAAAAAATCCTTCATTGTGTGAATTGAAACTATAATTTAGTTTTACAAGGCGACGGACAAATTTTAACTGTTCACTTTCTATAATTAATAAGCTTACAAAAAGTGTCATTATCATTGTATGATTAGCCTATAAATTAATAAAATATTTTCCAGTTTTCATTTTCTTCCCAGTGGAGGGTTCTTTAATATATATATATATATATAACAATATTATAATTTAGCTTTGTTAGTCATTCTCCCCTCTTCTTTACGGAATTTTAGTATTTTACAGCCAAAAGCATGTTAATCACATGTGATTAACATGTTGGATGGTTCTTATCCTTTCTCCTATATTTTTATTTTTTATTTCTATTATGCCTATATTTTGCGGTCGCGATTCACGGGCCGTGTCACGGGTATACACGGTCGGGTAATACTACCGTTTATGGACCCGCGTCGGACGACACGTCGGATCCGCACGACCGCACCGACCGCATATTTGAAATCTATATATATATATATATATATATATATTGAATTACATATCTTATTAAATTATATAGAGATATATAAAAATGTGAAAAATAGGATTAATTTGACAAGAGTTAATATTTTGAAAATAAGTTATCCTAATTTTATATGATAAAAAAATCCATCAATTTTTCTTTTCTAATATTAGTCAAAATTGAGATAAAAAAAATGAGGATAAATATTATTTTAGTTTTTAGGTGGAAAAAAATTCTTAATTTTTATTTTATAATTGATACAATTATTCATATTTTATTTTAATTATTTTTATATCCAATGAAATAAATTGCCAATATACCCCTTGACTAACCTTTTTATTTTTTGTGTGCCCCTGAACTCTTTTTTTTTTCCCTTGCAAAGTTGTCCAATTGTTTTATTACCCCTGTTTTTTCCTAATATGGCACCCTCATATAAGACAAACAAACATCATATAACTTATTTTTCTTCTTCTTCTTCTTCCCCAAATGAGTCGTTTTTCTTCTTCTTCCTCAAATGAGAGCCTCATTGTCCACCGGTCGCAATTGATGACACCGACCACCTTCACATTGTCGTCACTCACCTCGCCATTCACTGATCCATTGTTCACATTGCCACTCACCGATCTGTTGTTCAACCCGCTGCTCACCGAACTGCCGTCATTCCCATTGCCGCCCTCGCCAATCTAACATGTCTCTCTAGTGGGTGTTGGTTATGATAAAGGATGGGTGTTTTGAGTGGATTCTTGAAGCGGTGACTGTGTTGTGGTGTTTCTAATGTTTCTTGTTATTGAATGGGATTATAGAAATTAACGAGAGTCATTTTGGTGGATAAAAAGAAATGCTATGAGAAACTACATGAATATAGCATATGTTATGATTTATGATTTATGTAAGCCGTAACTAAGTTCATCCTTCCCCTTATTCATTTACTGAAACATTATATGTTGATTATATCAATATATTTATAATTCACAGTATCTATCATAGGTATTTACAGAAATATAGAACTATAACATATAACATTCAATGTATACAATAATGGTTAAACACATATTGTATAAATTACAGATATGAAAATTTGATTTAACAGGCAATGACAAGTTATATAAAGCAAGTCAAAATGTATAAACTTTGAACATGTAATGACTAATTACGTAAATGTAATACCATATTACAGATATGAAAATTTAAAATTTTACAAAAACTTAATTGACCAATTACAGAACGCAATCAATGATATGCATGCATCATTCCCAAAACAACAATATAATACCAATATAACAACAATTACAGGAATCTAACAGCAAATACAACAATTACAGAAATATAACATCAAACAATAATATAATGCATATTTCCATTGGGATTGACGGACTTCTTCAGAGGGAGATGGCGAGGGGAGAGGGTCGCTGGGGAGAGAGGGTTACGGTGGCTGCCAGACTTGGAGATGTAAGGTCGAGGAGAAGGAGGTTTTGATTGTTTTGGAGGGAAAACATAGTGAGGGATAGTTTAGGTAACAGAGATGTGGAAGGGGGGGTGTGTAAAAAAAAGGGGAACAGCTGCAAGGACAAAAAAAAATGTACAAGGGCATAGAAAAATATGGGGATTGGTCGAGGACTACAGAGGCAATTCACCAGTTATTTTTTATACCATCACTTGTGTCACTGTGCAGATGATAGACTGACTATAATTAGAAACGGTTAAAAAGTTCGTGCGTAAGAACGCACTTTTCTTTTTAGGGTCTTGTCGGTTTAAGTCTTTTATTATTATTATAAACTCCTCAATCAATCACCCTGAAATCGCTGTGAGTGTTACCAGAACGGGATGGTAGAGTGTGCAAATAAGACGTTTCGGAATTCAGAAAGATTTGAGGGACTACATTTTAAAACATAAATAAATAAAGCACGTTTAAGCAATTAAGCTTGCCGCCCTCCGACGCTAAGACGACCAACGCTGACCAAACACCGTGAGAGTCTGAGAGAGGAGACCCTCCTCCGCTCCCGCTTACGTGGACCCTCACTTTCGTTTAAATTTACATCTTTACCACTCCCCCCTCTCTATAACTTCTCGTCGTCTCTCCATCTTTAACAAACCTCGCCAAACAGACCTTCCAATCTTCAATGGCGGACGAGAAGCCGAGCCTCTCATACCCCTCCTCCTCCTCCTCTTCTCTCTCCACGCCTTCGTCATCCACTCCGCATGTAAGTCTCTCTCTCTCTCTCTCTCTCTCTCGCTTTTGCACGAATTCCGAGGCACTCGTTTTTTCACTCAATTTAATGGTCCCCAGACTCTCAGTCCTTCATCGGCGTCAACTACGGCCAGGTCGCCGACAACCTCCCCCCGCCAGCGACGACGGTGACCCTCCTCAAATCGACCACCATCGCCAAGGTCCGCCTCTACGGCGCCGACCCCGTCATCCTCCGCGCCCTCTCCGGCACCGGCATCGGCGTCGTCATCGGCGCCTCCAACGGAGAGATCCCCTCCCTCGCCGCCGATCCGGCCGCCGCCTCTCAGTGGATCGCCTCCAACGTCCTCCCCTTCTATCCCTCCACACAGATCATCCTCATCTCCGTCGGCAATGAAGTCTTCTCCTCCGGCGACCCCAACCTCCCCTCCCAGCTCCTCCCGGCGATGCAGAACCTCCATTCCGCCCTCCAATCCGCCTCCATCGCCGACAAGATCAAGGTCTCCACCGTCCATTCCATGGCGGTCCTCGGCCAGTCCGATCCCCCTTCGTCGGGGGCTTTCCAGGCCTCCCTCACCGACACCATGAAACCCCTCCTAGGGTTCCTCCAATCGACCGGTTCCCCATTCACAATCAACCCCTACCCCTACTTCGCGTACCGGTCCGACACGCGGCCCGAAACCCTAGCTTTCTGTCTCTTCCAGCCCAACCAGGGCCGCTTCGACGCCGGATCTCGCATCACCTACATGAACATGTTCGACGCACAGGTCGACGCCATCCGATCGGCGCTGAACGGCGCGGATCGAAGGACACGGAGATCGTCATCGCCGAGACCGGGTGGCCCTACAACGGAGACGCCGATGAGGTCGGCGCGACGGTTGAGAACGCGAAGGCTTACAATGGCGGGTTGATCTCGCATTTGCGATCCATGGTCGGGACGCCATTGATGCCGGGGAAGTCGGTCGACACGTACATATTCGCCCTCTACGACGAGGACCTGAAGCCCGGCCCGACCTCGGAGAGGTCGTTCGGGCTTTTCAGGCCCGACGGGACCGTGACTTACGACGTCGGGCTCGCGAAGTCAAGCCAGGCGGCGGCACCCGCGGTGGGCCCGCCGTCGTCGCCTTCGGCGACGAAGGGGCCCGCGGGCTACTGCGTGCCGAGGCCCGGGGTTTCGGACTCGCAACTGCAGGCGAATCTGGATTACGCGTGCGGACAGGGGATCGATTGCACGCCGATTCAGCCCGGTGGGGCGTGTTACCTGCCCAACACGGTGGCGTCACACGCCGCTTACGCGATGAATTTGTTCTACCAGAAGTCGGAGAAGAAGCCGTTGGACTGTGATTTCAGTAAGACCGCTGCGTTGATCCCGGGAAACCCAAGTAAGGAATTCTGGACTGTTTTTTTATGAGTTTTGGTTTTCGGCGTTTGATTTGATCTTGATTTACATGATGTGGGTTACGCAATTTGATCATGCATTTGTTCAGTTTAAACTGATTCTGCTTTTTAGCATGACTGAACTAAACTCAGTTTGCTCAGCTGCTATTACAATCACATTGTGCCAACTGTTAGCATAGTTTTCCTTGTTGAATTAGGTAGCGTATGGAAACCTGTTAAAAGCAGCTTTTCACTTAAAGTTGGATTTGGAAAAATGGTAACAGTTGGGGGTTAGTTTGATTCTTTCAAAAATAGAATCAACAAAACGCGTCTCCAAACACTACCTTAGACACTATTTTTCTACTTCGTCAAAAACTGAATTTGCAAAGTGAAATTTCAACTAGGAATCACTTGTGAAACAGCCTGAAAGAATTTAAAGCAACCAACACCCTCCAGTTCTTTAATTCCTTGTGCCTTTCTTTGCCATCTGTTTGTTTTAATTATACTTTACTTGCAAATGGATGGGGATTTCTCAAACTTGATACAATCCAAAAGTTTTTAGATTCTTCAAACCAGTTTATTAGAAGCACATGACAGCTCTTTTAGTGAATATTTTTAGAATGTAGCGTTCAAAAGTAACAATAAATAAAGAATAACTTTTGCTTTCAAAGGCTTATCAAAACCAGGTGCTCTGGGCCATGAACCTTGGCTGGATCGCTTGGTACGTTGTGCTCTCTGTGGTGCTTGCCAGACTCTCCTCCGTGGAATCCTCCTAATGTGCGCCATGCCGTACATTTTATAGACATTTAAAGGGAGGGAAAAACAGCAATTCCAGCTTGCTTACTCAAAGAATCCAAAATTCTCTACACATCAGTATTAAGTGGTCATGGAGAGTTCCACATTGAATGACTCCAGTGGGGTTTCGGGTGCTCACCGACCTCATGGTATACAGTGGTCCCATGACCTGAATAGGATGTCCTACCTATAACAGACCTTTTGCAATTCAATATATACAATTTTGATCTTTTTATTTGTTATACTCATTTTCTTACATTTTTTGGTGGTTTCAATAATTTCCCTTTTTTTCTTTTTCTTTGCAGGCTATAATAACTGTATATATCCAGGAAGCTAGGTGAAGATCATTGTTTGTTGAAATAAATGAGAGGTGCTGATCCTCTGCTATTGAAGTGGCCACTGGGTAAGGTATCATTTCCATTGCTCTTCAGATGCGAATAAAGGTGTGTTTGTGTTAGTTATATTGTCCTTTTAGGTCCCTTATAATGCTTCTTTGATCAAATCATCCAATTAATTTATAATAAGGATGGGGTCATTTGTTCTGATGTAGTTATACTGTGGAATAAAACACAGGCAATGTTGTATTAATGATTGACATATCAAGATTTAACTAATTGGAATAAATTTGGACTGTAAACCGTAGTGTGTAAGTACTTGTGACATTTTGATCACTTGTAAAAACAAAATGTTCGATGGAGTTTTTATCCACTTTTTTAGTGGAATGTTGAGCAATGCTGGTATGATTTAGACATTCAATTTGAATGATGTATTTCAATCCATGTATAATTAAGGGCAATTTTCATTTTTAATCCCATTATATATTTTAATTTCAAGATTGAAGATCCAGTTTTTATTGCAAGACCAGGTCAGCGCTATCATAGGAGACATGATTGAAAATCAAGCCTCTCATAAGACGTGGTCACTCCACCTGTGATTTGTAATAACATCTCATACCAAATCTTTTTGGGCTCGCTATAGTTATCCCACAAGTTATCATATCCATCTCATAAAAAAATTGATTTATCTCATATCTAATCCACCCCACCAGTTCAACATAAACGATGTATTCTGTGTTTAAGATTGTTCGACATAAACGATGTTTTCTTTGTTTAAGATTGTTCGACATAGATCATGTCAATCAGAACCAGAAAATCTTATTTCCAATTTGACATAGATAATGTTTTCTATATTTAAGGTGATTCGATATGGATAATGTTGATCGTGAATAATAATGTATGTATGATGTAATAATTTTTTTTTTTTGCTTTACTTTAAAACGCATGTATATGATAATCTACATTCATTTAGGTGTACGGCGATTGTTATTTACGGTGTCGTCAACCGACAAAAACATTGGAGGGCTGGAATGTATTGAACGAATCATTGACCTTCATGAACAAAATCAAGCAAAGTGATATATGGTCATTGGTTATAATATATCAATCACAAACAATGTGTATCCCACTTTTATTTTCTAGATTCATAAGATAAATATATTGGTGATTATATCACAAACATTATAATTCAATAAGATTTGATTACATCAAATATTTTAACACTTTATTATCAAATTAAATATAAGTTGTCAATATAAGAGTTAACCTAGTATCAATTGTTAACAGTGACTACGGTGATCACATATAAGAAATTTTTTGTCTCTGTTTGACATGATCCATGTTGAACCAACTTAAACACATAAGACATCATCTATGTCAAACAGGAGTGGACTAAGATTTTTAGTTTCCGATCGACAAAATTCATGTCGAACACCTTAAACAAAGAAGACATCGTTTATGTCTATTTAGAATTAAAATATGACTAAAATTTCTGATTCCCAACAACATGAACCATGTCAAACAATTTTAATCACAAAAGACATCGTCTATGTCGAACTCGTGGGGTTGATTATATATAAGATTTTTATTTAAATAAATGGGGTGGGTAGGATAACTTGTGGGGGGTGACTATAGCTGCGCCCAATCTTTTTTCATATTTTTTAAAATTTCGAATTGTTGTTATTCTAAATCTGGTTTGAATTTAGATAATTTTATCCTAAATCTTATCTAATTTTAAATTTTGAATCTTTAAAATTTTAAATTTGCTTATGGATATATTTGATTAATAAATTTGATAAAGATTATATGGATAATAAGGAAAAATTCATGGTGAATCCTTCTAATTTATCCATAATTTTTTAAATTTAATAATGAAGTTGAAGAACCATTAAAAATGTGTTAATAAGAAATGTGATTAGTAATCACGTCTCTCTCATGTCTTCTATATACGTGTTTATTAAAACTTATAAGTTACATATTATAGCTTTTAACTTAAAATAAGCAGTTGTTGCATGTTTGTTTAAACTTATTAAAACTTATTTAAGATAAAAACAACTTAAAAAGGTCATAATCTCTAAGTTATGTTGGGGGTGTTTTTCAAATTATAACTTATGGATTAATGTTTAAAAAAATCCATTGGACATTTAATACCCTTCACTTTATTTTATAAGGACAAATCTTTTCATCTTTTCTAAAGATTATTTTCATCTATTAAAATTTTGAAATAACCCATATAAGATATTTTTTTGAAACTTAACTCATGTAAGGTTAAAAATTTGGATTGTAATTTTTTTTAATAAAAGAAAATTTAGATTACAGCTAGAATATTTTAATTGTGTGTTTTTTATTAATAGAGATCAAGTTTTATATTTTTGTCTATCAAGTTCTACTTTTTTAATTAATGTAGAATCCAATATTTCATTAAAAATTTTACATTTTATTTAATGTTAATGAATGATGAGTGAGTCATCATCATTTTATAGTAATATCACATTCTTTTATCAAAGAGATTAAATTTAACTTATACACATGGAAGGGGTATTTTTGACAATTACGTAGCAAAAATTATTTTACAGCTTATTCTAACAAACATCCTCAACTGATTATTCTCTATTTTTCAATAGCTACAACAAACATGTTAACTGCTTATCAAAAAAATTATAATCTATAATCCATAAGTTATAATATATAATATATAAATTTAAGCTACAACAAACATAGCCTATGTAAAAAAAATTTCAAATCAGCATTTGAGATAGTAGATTTGACATGGTCAAACTGACCTTAGGGTCAATTTTGTAATTAAAATTAGTGCGGAGTCTAATGTGATATTAAATTGTTTTGGGGTCTAAAAGTGAAAACTGCCCTATAATTAAAGGAGTTAACTTTGGTCACAAAACTTTAAGGCCCTGTTTGGCAACACCAATTGGAAGCATTAAGCTTTTTGAAAAGCTAAAAGCCCCAAAAAGATTATCAAACAAGTCAATTTAATTTAAAAGTATTGTCATGATTACAACAACAAAAAAAATGTCTTGAAAATTGTGTTTACTCCAACAACAGCTTCTATTATTATAAATAAACATGATTCCTTGATTAATTAAAAAGCAGCATTCATCATTACATCCTAAAAAACTGTATATAATAATAAAAGTTGTTTTTCAAACTATGTTTCTAGACGCACACTAAACTGGACATCCCTATGGTAGATTTTGATTTTCATATGCACTCATGAATATTACTATGTAGTTTTTATGTTGAAATGGAGGTCACTATAAATAGTATTATCACAGTTATTTCTTTTTACAGTCTTATATACCTCATGAGTCCCCTTCTACTCACTATAACTAGCAGGGGCGACGCCACCCTTTCAGTGGTGGGGTCAAAATGTCAAATAACCCCCATCAAATTTAAAAAAAAAAAAAAACAACCCACCATGTTTGACTCAAAATTTGACCCACTGCATATTTTTAAAACAAACCACTAAATCAACCCATCAAAAATTTTAAAAACTGTAACGCCCCAAATTTCACTACTCCATTTCGAAGCAATAAATTCGGTTACACTACTCTAAATCCTTATAAATATATATATATTACTTCCGATTTAAAGCCCTTTTTTTTATAAAAAAAAATTAAAAAAATGAAAATAAAAATTTAAAATAAAATAAAATAAAATAAAACAACTAATATTTTAGTCAAACATCCAAATCATAAAACTTAACCAGGATCTAAACATAATTCATCCTAAACGCGGATGAAATACACACATAATAGTTTTTGCTGAAAGGACTAAGGAACTACATGCCAAAAGAAAGACTTATTTCAAACACCTACGATGCAACGGAAAATTAGATAATACGAACTTCGACCTCCAACGCCTTAACGAGATCGACAACCACCAACAGCTAATCTGAAGGGTTGGGAAAAGAGAGGGGTGAGCTACCACGCGCTCAGTGAATGGACACAAGTTGTCCCAATAATATATTGTACTTTAAAATAATCAGTTATAAGTGTCTACGAAACAATTGTAATATAATGAAAATCTTATGATGAAGAAGACATTTAAAATATACAATGACATGATAACATTTTTCTTCAAATAAAATATAATATCATAAAATTTACCCATGAATTTAAATTACATGATGTATATGAATGCAACGGACACGCATGCCCGCTTTCCACGACACCTAGCCGCAGAGATTTCACTTTGGAAATCGGGCCACGTAGACATAGCCACCTAGACTTGGGTCAAAATTTAGACCGCAGCCACCTAGACGATTTAATGCATGCACAATCAAAACTACTTATTCTTTCAAGTATACAGCATGCAACAATTATTTTATAAATCCTATAATTCCCAATGCATACGATATATCCAAAATATCAACTTATATGATGATAACATGCTCATACGCTTCATACAGAATATTTCATAAATCATAAAAATAACATGATACCGAAATGTATACATATATTATGATTTTCAAATAATATAGAGACATCCACTCACCTTTAACAAGAACACTCGTGACAAACTATCAGTCTAAGCAGTGTGAGAATCGCCTGAAAATAAAAATAATATTTCTAATAAATAAAAGAGACTTGAATAACCATATAAAATAAACTACCCATTTATTCTAAACTCAAATCATCTCTATGGTTTTAACTGGACTGACTTAGACTACATAACCGGCTTCCTATAACAATTAATTGGCCACCCGAAATCCAACATTGCTGTAACACAAATTAATTCAATACGGATCCAATAATCCATCCACCCCCATGTGGCCCATTAAACCAACCAGAACTCAACAAAACAGCAAAACACATGGCCCATTAAACCAACCAAACCCCAAAAAAAAAAAAACAACAAAACACATGGGCTGGGCCTTCATCATCTTGACCCGTTACCATTCCAAACAACACACATGAATCTGAAAATCCGAAAATATATCATGCCATTCATCAAATTAATATAGGTACAACTCATTAAATCTATAAATATAATCATTAACCCATCTATTCCTCTCATAATCATTTACACCCGACCCATTCATCTCCTCCTATACACAGCGTCGGTAACATCTCCGAAAACACACAGGCACCTCTCTATCTCTCCCTCTCAATCTATTTCTTCCTCCTGTTATTCATGAAACAAGAGATCTATGGCCCCAATCTATTAGACTCAAGAATCTAGACCTATAATTACAAAGAAATTCAAAGAAAGGATTAAGGAATACCTATGGTGGATGAAGAACCTCTCTTTCACGGCAGCCTCTATTTTTCTTTCTAGGTCGAATATGAAGGGTGTTTGAGGTTAAAAGTGGTATTAATTGGTACCCTAAATTGTCCATAAATCTGTAACAGAAATTCATGGAATAAATGACGAAATTTTCAAAAAAAAACCCAAGCTAACACTTTATTTTCAAGTGAGTCCTATTTTTACTTATCTAGGGTCCATAGAGGGATACTTCTACAAAAAAAAATATCAGACTTTTAGTATTCACAATAAGATCCATTACCGCATGCTCCTTTCCAAAAGGCCTCAAAACCTAACTTCTCCAGCTCCAAATTTTACACGATCACACACAATGGTTCTTGAGACCATTATGATATCCAGAAAATTATATAATAAATATTTCAACTCCATTTAATAATTTTAAAAATTATAAATGAAATTGAACCTATATGGGCCTTACTTCTATGGGCCAACCTATATGCACATAAGGAAAAACCCAAACCATATAATAGCTCTATTTATATATTTAAATCAATATATAAATAGTAAAAATTTGCAGATGTTACAAAAACAAACCAGCCCAAACTCCAGAGTATTACCCAATACCCATTGAAAACCCTCTACCCATTGCCCCATTAGAAAAATTAAAAAAAGTGAGACCCTAAAAGGCTAAAACATATTCGATAATGTTGATAATGAAATTATTATGCAACGATTTCAGAATATAAAATCTCGTCGAGAACAATTGTAAGGGGTAATCTTTTATCTCTTTTTTTGATGATTTATTTTTTTATTAATGTAAGTTGTTTATTTTCAAAAAAAAAAAATTTATATTTTTTTATAAACTTATGATAAGATCGAGTAGATTATTTAAAACTTTTGTAAAAATTTTTTTTATAACCCCATCTGTGAAAATTCCTGTAGTCGCCACTAATAACAAGGAATATTGCTTATTAGAAATTCATATTATATATAAATGTTATCATTCAATTCATCTGTGTATATACTTCATATTATATAAAAAATAATGAGATGAGGTATATGATTTTAAAAAAAAAAACATGATAACATGAGTTAAACTACATTTTGAAATGTAAATGAACCATGTAAGATTTTCCTTCCAAGGAGAAATCCTTTTAGGGGGCGGTTAAAGTCACTGCACCAGTTATTCTACCCACCCCCTTATTTAATTAAAAAATGTGTCTCACTTCATTTTGTTTTATGTCAAACCTACTCTGACCCTTCCACCCCATTAGTGTACCAAACCCACCTCATACATCTCACCAAGATCTCTAACACACTAGATGTTGTAGGCTTCTGAAGTGGTTCGACAGGGACGTTGTCAAATGGGAACCAGAGGTCCTTAGACCCATTCTGGTTCTAGTTCGACTTATTGTATGTCATCTGTGTGTATGGTGGTTTGACAAGAGTTGTGTCGAATTGGAAAACCTTAGAGTCCCATTCTAGTTCCCATTCGACAGAGAGGATATCGTCAATTTTTAAGTGGTTCGACAGGGATATTATCGAACGGTCAAAGGTCTCTACTCCCATTCTACTTCTCGTTTGACAACATTATTGTCGAACTAAGCAATATACGCTGACAATTATTAGGTCGACCTGGATTGAGCAGGTCGACAATTGCTATGTCGAATGGACAAAAACGTAGATTACTTTCATATCATTCCTATGTTCAAAATCTATTGTATTTATTTTCATATTTGGAGATCATTCATCTGTTCAAAATCACATGTAGATCATTCTCATGTATTAAAATACTGAAAGATCATTGCAATGATCAAAATAATCAGAATTTAGTTACAATGCACCTTTGACCGTTGTTCTGGTTATACCAAAATGACACATTGTTCTAAACAAAACATCCCACCAATGATAGAGAGCTATACTCAATCAATGGCCACAGACCACTTTACTTGACTTTTTTCTTGAAGATCAATAATTCGTCAAACACATTTCAGCCTTCTATGGTTTTAGTCGATTAATGACACCGCAAAGAATGAACGCCCTACACCCAAATGAATATAGGTTATCATATCACAATCAAGAATTTAAAAATAGCCATGTGTGATTCAAACCTACCATCCTATGATTCTTATTACTTCAAACAACAGAGATCAACGATCATGTGTTACGACACCAACCAATGAATGTAATTGAGTCAAGAATGTTCAATAAACATGTGTAATTCATACTCTATCAACAAATAATTCTCACTGAATCAACAATGTTCGTTACACAAGTGTTTTTCACACTCAATCAATCAATCGAAGTCATCGAATACAAAATGTCCAATAAACATGTATAATTCATACCAATTATCCTCATTGATTCAAGATATTCAATAAACATGTATTTTACATTCACAATCAAAGAATGGCACAATGAGTTATCAATGTTTCTCAAGAACAAAAAATGGTCAACGAAGAAGGGCTTTTTTTATTCAATGCATCAATTACAAATACATGTATATGAACCAATGTACAAACATTTTCCATCAAAAAATTCATATCAATCACAATACAAACCATTTTCCTCCGAACACTACACATCAACCATGACTAAACTAGGATTTTCAATAAAAACCAAGGTTTGTAAGAATAAAATAAAAAATAAAAAGAAGAATGTGGTTCTAACCTTGGATGATGATGTCCGAGCGATAGGCGATGCAGGAGCTATCAATGACGGCGACGAAGGCGAGTGGAAGGATCTCGATGGGAAGGGGGATCTCAGTGGAAAAGGGGATGAAATAAGTGAGAGAGAGGGGGAGCACAGTGAGGGAAAGAGGGAGACAGTGGTGGTTGAATTGGGGGGGGAAGGGGAAGAAATCTGAAAACGCTAGAGGAGGGAGAGAAATGAGGGGTAAGTTCACAATGTAGAAATCTGAGTATTTATGGAGGGGTGGTTTTGTAAATTGTTAAAAAACTGTTAAATGGGTATACTAGTGGGGTGGCTTTAACCGCCCACCCTCTTATGCAGTTCCGCATAAAAAATAAAAAATAAATGAGAGCAAACGTGTAAGTGGTGGTTGGGGCACACACTACAAGAAAAAGAGGCATTTGCGTCAGTCCGAAACTGCCGCAAATGCCTCCCCAAACCCTGCAAATACCATTTGCGGCGGTTTTGAGGCGGTTTAGGGGCAGACGTAACAACACGTGTCGTAAATTATATACGGCAGTTAAAAACTGCCGCAAATTCGTTTTTGCAACTGTTTAATGCAACCGCCGTTAATAAATATTATTTACTACGGATTATTTGCCGCCGCAAATAATAGGTTTTTGCGACACTTTTTAATACCCGCCGCGAAATGGTGTTTTTAAACTTTATATATAGTTATTTGCGACGGCTCAAACCGTCGCAAATAGTGTTTTAGAAAAAAAAATATGAATTTGAAATTTGATTCAAATTATCCTGTAATGACAAATACAATGATAGTTCACATGATTCAGGTTAACAGTCATTCTATTTCATGTAGACATTATTAACACAAACATAAAAAATAAAATATACAATTACATTGTAATCATCATTCAAAAACATTAAATGACAAACACAACATGAGTTTTAGTATTTTATTAAAAAAACAAAGTGAGTTTCTGTGTATTATATGAACATAGTATCTCTTCCAACTATTCAAAAAAGTGAGTTTCTATGTAAATATGGACATAATATCTCTTCCAACTATCCAAAAAAGTGAGTTTCTGTGTATAATATGGACACAACATCTCTTCCAACTATCTCCCTCATCGAATCTCCTTTGAACACCTGAAAACAAATGTGAGATATTCAAATTACATCACAAAAATCCATATATATATGGAAAATAAAATGAAAGAAATAATTGCATTTACCTGCAAAACAAACAATTCCTCATCACTCTCAATTTTCAAAACCACCTTAACTTGTCCACACATCTCCCACCTACAGACAAAAAAAAAGCACAGACATTAAGCAACGATTCTGAATTTTAAAGATGGCTGTTTACCAATAAATCCAAAAAAGTTGAAAGTAGTAGCCAAAATGAAATTTAACTTGATACTGACCACTTCAAAGTTCGACTGATTGAGGAGATCCTTGACAATGGACACTAGATGCGTCTGGATACTGCACAATATATTATTTTAGGTTAAAAAATATGTTACATAACAACAAATTTATACTGTTATATGTAATAATTTACTTGTCGACTACTAGAAGGTTCTGTGCGATCTTGTAGTGCTGTTTGTATCGCAGCTTGCAACTCATTGCGCATATCTTCTCGTAATTGAGTGCGCATCTCTTCTCGTAATTGATTGTGAACCTCTCGAATTTCCTCACGTATCTCCTCACGAATCTTGTCCAAAATTACTTGAGAATGTCTTGATGATTTAGATGGCCACTCATGCATGTCTGTTTGGGAGGGACAGTTACCAAATGTTCGTAAGCGGCCATGCCCATCAAGTCCCATCACCGAAGTAAAGACTTTCTCGCGAAAAGCTTGTGTCTATTCGGACTCTGGCACCTCATAAAGTTGATTTAGCATCTGCGACTGGAGACTCGATAAATCACAATCATAACATAAACCACAATATAGATTCATATTTTGTTTCAATATAGTAACTATTTACAACACTTACAATGATCTCTATTGTTTCCTCATCAAGTGCATGTCCACTTTTGTTCTGACGTGATTTTAAAAATACATTCATTCGATCTGTGGTATCTCCTTTGCTTGCCAACTATTGCAATGATACATACAACACCACAATTAATTAACTAATTTGAATATGTATGTCGATAATAATACATCATTTAATTAATAAAGTCATTTACCTCCCTACGTAGCTCAGCAAATGGCTTCCTTCTAGTCCTATGGAGCAAGCCTTGGTGTTCACGATTTCGTTTGTTTTTCTCTGCCATCACCTATAGTTTACATTCATGAGGTTAGGAATCTCCAAATGCTCCTTAAAAGAGGGACATGAAATAAAAAACATGATATACCTTAGCTTTCTCAGAGCTCCAATATTGAACTAGTGTGCTCCATTGATTAGGTTCAACCCTGGGTGGAACATTATTTAATCTTTCTTCATCCGTCTCATACGCATAATAGTAATTACTTTTGAGACGTGTTTTCCAGTCTTTCCACGATTTGGCTACAGACCGTAAACATATCTCTTTATGCTCAGGTGGAGCATCAGTATTATCCTACAAGGATAATTCAAAGAATTAATCAGTCAACAATTACCATTCATTCAACATAAGTGTATATACACAACATAAACTTATACCTGCACATCTTTCCAAATATCTTCTAACACATCTTCCGGCACATCAGTCCATGATACATATGTCAGAGGTACTCTATGACTATCTCGAGCTATATAGCCAAGTTAGGAAGCTAACTTCCCCACATTGGAACCAATCGGCTGCATCATCTCATTAAAGTTCACATGTAACCTTTGTCCCGTACCCCATATGGATAGAGATCGAGATGAGCCTCGACCTTTTCTACTATTACTTGTTTCACTGGTGCTAGATCCTACATCATGAAAGTGATACATACATCAGTATATGAGAACAAAAGGTTAAAAGTATACATGTTATAAGAACTAGAAACAAAACATGAACCCTGAGAGACTGGTGCAGAAACAGTGGCTTGTGAAGTAGCCTGAAATGAATGTGTTTGAGAATGTATCTCTGAAGAAGATTGTCTATTGAGCTGAAATGAATGTGTTTGAGGATGTATCTCTAAAGGTTCTGGTTGTGGTTGCTGCTGAGATGGATTATCAACAATGGTAGTGGAATGTAGTTTCTCAGCCATAGTTATGCCACGTGCTTTCCTCCTCATCATAGTTATACCAATTTGCTCAATGCATAAGATATCTGCACATTACATTAAGGATCTGCATATTATAAATTAAATTTTCGTACAGATGAAGGTATATTTCAAATCACAAATCAGAAAAGGCTAATCTCATTCAACATCTATAAAGAAATGGTGGCTACAACAATATCTATTTCACAAAACAACTTTAAAAAATGAAGCCAGATTTCACCAAACAACAATATCAATTCTCAATTCTGAATACAGTATTATCAGAACTCTATAATAAGATGGCAGTATTAATTACTCAACTTGTTAAACTAAAATAAACCACTAGCAGCACAATAGCTATCTTAGTATCATGAAATACAAATCCAGTACAAATGGAAATCCCCCCAATAACAAAATAACATTTGTGTAGTCAAATGAAATCAAATGTCATCACGCTCATCCATGTCAACATCATCTTCACCAGCTACATCAACTATTGTTCCGTCTATTCCATGCCTCACCCAAGCAACATCCTCAACACGAACAAAAGCGGTTTCATCTAATTGTTGAGTACTAAATGGCTCCTCTGCGGCGGCTTTTTTTTCTTCTCACGAGTCTTATTAGAGATCAAGAAGAGTGGGTGGTTTTACTTTTTTTGAGAATAAAATGAACGGCTGTGATGCTTTGAAAAGAATAAGGAATGAAGAGGGTGGTTCTGATTTTGCAATAATTTGACGAACCAAATTAATTATTTGCGACCTATGTCTAAAAAGATGCCGTAAATCAAATATTTTGTTCATGGTCGCAAATTTTGTTAAATATTTGTGACATCGTGATCTTATAGTCGCAAATAATTTTTATTTGCTACCGTATTAGCTACTGCCGCAAATTATATGGACGCAAACACCACTTTTTCTTGTAGTGACAATTATTTGTTCCCTTAAGGGTAATGTATAAGCCCGTCAATCGGACGGATACGGATCGAATACGCTAATATCTATATCCTAACTTTTATATTTGGATACGGATATTAATTTTTTTATTCGAATCCCTTCGGATACGGATTGGATACGGATATTTTTTGGATAATTGACATGTTTGAATATTAACATTATTTTGGATAATCAAGTAATATTTTAGAGAGATATCAAAATTAAAATTGATATTTTAATGCTTATTATATTTTTCAGATATCATACATTGAAAATTTAATAGTATTATAATATATTATCATTATGATTAATCATACATGACAACAATATGGATAATATATAAGACATATATATATTTTTATAGTATATGTCGGATACGGATATTTTTCGGATCGGATAGACTGATATCCATATCCGCACTCCGGATCTTCAAATATCGGATAATTCTGATTCTTCGGATACGGATTCGGATCGGATTCGGATTTTTTCGGATAATTGACAAGCTTAGCAATGTATTGATAAATCGCCCAGAGTAGACATAAATTACTCCTGAATTGATTATTTTATTATGGAAAAATACATATAACCCCTTATAATCTGCCGTATATCCATATAACCCCTTAACTTTTGTGAAAGTCGCGGGCCCTTCGGGCTAGATATCTCTTCTAACCGGGAACACCTTTTTGGTGGCGACGCGATGAATTTTTTTTTTTTTATGTATTTCTTGTTATACCTTCTATTCTCTCTCCTTTCGAAGTTTGTAATTCGAATTCAGAAATGAAATCGGGTAACAAATATCTACATTTTCTTCAAAAAAAAAAAAACACTTCTGTGAAAGTCTATATAACCCTGCGAACACAATGAAAATTCAGATGCCTCCTTGAGTTAAATTTATATTTACAGCTTTGGAATATTATTCGATATTTTGTTAATTAAACCATGGTTTGAAAAGCTATATGCGATTTACCCCCCTATAATCCGAGAATAATTTAAAAAAACACCTTGTGAATGATTATTATACCCTTCTCTGCGTATAAACCCACCTCGTCCAACTTGGGTTCTTCACCTTTTCCCAACCCACATCGGTTAAGATGAATCAACCTACTTTCTATGCAAACAATTTCTGTCATCTTTTTATCATGCTCTCACCATGCGCCGAAAGCCAGAAGCTTGGGTACTTTTCCAACCCTCCTCATCATATCAGTATAAGGAAAGATTTTTCACCACCACAATCTTCCATTAACTAACGAACCACATTCCATCTAGTTTTTGGCCTTCTAATTTTAGTGTTGGGCACCGATAGACCCATTACCCAACTTAATTTCCCCACTATCCTAAATTACGAAAATGCCATTATTTTTTTATTTTTTTGTCACCCTTTCCCACTACCCAGTTCGACAGCGTCCAGTCGAAGTGTTCTTCACCGGGACGACAGAGGTCTATCGAACTGTCTAAATAAGTGTCGACAGAGGCTCAGTCGAAGTGTGTTTCACTAGGACGACAGAGATCCGTCGATCTGTCTGAGCAAATGTCGACATGGATGTGTCGAACCCTTCAAAACAACAACTTTCTTCTAAGAATCAATCACTTATACAATCATTTAAGTTCTTATGAAAAACAAAATGTCATTTAAGTTATTTAACTCTTTTTGAAAATCATTCATATATATATTTATTTAAGTATAAAAAATAAAAATATCAAACAAAGAGTTATTTGAACCAAATAAACAGTAGGCATTTCATATAAAAAAAAATTATTTTCTTTTCTAAACAAATGGAGTCTGTATAGAAAAGACTCCACTTGTTTAGAAAAGAAAATAATGTTTTTTGTCTATAAGAAATGTTTACTGTTTATTTGATCCAAATAACTATTTGTTTGATATTTTTGTTTCTTATACTTAATAAATAAATATATATATATATATAAATGATTTTCAAAAAGACTTAAATAACTTAAATAACATTTTTTGTTTTTCATAAGGACTTAAATGATTGTATAAGTGATTGATTTTTAGAAGAAATGTGTTGTTTTGAAGGGTTCGACACATCCGTGTCGACACTTGCTCAGACAAATCGACGGATCTCTGTCGTCCTAATGAAACACACTTCGACTGGGCCTCTGTCGACACTTATTCAGACAGTTCGACAGACCTCTGTCGTCCTGGTGAAGAACACTTCGACTGGACGCTGTCAAACTGGGTAGTGGGAAAGGGTGACAAAAAAAATAAAAAAATAATGACATTTTCATAATTTTGGGTAGTGGGAAATGATAACTTAGGTAGTGGGAATAGCTTTGCCCTTTTAGTGCTTGCAATATATCTTCATCCATAAACATGACAAAGCAAACATTGTTCATGCCAATCCAAACATCGAATGCAAGAAACCCATTCTTCAAAGTGCTTCATGGGTTGGAGTCACTTCATCAAAGCTAAACTGACAGAAAAAAAAAAGGGTTAATTTCCCAAATACCCCTGCAG
Source organism: Acorus calamus (assembly GCA_030737845.1). NCBI lineage: Eukaryota > Viridiplantae > Streptophyta > Magnoliopsida > Acorales > Acoraceae > Acorus > Acorus calamus. The sequence goes on along the minus strand of CM060876.1, from coordinate 9,371,580 downwards.
CCAACCCCCAATTATTTATGTGTCCTCACCTTTTGAAAAAAAAATTCATTACCCTTGCAGCAAATACATAATTTTTTTCTACCCTTTTCCCTTTATTTCCCCCAACCCCACAAAATCGTAGTTTTCCCCGTGTAAATGCATATATATTTTCTATAAATTTCAGAATATAAAATATAATTTTTATAAATATTATCTGTAAGTGCATTATTATGCATGTCATGTAAAAATGTTAATTTGTAAAACACTAGAGAAACATGCGTTAATACATAACGCCTAAAAATATTTTATCACAATACATATAATAAAGCACTTAAATTCATCGAATGTTTGCATTCCGATGTTCTTTTCCTACCCTAATGAATTGAGATGTATTTTCTCTAATCATCTTCATGTCATTTTGATTGAAATCAAATCCATTGTTACACCTTCGAGTTAGCAAGCGTACATCATTAGGAAGAAAGTGCAGTTCAAATTATATTAGAGATGTAACAATTAGTCAAATACCCAAATAAATCAAACACCAACAAGTGTGTACTTCATGACAATATAAGAACCACATATATATTAATGTTATGCATTAATGTATGTTTTTTTAATGTTTTGCAAGTTACCATTTTTACATGACATAATTGTGGTGGGTGGATCCTGGTCTCCCTCCACTGGGCCGGATCCTAGAAGTGATCCGAGCTTCGGTTGGGGGATCCAGGAAGAAGAACGTGCAGCTTCCCTTCTCGGTTGTCGAGGTTCCGTCAGCGAGTCTTCTAGCTTCGTCTCCTGCTCCAATCACCTGCAACTCACATCAGTGTGGTGCCGGCTAACGCCCCCCTGACGCTCAAGTCAGTAATCACAGTTTTAGTGAAAGCCTGCTCCAGTCTAAAAAGTTCGTGCAGGAGGAGTGTGAGTGTGCTTTTTTCCTACCTCTTGGGAACGACGATGTCTCCCCTTTATACTCGAAGAGGGCGTGCCGACCTTGCTCCTGGGGAGTGAGGTTAACGTGAGTACGGACGAAATCGTCCTGGTGGCGTCAGGATTGGCCGCTACATATGATCTCAGGGCATAACCAACTATAACGCTCCAGGCTTACAGAGCAAGAAATTGTCTCATTTGTCCTTAAATGGGCTCACGGCTTTAAAACGTGTATTGGTGTGTAAGAGTTGTGCTCACATATAAGCACATACTATCTCCACCCATTGGGCGATGTGAGACTAAACACTAAACTCTCACCCTCACCCAATCCATGGGTCTCGTAGGACTATTGGGATTCCCCCTCAATGGGTCGGGCATCATAATCACCCCTAATGGGTCATACGTCCTCGTGTGGGGTCACACCCATCATCGCGAAATGGACTGGCTCTGATACCAAGAGGTTTGAAGGACCGATCATGACGCCCGGCCCGTGAGGGGGAAGCCCAACAGTCCTAAGAGGCCCATGGATTGGGTGAGGGTGAGGGTTTGGTGTTTAGTCTTACATCGCCTAATGGAAGGAGATAATCTATGTTTATATGTGAGCACAGCTCTTATACACCAAGATGCATTTTAAAGCCATGAGCCCATTTAGAGGCAAAGTGGACAATTTATTGTTGTGTAAGCTTGGGGTGTTACACCAACTTCTGACAATTACCCGCCATTGCTATGTCATCTCTGCAGTTTCCATTATCTTCGTGAAGTGGACGTGTAGGCATATCTCCTCTGTCAACCCGGGCTCTGTAGTCGATCTTTGTCGGGATAATCAAAATCATTGTGTTTGGTTGCCCCATTCAGGTCAGACGAAAGTTAAGTCCCCCTGGGTCTGGTTGGGCAACTGCCTTACCCGATGCCCGACCAACCTTTCATAGACTCCTCATGATGGATTGTGGCGGCCCGTGCCCAGAAAAGCCGACACGAGCACATCACGTGCCTAAAAACCAACCATAATCTCTATATATTTTTTTCTAAACATCGAAATATCCACCCTATATAATCACATATGATAACAACCCTAGGATAACAGATAATTAACAGGATATGTATAATCACCAATATCACAACACACCTAGGAAAATTTAAGCAGTCAACAGAGCATCTAACACACTTTACATACAGTCATCCATATATACAGAGCAGTTAACATAGGCATAGTTCGCTAGACCAGCCTCTACCAAAATAATCATATACAGATCCAAAACATCAACATATACACATCTATATATACCTATCACCAGCTGGACGTGGCACCAAAAGAATACTAAGCCAACGTCCACAAACCCTGCCTCTACTCTGCAAAATAAGATAAAATAGAATGGAATGAGCGAAAGATGCTCAGTAAGTAACCCAGACATTCCACGCGTAAGGAAAACAAGAATGACATCCAAAGTCAAGCTCAGTAATCTCAATAAACATCAGGTTAAAGTATAATGACAAATGGAACCCCATTTTGACCGATTTGGATCCAATTTATTTATCTCTAGCGATATCTGAATCGGTTCAATACATGTTCCAAATGCATTATTTTCTAGTAAGCTATGATTTCTCAAGTGTTTAACTTTATATATCATTAATCTATATAAACACATGCATCAAATTCTCTCTTTTAAGCTTTCATGCACATCATCTACACCCCCTCATGGATTGACAACCAAGACAATCCCTACTTGAATCGTCGACTTGGACAACCCTACTCGGATTGTCGACAAAGACAACCCTACTCGGATTGTCGACCGAGACAACCCCTACTCAGATTGTCGACCGAGACAATCCCTACTTGGATCGTCGACCGCGACAAGCCCTTCTTGGATCGTCGACCGCGACAAGCCCTTCTTGGATCGTCGAGTTTGACAAACCCTTCTTGGATCGTCGACTTGGACAATCCATAACAGGATCGTCGACTGAGACAATCCTTACCAGGATCGTCTCTCTCGACGAAGGGATGATGGATCGTCGAAAAACCTGCAGCAGATAAGCTCGAAAAAGGACGGCATGGGCTGTATTTTGCGACCTCTCCGCCGATGTCAGCCATTCCGGGCGACGTGGGAGCGACGTGGGGGCACTCAATACCCCCCAGTGAGGTGTCAATACCCCATTGGATGGGTTTGACTATAAAAGGAGGGGTGAATGTGAAGAAGAGAAAAGGAAAAAAGAGAGAGAAGCATCCAAAACAACCCCCCAAACCCCCCCATCCGAGTTCAGCCACCCAACCACCACCACAGCAGCCAAAGGAGAGGAAGAGAAGACAGAAAAGCTAAATCATTTCCTTTCCTTTCCCATTTTCACCCCAACCCACCTCCACCTTCCATTTCTTTTTTTTTCTTGAGTTTGTTCATATCTCACCTTTTCCAACCTTGTAAACAAGTTGTAATGATCTTATTTACTAAATAAATATAAGTTTAATCAAGGCTAAGAGTGTTGGAGTATATCTTGGACTATTATCAGTTCTTTTGGAAACTATACGCAGCTGACGGACGACCCTAACTTGGATCGTCGGTCGGTTGGTCTAGGGACCATTTGAACACTCCCCTTTGCAAGTTTGGGTGCTTACCCAAGGATTACTAACCCCTTTTGTTATGCTTTTGTCTACTTCATTTACTGTTTACTGCTTTATATTCTTGTCATTATTATTATTATTATTATTATTATTATTATTTTGTTTCTGTATATAGTTTTTCTTTTTCTTTATCTTTTTATTATTTTATGTTGTTTTCTGTCTTAGTTTCTTGTTAAAATCTTCCATTAATTTTGTTAAATTTTCTTGGAGTTAACCCTCGACAATCCCCCTCGGTTCGTCGAGCTCGACAATCCATATTTGGTTCGTCGATTCCGACAATCCGTTTCTGGTTTGTCTAACTTGACAATTCACCCCTTTTCGTCGAGTCCGACAATCCATCCCTGGTTCGTCGTGTTCGACAATCCAACCCTGGTTTGTCGATCCCGACAAGCCATCCCTCACTTGTCTAACTTGACAATCCACCCCCACTCGTCTAACTCGACAATCCACCCCCACTCGTCAAACTCGACAATCCACCCCAACTTGTCAAACTCGACAATCCACCCCAACTTGTCAAACTCGACAATCCACCCCCACTTGTCTAACTTCTGTTTTTTTTTTTTTTAAATTTTATTTTAGAATAATTTACTACACTCTTTTCTGACTGGATCTTGATCATTTTGTGCGAGGTACCTGAGCTTCACCGCGTTGCGTGGCCGGCTGCGTCAACGTGAAGAGAATCCACAACTTCCCGGCAAAGGCGAGTAACAGAAGAAACCCTCTTTTCTTGCTTTTGAGGAAAAGCAAGTGGCGATCACAACAGCGTCCTTGGGAGCGGTCGAGCGAACTTGGACGATCTTTTGAACGGTGATCCGGTGCGTCGCGTGCGGACCGGAACCAAGTTCGAAAGAACCGGATTAACGACGAACGTCGTCAAAAATCCACATCGACAGTCTGGCGATCACGGTGGGACCTCTTTTGTAAAGCTCAATACAGGTATCCTCGTACATTTTGATTAAGATCCAGTTAAAAATAGTGTATTTTTTTTAATTTTATTGCTATAAAATTTCTTTCTTTTTTTTTTTTGTTTTTTTTTTTCAAAAAATAAAACAAAAAAAAAAATTAGAACTTCAAAAGTGCATATCTTTGATTTAAGTGTTTTGAAAAAAAAAAAAAAAAAAACACAATGGGCTTTGATACGAGTGAGTGTGCATTGAAAAAAAAAGGGTAGAAAAAAGATCATAATAACAATGGGATTTACATGAACAGTGGCATGCATTCCTTTTATTTTCTTCTTCACTGTGTCAAATTTTCAAGGGCTTAATTGCTGTTGTGATGTCATCAAAAGGCAATGAATTGTTTGACTTCACTTTAAAAGATTGACTACCTTTTGTCAATTAAAAAATAGCATGGTAACTCTGTTTTGTCAAGTAGCATGCATTCACTCGGTTTGACTGTTCTGTTGACATAAAAAAAAGGGGGCTGAGCTTCTCTCTTTGCAAATATTATTTTTAACTTGATTTCTGTTAAAAAAAAAACTAAAAAAAATGGTTATTTTCCAAGTCTTGAATGTCATTTGCTTGATTTGATTGTATATATTCGTTTTATGCTGAGTTAGTTTTTGTTGTGTATATATTTGTTTTCTTTTATTTGTAAATTAAGAAAATCCAAAAAAAAAATGTCTTATTTCCATGATGATGTATCCCGATTTGATCATAACTACAAAATTCAGAACACTAGACATGAGTCGGTCCCATCACCTTCCTATCAGTCCAGGGTTCCCACCCGCCATGCCCCATTCATCAGCTTGCATTCCTCGAGGGTTAATCAAACCCTAGAGGAAACCATAGGGCAGAAGGTTTCTGAGATCATGTTCCCTACCCATACTGATTCCCATTGGAGAAACCACTGTCAATTTGATTCCATCAAACTTCCTCCAAATTTCCGAGCTCCCAAGTTTAGGAAGTATAGTGGTCGAGGTGATCCGCGTCACCATGTCAATGCATTTTATCTTGATGCTCGTCCCTTCCTTGACGATGAAGCCATGCTCATCTATCTGTTTCCATTGTCATTAGAAGGGATCACTTTGCAATAGTTTACCTCCCTTTCTCGAAATGATCTCCAAACCTTTCCCAGTATAGTCCAAAAGTTTCTCAATCGGTTTAGTTTCTAAGCTAGGCGTGCTCTCTCCCCAGCAGACCTTGTTGCCGAAAAGATGCATCCTGGGGAGGACTTCATTCAATTTGCTGATCGATGGAGGGATATGACCGCTCGATCTGGAATCTCTTTGCCCGAGTCCCAACAAGTTGACATGGTCATCATGAATTCCTGCGGGGACATCAAGAGGGCATTGAGTTTTTGTGACTGCAAAACATTTGATCAATTATTTGATCGCGCGGTTGCAATCCAAAGGTATTCATTGCCAGCTCCCTCCTATCATTCAAACGAAAAAGCATATTTCGAGGCCCCCGAGTTCCAATATCCAGTCCAAGAGCATGTTGAGATTACCGAGATGCCCTCTCCAATTATCAGGCCGCCCGATGGAAGTCCTCTCCCGAGATGGCTTCAAGGGCGTGTACGTGAGAGGAACACCAACATTAGACTAAGAGACCCTCAGCCAAACCATTTACCCCATCAACTCTATGCATACCCAACCACTGAGCCTGAAGCTATCTTTACCTACCATCAACCTGAAACCCAACCAGAAATCCCATTTGACCCAATCCCCTCAAGCCCATCCTATTATCCACATCCCCAACCAGAAATTCCATCTGACCCAACCCCTACCTATGAGCCTCCGATAGTCGAAATCACAGAATTTACAGCGTATCCCATATGGGACTACGAGGATGAAGGGTTTTGTGATGGAGAACTGTTAGAGCTCACCTACTCAAACCCAAACCCAAGCCCAACCTATGAGTCTCCAGTAGTCGAAATCACAGAATCTGATGAGTGTCCCAAATGGGACTACTATGATGATGAAGAGCTTTGTGATGAAGAACTACTAGAACTCATTTACCCTACCCCAACACCACCTGAACCCACCACCCAAGCCCTCAACTCAGCTGAGTTTGAATGCCCTTTGTCTCCACCTGCTCAAGATCCAATTGAAGCAAAGCCTGTTGAACCTATTCCAGTCATCTCAGATGACTCAAATCTTGATTCATCAAAATCTGAGGTTGACCCGGACACGATTGAGCCATTTGTGCATGTCCTCGAATCAAAACCTCTCATATTTAGAAATGCACAATTCAAGGAGGCGATCGAGCCATCCCAATTGCCAGATCCACTCGACTTGCCATCCCATCCATCGGAGGAGCCTTCTCCTCCTGAATTCCCCACCACATCCAAATCAGAATCCCCCGCCACATCCAAAGAAATATTCCCCGCCATATCCAAATCAGAATTTCTCGCCATGTCCAAAGCAGAATTCCCTGCCATATCCAAATCAGAATTCCCCGCCATGTCCAAAGCAGAATCCCCCGCCATATCCAAATCAATCATTCCCTTAATATCCAAATTAGATCTGATCCATACGCCCCTGGTTGCACCAATTGCAAAGTCATTACTCCCACCACTATTAGGGTCTCAGCATCATGTTAACCCATCTCCCCTTGCATCTGTTAGGTCAGTAATTCCCCTATGGCTTGCCTTTCCATATCCATATCTTTGTTGACTGACCCCTCTGTGAGGGAATATTTTCTTTTTGCTAAGAATCTATGGCAGATCAGACGCCACTCGCGTTTCCGACAGCTTTTGATGGACCCTGAGCAACAATGGTGTAGAATGCGCCACACACGTTTCAAATGCGCTATCAGTGTTACATCAGACGTTTCAAGCGTCGTTCCTTTGAAGCTGCTTCAATTTGAGCCTCCATGAAGGACTCATCCTGCACCATCATTTTCTGGAGGCCACCCTCCAGCACTGTATAGTATCTTCCATCTTCCCTGTTTATTGTATATAGCATGTTGTCTGTTTACTGCTTTCTTCAAATGAAAAATCCAAAAAAAAATCAAATATGTCAAAATCCAAAAAAATAAAAATTCAAAATTCAAAAAAAAAAAAACATATGAAAAAAAAAAAGTTTTCAAAGACACGCCCAGCCCAACACTTGGGTTGGGACACTTATCTTTCATCATGAGAGCACCCCCAGTCCAACACTGGACTGGGACAATTTTTAAATCCCCAATGAATGATTAATTTGAGCATGACTATCATATCTTGTGAACATTTACTCCACTTGTTTGATTATCTTCTATATATTTGCTTTGACTTCTGATAGACCATGTCCTGAAGATTGGCTTTCTTTTTCTTGGCTCACATTATCATTCCACTATCCACACACATTATTGGCTTAGGATTTAGTCCACCACAGGAAAGAAAGGCTGCCTACACCATTAGACTGGGGCAATTGTATCTTCCTTCTTTTATTTGAAATTTTGATTCGTGTTGACTGCGACCCATAGAAATGCCTTAGTCCTGGTACATGTCCCAAAGAAGCTGGCTCTAGCACTGTTGATGCTTCAAATAAAAAAAAATGAAAAAGAGAGGGTAAAAAACAGAAATGCCCCCCAATAAACAAGGCAAGGTTTGCCATTTCAAAAAAAAAGAGAAAAAGTAGATGTTCAATGCGGGTCTACGTCCTTCACCAAAAAAGAATTAAAAAAATGAAAAGCAGTAAAGAAGAAAGCTAGAGGGACCGAGTGACTTAAGATATGTGCTAGGACTGGGGCAATTTTGATGGTTCTCAGAAGACATTACTCTCACCCCCATTCATTCTACTTCTCCCTTGGAAGAGCCAATTAAACTAGAAATTTGACGAAGCGGTTGATCCATCCTATGGTGAACAATCTCCTAAGCTGACACCATCACACACCACGTGAGTCATTTTAAAGGCCGCCTAATCTGATGGACAGAAATCTTGCACTTGTCTAAGTGGACTTGAAATTTTCAAACAGATTAGGGTGAATATACCAGAATAGAAGTCTTTCATGCTTAAATTAATTTTTCATACAACATGCTCTCACATAATAAATTGCTTGTTCATCATCCTACCATGATACATGTCTCTTGAACACACACTCACATCATTCCATTGACATGTTTATATAAAGTTGCAAGCTATTTGTGTCTTCTCCATGCCTGTTACATGATCACCTCGTATAATTTGAGTTGTGCAGGTGTATCTCTTACTAACTCTAACCCACTAACTAAAAAAATAAAAAAATAAAAAAAGTTTTCAAAAACCTAGTTTGTATTTGTTTGTTGACTGGTGAGCGCCCCTCCAGCAAAAGCAATGATCTACCAATTTGTAAATGTGAGCTTTGTATGGCCGTTGGTAGCCTAAATATGGGAACGATGGATCCTTTCCAAGACTCTTGACCCAAACCTTGGTCACCAACAAGTTTTCAAAACCACTAACATGCATTAAAAAAAAAAGGTTTTCAAAAATCAACCCAGCATGCATGCATTTAGGATAATTTGCATAATTTGCCTCTCTCTTATGTGCCTTATAAGCTTCAATTCTTATTTGGCATGAGTATTTGTCTGATTCGAAAACCTGCATGGTATAAGTAATTATTCCACTCCCTTGTGTTTTGCCTTGTTACTCATGCCACCTTGGAAATTTTCTTTGGCCTTGTCAACCTTGATTCATGACTCAATGATCCTTTCAAATTATCAATCAAAGTTTCATTTGCTTTTCTTTTTTGTATTTGTGATATCCCCCTGTTCGCTGAGTTGCCATGCACGGTAGGCACAGGGAATCCAACGCCGGGGTGCAGCACACGAAGGCTGGGAACCCCAATCGAGGGTTGGATCACTCACCGCATTAGTTTAAATGTCTTTCTCCCCCAGGATCATTTTGTTGATGAGTTTTTGTAGACCTTGTCCTAAGTTCATTTCTTAGTTGTTATCAGTCATGAGACCAAAATCCATGTCGGATAGGTCGGTCAAAATGAGGTCTCTCTTCTTATCCTCGAACGGTGCTTCTCGTTTCACTTGAAACACCGTCCGAGGAGGGGCAATTGTAGATACCCCATTTTGACCGATTTGGATCCAATTTATTTATCCCTAGCGATATCTGAATCGGTTCAATACATGTTCCAAATGCATTATTTTCTAGTATGCTATGATTTCTCAAGTGTTTAACTTTATATATCATTAATCTATATAAACACATGCATCAAATTCTCTCTTTTAAGCTTTCATGCACATCATCTACACCCCCTCATGGATTGACAACCAAGACAATCCCTACTTGAATCGTCGACTTGGACAACCCTACTCGGATTGTCGACAAAGACAACCCTACTCGGATTGTCGACCGAGACAACCCCTACTCAGATTGTCGACCGAGACAATCCCTACTTGGATCGTCGACCGCGACAAGCCCTTCTTGGATCGTCGACCGCGACAAGCCCTTCTTGGATCGTCGAGTTTGACAAACCCTTCTTGGATCGTCGACTTGGACAATCCATAACAGGATCGTCGACTGAGACAATCCTTACCAGGATCGTCTCTCTCGACGAAGGGATGATGGATCGTCGAAAAACCTGCAGCAGATAAGCTCGAAAAAGGACGGCATGGGCTGTATTTTGCGACCTCTCCGCCGATGTCAGCCATTCCGGGCGACGTGGGAGCGACGTGGGGGCACTCAATACCCCCCAGTGAGGTGTCAATACCCCATTGGATGGGTTTGACTATAAAAGGAGGGGTGAATGTGAAGAAGAGAAAAGGAAAAAAGAGAGAGAAGCATCCAAAACAACCCCCCAAACCCCCCCATCCGAGTTCAGCCACCCAACCACCACCACAGCAGCCAAAGGAGAGGAAGAGAAGACAGAAAAGCTAAATCATTTCCTTTCCTTTCCCATTTTCACCCCAACCCACCTCCACCTTCCATTTCTTTTTTTTTCTTGAGTTTGTTCATATCTCACCTTTTCCAACCTTGTAAACAAGTTGTAATGATCTTATTTACTAAATAAATATAAGTTTAATCAAGGCTAAGAGTGTTGGAGTATATCTTGGACTATTATCAGTTCTTTTGGAAACTATACGCAGCTGACGGACGACCCTAACTTGGATCGTCGGTCGGTTGGTCTAGGGACCATTTGAACACTCCCCTTTGCAAGTTTGGGTGCTTACCCAAGGATTACTAACCCCTTTTGTTATGCTTTTGTCTACTTCATTTACTGTTTACTGCTTTATATTCTTGTCATTATTATTATTATTATTATTATTATTATTATTATTTTGTTTCTGTATATAGTTTTTCTTTTTCTTTATCTTTTTATTATTTTATGTTGTTTTCTGTCTTAGTTTCTTGTTAAAATCTTCCATTAATTTTGTTAAATTTTCTTGGAGTTAACCCTCGACAATCCCCCTCGGTTCGTCGAGCTCGACAATCCATATTTGGTTCGTCGATTCCGACAATCCGTTTCTGGTTTGTCTAACTTGACAATTCACCCCTTTTCGTCGAGTCCGACAATCCATCCCTGGTTCGTCGTGTTCGACAATCCAACCCTGGTTTGTCGATCCCGACAAGCCATCCCTCACTTGTCTAACTTGACAATCCACCCCCACTCGTCTAACTCGACAATCCACCCCCACTCGTCAAACTCGACAATCCACCCCAACTTGTCAAACTCGACAATCCACCCCAACTTGTCAAACTCGACAATCCACCCCCACTTGTCTAACTTCTGTTTTTTTTTTTTTTAAATTTTATTTTAGAATAATTTACTACACTCTTTTCTGACTGGATCTTGATCATTTTGTGCGAGGTACCTGAGCTTCACCGCGTTGCGTGGCCGGCTGCGTCAACGTGAAGAGAATCCACAACTTCCCGGCAAAGGCGAGTAACAGAAGAAACCCTCTTTTCTTGCTTTTGAGGAAAAGCAAGTGGCGATCACAACAGCGTCCTTGGGAGCGGTCGAGCGAACTTGGACGATCTTTTGAACGGTGATCCGGTGCGTCGCGTGCGGACCGGAACCAAGTTCGAAAGAACCGGATTAACGACGAACGTCGTCAAAAATCCACATCGACAGACCCCACCATGTTGGCCCCTATGTCCAAGATATCCACAATACCTCGCGTGTGGCCCTCGAAACGTCCACCGCGGATTCACTACCTGGCCCTCAGAACGTCCAGGCACGGCAGGGTATTCTCAAGTCCCCCTCGCTGGACCGTACGTACTTATGCGCGCTGGGGAGGCAAACCTCAACCCTCACTGTAAGGTCTATGGTCATCCAACTCCAAGTACACAAGAGGTAATATAGAAGCAACGATGCCAATCACACTACAAGGCTTCATGGTCAAACAACACGAGCATACAAATCATAGGTTCATGGAAAGACACTAAGATGGATACATATCATGATCAAAGGAAGGCTCACGATACTAACAAGTCAATTATAAGCTCACGAGATATAAATAAGGAAAGTAAGCTGAAATCCAATAAAGAACAACTCCAAGATACAAATAGACTAATTATAAGAATATTTTAGAATATCTAACAACCACAGTCTAACAACAATGAAGGAATGTGTCTCAACAATATACCATTTAAATGCGGTACTCACAATCGAAATCATATAGATTATCAAATACAATTGAATAGCCTCAACACCAATAAAGTGTGGAATGGAATGGAATGAGTAAGTGTCGAATCAACAATACCACGTGGAACGGAATGGAACAAATAATGGAATGGAATGAAACAAGCAAATATCGATCGGGTTACTTACAACAATACAATGTGGAATGAAATAGAACAAGTAAAAGTCAATCGGATTACTTACCTCACAATTCACAATCCCAAGCTGGACTCACCCTATTCCAGCTCCTAAACCACGCAGACATAAAACCACTGATAAAATTATAACATCAATCAGATATTAAAATATAACCCTATTAATCAAACTATTCTCAAATCCACCAAGACAAAAATGACATCCCCACTACAATCTCTAAATTGATACTGTAAAATCAACCATCAAATACCTACTTATCCGGCCCCAAAAACATATTCATATCCCAGCCCCAAATCACAAATTTGATTCAGAATTGAAATAAAACAACCATAAACGAAGAATAATAATAAAAAGAACAAGAATCTTTACCCAGTGTATCGCGAAAAATACTCTACGAAGCTTTTCCCAATTTTTTCTAATTTTTCCCTTGATTTCCCCTTTTTTTCTCTTGAAAGTGAGTCTCGGACGACTCTCTCTCTCTCTCTCTCTCACTCGCAATTAATCCCCAACACCACCGACTCACCCATCAATAAAAACTTTAGATTCCGCTAAATTACAGAAATGCCCTTCCACTAAACTCTGTGCAGCCTCGACTCAAACAGCCATATCTTTTCATAGGGAAATCCACTTCAGATGAAACAACTTTTGTTGGAAAGCTAATGAAAATATCTACAACTTCTATGTTTGAGCCAAGATCAGAAGAAGCTTCCAACTATATTTAAAATAGCGACGAACAGAGGGAGAATAAAGACCAAAAACCCAATAACATAAAATTATCCTCTCCTGTAAACTAAACACGTAAATATTAGCATAAACTGGTATAAAGAGGTCCCGGCTATTACATAGATGGCTCCATCCCTTCTTTGGACATGTTGGGCCGAGTGGCCATTGTGTGGACCTGCTAATTAGATAGCCCTATGAGTCAATGAGATTCTGTGAATATGATTATCTTATATCTTATTTCTGTTTATTTGGGTTTTCACTTATAACTTTATTCTCAATTCAGTTGTGTGTAAATTTGGTCTTCCACAATAATAATGCATTACATATAATATTTACATAAATTAAATTTTGTGTTATCAAAGTCACAGAAAACATATATGCACTTATAGGGAGAAACTGCGATTTTGTGGGTCTGGTGGAATTAAAGGGATGAGGATAAAAAAAATTAAGTATTTGTTGCAAGGGTACAGAAAAAAAAATTCGAAAGGTGAGGGCACATGAATAATTAGGGGTTGGCTGTAGGGGTATTTGGGCAATTCACCCAAAAAAACAATTCAAATCTGAATAAATAAAAAAACAAAAATTAGAGTGTAACAAGAGGAGGTGCTCAATGGGTCAACGACACAAGGGCTTGACGGGTTCGAATGGCTTCTGGCGCTTGCAGAGGGATGAATCAACGGGATCCAAGCCGGTTAGAGGGGCTTCTTCTTGGAGCATGGGATCGGACAATGTGGCAACAACATAGGGCTTTTGTATGCTTTCGTAAGGGAGTGTAAAACAGTAACATCCAGTCTGTGGTTAAAGGTTAGTCAACTTTTCGTTAACTTAATTGATAGATGGGGGTATCTGGATTTTCATTGAGCTTGTAGCGGGTTATATGGATTTTTGTAAAAGTCGAGCGGTTATATGAATATAGGATAGATTACAGGGGTTTATATAGATTTTTTTACCCTTTTATTATATAGATAGATAATTATAATAATAGAAGAAATCTTTTTTTTTTTTGTGTTTTTTATTATTCTCGTTGGAACACATAATAATGAAATTATCATAATTTGATCGAGCATGAATAAGTTGTGGATAAATTATAATAAATGTGATTAAAGATTTATATAAATTAAAAAAATGATTTAGCATGTGAATTCTTTGATTTATAAAAGATAATGTAATCAATTTGATTTATAATTGATTTAGTTGTGGATATAAACATTTTCACATCAAATCACTTACATTCATAAGGAAAACAATGTCCATCCCCAATGCAACCCTACTTGCAATCTACACCATTTTAAAAAAAAATTACACTCCATTTAAGTACATATTGTTATATGGAATAAAAGTATATACAAGTGTGATCGTACCACCACTAATGCATCGAATCCAAGCAGAACTACGAAGTTAAGGGATGTCCTTGTATTGCACCCCCGAAATCATCTTTTTGAGCCCAGTTAGGGCTTTCCCACCCAAAACAAAACACACACACATACTAAGATGCAAAAATATATTTTTCTCTTTGAAAAAAATAAAATTTTACTCCATACACTATCATAGAAACTTATATATTATGATTGAGTAACACTACCTTATCATAGTGTAGGCTACAAAACAGACTTAATGTATTAGTGCTCAAATACAAAACTAAAACTTCCTAAATCCATATAAACCCCTTGTAAACTTATTGAAATCCATATAACTCCTTACTTTTCTTAAAATCCATATAACCCCTCAAAAACACCTAATAAATTCAAATAATCTCCTAAAAAAAATTTATGTTAACATATGATGATTTTAAGAAAGTCAAGAGGTCATATGAATCAGTCAGATTTGAGGGGGTTGTATGAATTTTTCCCTAATATCAATCATGTCTCATTTAAAATTTTCTTGTCCTCAGCTTTTTTTAAAAGATTGCAGCATTTTTAGTTGTGCATTTAGATATAAAACAACTTATAAACAAATCAATCACAATCGGATTGACCACCTGTCTTTGCGTGTTAAGACAACAGATTACAGCATGTGATACAAAGGTTGAAATCTCTTCAAGCAATAGTATGCGCCCACAGACATTCAACTTTGATGAAAAAAAAGCAATCAAGAGTTATAACAGTCATAAGAGATTGAGAGTGATATCTACTAACTTCAATTTCACTGAGTTTTCCACAGCCAGTATCAAGTCTCACATCTGGCTAATACCCTCCAAAAGAGATGATTAAATCCCCCTATCATCCACATGCCTCCCTAGTTAACTAACATTCACCAAAAATTGGCTAATTAGTGATCAAATTGGCCAACATATTCAGTATATATATAAGTAATGAAGGTTAACCAGGTGCTGCAACTCCATGGACGTGACGTCCACACAAAAATATGCAGCTAATCAGAAATCATCACTGCATTGAGTGTCTCTTGGCCTTCTGATCCCAAAAAAAAGAGGCTAATACATAAGCCCTTCAGGCACTCTGAAGTCAACTGCTGACTGAGGATAGTACGCCCCCACCACTTTTAGCGGGTAGAACAACCTCCCAGCCGGGACCTTTAAGTGGAAGAGCTGATACTGCCCTTTCAATGCCATCTTTTGCTGTGGCATGTGCATCGACCAAGTCACTTCTATCCAAGACCTGTAGCAGATCTTCATCACAGATATCTGTCTGGACCAGCTTGTCTTCTTCATCTACTTCATCTCGTAGCAATGCCAGCAACTCTGCTTCCTGAAACCAACAGCCAAATCAACAATGCATGTACAAACCACTAGATCTGAGCATGAACATAAACTTTACCCAGTTTTCCATGATAATTGTCAAGGGAAAAACGAAAAAGATTAACTCACTCACTGGATGATTCTTTTTTTCTTTTTTCTTAAATTTTTAAATTGTACCCCAAAATTTAATGATATTTGATGGTAAAATTCCTAACAGTTTCCCAAAAAAAGTTCAGAATCAAGACAAGTATCGAATTAAATGCTGCCTATGTACACCAACAACATTCTGGCCCAAAAATTCCTGAGATCTTGTTGCAACACTTCCTGTCGACATTTTCACAACTATATTTCATGCACTTTTTTTATTAGTGCATTTTATATGCACTAGTGTGGGTACCTTTCAACCCTCTAAGCGCCAATCACTTTTCCAATTCCATATTCTTCAACCTCAACTCATCAACCAATGGCTCGCTATCCACAAACAGCATACAGCCCATATTCTCATCCAGAAAGTTAATGTGCACTAATGTCATGGATAGCAAATTCATAAGTGTGCACGCACATAATCAGAGAATAAGAGAGAAAATTTGTATTTAAACAATAGGAAAGACGGAACTAACCTCCAATGTATTGGACTTGTTTCTCTCTTGTTGGAATTGGCCTGTGGCAATAACTACATGTTCCAGTTTCAGCTTGCCAAAAGCTCTCTTAACCATTCGCCCCTATTAATGGAAAAAAAATTGATCGATTTCCTTCCAAGTATAAAAAATGAATAAAAGATAATAACCATAAATGATACGATATATGTTATACCTCTACAGAATGAGATGTTACAAGCCTATAAATATGGACAGGGCGTGTTTGACCTATTCTGTGACACCGATCCATTGCTTGCAAATCCATTTGCGGGTTCTAATTTTGTTGCAAATCAAACAAAGTTAGCTAAAACACTAATAAGCCATTGCAACACATACATAAAAAAATCAACTTACCCAGTCACTATCATAGATTATACAGGTATCAGCGGCAGTGAGGTTAATACCAAGGCCCCCAGCCCGAGTACTGAGAAGAAATATACTGACAGTGCTGTTCAAGTCATTGAACTCCTGGATCTGTTCATTTTTTAAAACTACGGTTAGTTTAACTACCATCAAATGTTTTGTATCAATGATAATGACAAATTTGGACATAAAAATCTATAGATACAAATATTCAACCTCCTTTCAGACTGACCAAGAGTAACACATTTTTTTGCCAATTTTACTAAAACATACACAGTAGATACCATAGTGTATCCAAACCTCAAATTCTATAAATTAGAAGAAAAAAATTTCTACATTAAAAGATATGCTGTTAAACAACTGTCAAGATAAATTATGGCATCCTAATTTTATATGGAGCAACTTAATTAGAGAGGAAAAAAAGGTGTCCATCACAACTAAAGATCATATTTCCAACTCCCTCTTCTGTCTCAGTCAATGATCAATCTACCATTGACACATCAATCATGTATGTAAACATGGACAATGAAGATAGCATTCTCTTCTGCACCTCTTTGACTGGTTTGGAAGTACACATTTTAATTAAATAAATTTCAACAACAAAAAAATATTTTTCCTTTCAAAAAGATAGTTTTAAAGTTTATTTGAGACATAATTAAAGGTCAAACCTCAAAGGTTTTCAAAATCTATCTGCAATGCACTACTGCTGTGTTTTGTGTGGCATGGCTGAGGAGACAGTGGATCATCTGTTCATATGTTGCCCTATGGCACATGGTGTTTGGGGGTGGCTGGGCGCAGCTACAGGCATGGCAAGTGATTTCTCAAATCTGGAGGGCATGTGGGAGGCGGGAAAGAGGTTGAAGTCCAACGGGGACAGGAGCATTCAAGCAAAGATCTCCCAATCTTTTGTTCCAGCCGTGGCTTGATCCATTTGGCTCACTCGCAACCATTCTCTGTTTCAAGGGAATACCCCCTACACGGAGAACCTTTGGAAGATGGCAGTGAGGCTCATATAGGATTGGGGCTAATTCTGTGATGGTGCCACGTCCATTTTGTATAGGGGTGGCAGACTCATTATTGAGGAGTAGATTTATGTTCATTCCTTTTTGCTCTAATTCCTATAGATCTCTCGTCTATAGGGACTAGACATGACCCCTATCGTTGCTCTGTACTGCTTTGAACCTTTTGGGCTTTGTCCCTTTTAATACAATTGGGAGAAGGTCTACCATTTTATCAAAAAAAAAAATGCACTACTCACTACTGCCTTGCATCAAACTTAATTTAAACTATGGCTAAGTGTTCAAACTGAAAGAAAACAACTCATTGTAAAAAAAATATGATGATGCAAAGAAGGTGTTTTGATCAACATCCAAGAGAAGCATCAGTATATACAGCAAAACACACAAACAGAGATATATTTACTTGCCTGTCGTTTCCTTTCATCCAATTTAACTTGCCCATCGATTCTACAAACTTCAAGCCCTTTTTCATTCAGAAAGTAGTCAATGAGGTCTAAAATTTTGGTCCACTGTGAAAATATCAACACCTGCAGCGGCACCAGTGAGCTTATAGAGTTATAGTTCCATGATAAATTTTCAAAAGCACAAACAAAGCGGTATACCTTGTGCTTACGAGCAAGTAATATGGTCAATAGTCTCTCTAAAAGCCGAAATTTTCCGCACTGTTCCACCAACTTTTGAATAGGTGGATACTCAACTGTGGACCACAGTAAGATAATATGGTTTACCCTTTCAAGTGACATATAGCACATGTAAATATATTTGAGAAAGGGAGAGAAGAGAATACATGATCCATCATAGGCAGATTCCAAAAGATCAGGATGGTTGCAGTTTTTACGAAGCTGAACACACAAATTATTTAGCTTTCGTATCATTACACCACCAAAGCCTGCATCATATCGAAAATTAGCAAGGAAGGGAATCCATAACTCACAATTTCAAAGCATTAGAAGTCAAGGCAGTGGATGACTTTCAAGAAACAGGGAAAAGAGGTGCACAAATGCACTGAATCTGAATGGCAATGAGCAGTCTCAGTATCTCGCTGGATGCTCAATGCACATAAAGAAAAAATATATATAAAAAACTGTGAGAAACTTACTAAATAATTTATGATATTTTTAAATAATTTATAACATTTTTATACCAAAAAGGAACTTTCTTACAGTGATCTTTCTCCGTCAGATAATTTTCAAGTGTCCTATTGATCAAATGGTCTTGAAAATTCTTCTGGCATTCACTCATGTTTGCATAGAGAATAATCTCTTTCTTCCTGGGAAGCAGTTGCTCAACATCTTCTTTCAGCCTTCGCAGGAGAAAAGGACGTAATATTGAATGAAGCTTTGACACCACCTGAAAATAATCTACTTCTTTGAAGAATCTTTAAATAAATGGGAAAAGCGCCAACTTCACAGGTTCAACTCAATACAAGCATTAAGCAAATGCATACTTGAAGTCTTCTCTTCTCTTCCATCTCTTCCTGTTCAGCCTCACTGCTGAACTTCCCTGACAAATCAAACCTGAAAACAAAACAAAAAAAAGATAGATAAATCCTTCGAACATCCATCCATTTGCAACAATTATTCACATGTGCATAGGCCAGGCTGGTTTCAGAATGGAAGTATGATAAGAAGATATTCTCTCTAGCAGTGTGTAGAATGATAAATTCATGCAATAATACAACAATTAACATTTATATATCAATAAAGAAATCACAATTTAAAGCATTAGATTATTCAATTTCCAGAACAGTCACAAAATTCATTGTCATGCCTCACCAAGTGACTAAGGAAAGGCAGCCGACAATCTTAATCACTGGTGTAAAGGACAAGGGTGCTGCACTGTAGCACACAAAGTAAGCCCTGAATCAGTTGATAGTCAACTACTTGAAGACCTAACTCAGAGCCTTGTTTTTTGAAACCTATGAGTCCACTGGGTTCATGATGATGCAGAAAATTTGCATGAGAAAGTTCCTAATAGTGTACAAAGTAGACAATAATAAACAAATTGAAGGTTTACACATTGAAAGATTTTATACAAGAACCAATGTGTGATTTATTTATTAACAACATACACAAAAAAGGGACAATGGAAGCTCAACAAATAAAATGCTAACCATGAAGAAATGAAATGTAAGAGTGCGTCATTTCATCTTCGGGTTAAAGTTCAGCAATAGCCCCTCTGATATTGAAAATGAAAATCAATGCATATTTTGAAGTATCCTGATATCTGAGTTTACAAGCACATTTCACAACCCTTTTTTAAATTGAACGACTTAAATGCCAAAAAATCCCCTCATATAAGAAATGTTAAGTGTCATCTGCTCAGAAAAAAACGTAAAAGATAAAGGTATAATTTTCAACTTCTCGCTCAAAAATTGGAGCGATTCAGTTACTTTTTCTATCTTGCATCACTAAAAGATAAGCTTCCGTCGAGCTCATCCAACTTACTAAAAGATTAAAATTTAAGAATATTTGGATTTACTCACGCACAAGCACGCCCACCATTTCTCGCTGCTAAGAAACAGTTACAACTTTCAACATCAATAATATAATGAAGCATTCAAGATTACGATAGCTTTAATAACAATTTCCTTGACGAATTAATATAACACTAATGAAGATGTCAACCATTAGAGAAAATAAGTATATACTTATTAAAGAAAAAAAACATTTAAGAAAAAAAAATGGAAAACACGAGGAATGGCTTACCATGATTCGAATTCTTCAAGAGATGAAAAAATGTCTGGTAGAATGAAGTTCAAAAGAGACCAAAGCTCAGGCAAGTTATTTTGTAGAGGTGTTCCAGTAAGTAGAAGCTTGTTTTCAATAGGCAAACGCCTAAGTTCTCTAAGAAGTTTGCACTTTGAGTTTTTCAGTCGATGACCCTTGCAGTTTAAAGTTTTCAAAGGAAGTATAAAAATGTATGCCAATGAGATAAATAAAATAAAAACTGAAAATGCACCCCTCAAATTCCATTACCTCATCCACCACAACAAATTTCCAGTTGTAATGAGATAACACCTTAGCATCATTCAACACAACCTCGTAAGACGTAATAATGAGAGGAAATTTTGGGCCAACTGTTTTAGGCATGAATTTATTCCTTATATCTTGCCGCTCTTTCTTTGATCCATGGTAGATAACAGTGCTTATTGAAGGAGCAAATCTGAAATCGGACAACACCATATTAACATATGCCAGCATGTGCATCTATAATTTATAACATTACGAAGGAAAGATATCCTACCTGGAGACCTCATTCACCCAGTTTGAAAGAGTAGATAATGGGGCTATAATTAGGTATGGCCCAAACAAACCCTTCCCTTTCAAGTGGGCAAGAAAAGCAATCGTTTGTATTGTCTTCCCAAGTCCCATTTGATCTGCGAGTATACCATTAAGTCCATTTTGCCACAACGAGATAAGCCACTTCACGCCTTTCAATTGGTAAGACTTCAATTTTCCACCAGTCAGCGCAGGTACAAGCTCAGCTTGTTCTTTTGCCACTCTCTCTTCCTCAGTCAGATTAACATCTTCAGAATTTCTGCCTTCCTGAGATCTGGCAAACATGGCTTCAACTGCGGTCTTGACTTTCCCCTATAGATAGTTGAAAAGGAGCATTATGCTATATGTAAAAAATAAAGACAAATTTTGCCCTATAAGATATAGATGAACAGTGCATGTCCTATTTTATGGAAGAAAAAAATATAACACAGAGGCCAGATTATGTAGAAATAAAATCAACACCAAACAAGATTTATACATGTTAAATAAATATATATTCATTCATTGAAGTATATACCGTTATAAAAAGTAAAGTATATACTAAGATATATTAGTACATTTTATTCTTCAGAAACCAAGCAAAAAAAAAAGATTTATACATATTGGGACAGCAAAAACTATTATTATTTCAAACAAAATCACTGGGTCCACGCTACTCGAAGTTAGGAGACCTGGCAATTGTCCAAGGGAATAATAAAATATATTACTCTAGTAAAGCTCAATAGATTAAAGAAAAAAGGCACAACAAAAACAAACATATATACAATATTCTATATTTAAATGATGTTTCCTATAATAATGCATTTATTAGTTAAGTTGTCCAAGCAAATTCCTGGAGACATGGAACTGCATATCAGTTCCAGAACAACCTCCTTAACTAAAGGATAAAACCTAAAGGTGTGTTTCATCCTTACACCCTACACTTCATACTTCAAAAACATAAATGTTTTCCACTTTTCCTGCATGTACTTGATGGCAAAGTAAATGGATAACGCCCATTTGCAAAAGAGGGACCCGGTTATAATGTATTAATAGAGAGGGCCATTCAGTAAGAGAGCTAATTTTCCTAGTTGTCAGGTAAGATAGGCCATCTTGCAACTAATCACTACCATCTTACAATTATTCTAACTGGATACTCAGCCAACCATGCTATGAAAGAACAGTAATAATTCATACAGAATAAATTAATCCAAATCCATCTAAACTGTTATAAGAAGGTGGATAACATCAATGGTGATACTGTCCATTTTATGAGAAGCATCCATCCAACTAGAACAGTATTCACCAGACAATGAAAAAAAAAAAGATGAGAGAACAGTCAATTGAGACTCCCATCTCTTCGCAGATCAATGGAATCTACTATATCCTTCTCTCACTCTTTTCTACTCCAATCTCTCCATGCAAAACAATGCAACAGAGTTAAGTAGCTAACAATTGCATCCATGCCACCAGCACCAAATCAATGAAAGGAAAATTGGTGAAAAAGCAGAGCATTTTGATGAAAATATTCCCAACAACATATAGTCATATAATTATCAACACATCACAACAGTCAAGTAAGTAACAACTTCAACAACATTAACGGTAAATAACGTATATGAAGATTGAAGAGATCAAGGAAACTCACTCGGTTGTATTGTGTGGTAGCTTTCCTCTTCCTATTACCACGCCCCCCCTTCTTCTCTTTCATTTCTTCCTCTTTGTTCCCCACACTAGTCTGCAAACATGGCATAATCAATCAAAATTGGAACAATCACCGCATAAATTCATTACAAAGAGGAATACTTAAAAAACAAAAGAAAAAAGAATATTACAAATGTGATGTCATCCATTTTCTCGAGAAGGAACTCTGAGTACATTTGTGTCTGAGTCAGCAACTCATCAAGTTTGCTGAACCTCTCATTCGTCAAACAAGCTGTCCCATTCACTTTCTCCTATCTGATAACTCATTTTCCTCATCCTTCGCTCGAGCCTCCTCAAGTTTCACCTCCTCCACAGCCATGGCCTTCGAAATGAAGGAAGAATCACCATTCACCGCGTCCAGCAGCAAATAGGCTTCCTCCTTGGAAGCAACACCATTATCCACCTCTACTTGTTGCAAGATCTCCTCCTCAAAGGGAACATTTTCTGCTTTGCAGATATCCTACTCACATACAACACAAAATGGAGCCTAAGAGTGATTTTTCTGAAAAAGCACCCTTCCATTAGGTTTTAAAAAGAAAAACTAATTGTCACACTTTTTTGCACACAAAGTCCAAAAACTAAAATCTCTAAACTCAAAAACAGCGTTTGGAACCAATTTTGGCGAAACAAGATCTGAGAAAGCAAAATTTGCACTAAATAACTAGTTCAAAATGGGGTCTAAGTAAAGATTATCAAACATTACAAAAAACTTAACAGAAAAATAGGTGAACAGATCAAACAATAACAGAGAAACAGACATGATAATATATATAAGCAAAAAAAATATAGCCAAATGCCAGGAGAAGGGGAAAGTTTTTTTTTTTTTTTTTTGCTTAGAGACCAAAAACATCTATTCAAGAAATTTGAACAGAGAAAAACTTTGACAATGAAGTTACAGTCAGAAGAAAAAAAACAAAAAGAAATGACAGGTGCTGCTTATAAAAATGACAACAAAAAAAGGCGAAAAGAGGCCAGAAAGAGGTTATTGAAATCAAAAGAAACCCTAAAAATGAAACGTGAGTACCCCCCCCCCCCCAAAAAAAAAAAAAGGAACGAGAGAGGTTTTGCGTGCAAGTATGTGAAAGAGAGTGAGAGTGAGAACGAGAGTGAGAGAGAGAGGAAGGGAACCTCATCGCCAAGAACAGACGTAGGAGAATCAACGGCCGCTTCGTTCTTCACTTCAGTCTCCGCCATATCAAAATCAGCAGTAGAGAAACCCTAAAACCCTAAAATCCACAACTTAAAACCTTCAAAAACAACACTCAGACTATCTCTCTCTCTCTCTATCAGATGCCTCACCAAGTTGAGACGCCTTGAAATCGTCGGTCAAACAATCTCGAAAGTTCGAGAGAAAAAAATTTCCAAATAAATGGGGATATCAAAAAACAAAGGAAAGTGAAGGGGAGATGGAAGGGTGCGGCAATGGGCGGGAAAATGGGGGCTGATGGTCTGTGCGAGAGAGGGGAGAGAATATTTTAAGGGTCCGGTTCTTCGTTTATTTACACAAGAACCCTTGTGATATAGACGTTTTGTGGTGTTAAGAGTAATAATGAGGCACTGTAGGGGTATTTGTTGAGGTGTGAAATAAAGAGGAGAGACTCGTTCGATTCAAATATAAATATAAATAAATATATTATAAAATATATAATAAATAGTGAAGCGATTAGGCGGCGAACGGCGAGTGCGACCCCGACACGGGCCGTCAGATCACGGATCCATCGCATCCGATGATCGATGTGAATCGCATCAGACCGTCGGATGCGATGTACACCGTAATCGACGGCCCGTGATCACTGTCGCACCTGTCGTTCGCCGCATGTAATCGACCCTCATAATAAATAAGGTATGTCGGTGTCTTCTCGTTTCACGAGCGCGGCTTGCATGTGGAGGCGAAGAGATGGGGGCGCGTCTATCCCCACCAGGAAATTTTCCCAACCCACCATCGAAAGAAAGAAAGAAAAAAAAAATTGTTTTTCTATTCCCATTGATCCGATTAGATCAACTAAACTTATGGTCCGTTTAGATTGAAAAGTAATTTTTAGAATAAAGCTATTTTTTAAGATGATTTTGACCTTTACTTTTATTGTGAAGCTTTTTTTTAATTCAATAATTAATATTTGAAAAAGTTGATTTTGCAAGAGAAAGTTATTTTTTAATTCAAAAAATCGATTCCGACCAAATAGCAATGTTTCTGAGCTTTTCAAAATACAGATTTTGAGTCAAATATTAAAAGGAATCCAGCTTCTCTTAACCACCATAAAAAAAACGGTGTTTGGCTGTTTCCACCAATTCAGGTTGATCGAACTTGGTTGTCATTTCAGGTTTAGAGCGATCGGACTTGGTCGCCATTTCAGATTTTTAGCAACTGAATTTAATCGTCATTTTAGGTTTTGAGTGACCGAAATTGGTCGAACAAGTCCAGAACTATATCTACTTATTCTTTGTAAATAAATAAATTTTTGAGTTTATCCATTATATTATATGTCTATTCTTTTATCCAAACAGCAGCTAAGGGACTAAAAAAATGAAAGTAGGTATACTATCAATTAATTCAATTTATTTATAGAAAAATATCTTACTAGATAAATATATATAATTTTTAAGCTTCGTTTGAATTCGTAATTAAGCGGATCGTTTGTTTGAAAATAAAAAACCTACTAGTTGATCCAAACACATTTTATATTTGGCTTTTGAAAATTTGTCTCTCACTTATGTAAAAAATTGTTCCCATGTGCTATATTTAAGAATAATGATTGATTATCCCCATATTAAACTCAAACTTGGAGTGACATGAAAGATCTAAAGAGTATACACGTCATGACATTGAGCTTTTATAAAAAAATTATAAATTTTATCACTAACCAATTCGAGCAAGTTCGATTATCTAAAATCTAAAGTGACTTAGGCCCCGTTTGATTGCGCGGTTGGGGCTGATTTTATTTTTTGAAAAACTGAAAAATTTAAATCTTGCAGCCAAACGGGACAGATTAATTCAGAATTTGATGGGGAAAGACGCGCCCGAAGAGATGTACACTGTCACACTTTTTATTAGGCCTAAACGGCTAAAAACACCATGAAATGAACCAAGCACGATGCTCTATAGACATAGCATAACATGAGAATAATATATAGAATAAATTTTTATTTCAATAGCGATATAAGTTTTTTAAGTGAAACTGGAGTCATGTATTCATTCCAATAAAATCAAATATATCTATTATACTAACCAAAAGTGTTTAAATTTTCGTGTTTGTTCCTTTATGTGTGTGTAACATTTTTCATTTTCCAATTTTACGCTTATTTTTTATGATATTTGGTTTTATGTTAAGGTAAAAATGAAAAATTCATATTTTAATGTTTTAGTGGATAAGATGAGATATTCATTAAACCTATTTTTTCCAATTTTTATTTTTTAATTTTACCCTTATGTGATTTTATATTAAAGTGTAGAAATGTACCCTTAATTCTAAATGATTTAAATTATGCATAAATGTTTTTTATTTATTCGAGCGACATTGTTGGTTTTAGAGTTTCAAATGAGGTATTTTTACAATATAATATTGGTGGAGGGATATATATACCCAAAAAAATCATTTTTAGTTGTAACAAATCTTATTTATATTTTATTTAAAAATTTTAAAATGATTTATTTATTCATTATTAAAAAAATTATTATATAATCTATGTATATATAACATCGTATATTATATCATATATAAATGGATTGAAAAATTTTGAGGGTATTAGTTGTGAGCAATTTTTCTAAAATATTTTTTTATTTACACGCACATCGTGCATAGGAAAAGACTAGTAGATAATATCTGAATAGGGGTTCAGGAGAAAAGCAAAAAAAAAATAAAAATAGAGAAACAAAATAAAAACAAAGAGATGGTCGTGTAAAGGAACTGAAAAAAGTTGACAGAGAAAAAATTTCTATAAAACACACATCTTTGGCTCCAAGGACTATGCAATAACCCGCAACATAAAGATGGCCTTCCTCCAATATGATCTTTGATGCCCCCCTAGACATGTTCCCCAATCGATTATTGATTGACGAGTCATCTCTCAAAGATTTTTGAAGTAGAATCTCGAATTATTCAAGATCTTCTCGTTCCTCGCTCTCCAAATGGCCCACACGCACACATGGATCATGGATAGGAGGATAGTGTCTACCGTGCTTCTATTGCTTTTCTTCTTCATTCGCTTGGCCACCTCCCATAGATCCTACATCAAGCGAAGGCAATCCTCTGCCTCATGTTTCCGCTCCATGCACTCCCATTGGGTTCTGAACTCGGTCTAGAGATTCAGATTGTCCAACCTTCAGGTGAGGTGGGAGTTCCACTGTTGTTTTAATGCGTGGCTTATCTTGGAATATAAGGAGTGTGCACGACCCCCAAAAGATTCGTGCGTTGGCAGATATGGTTCGAGACAATAAGATTCAGGTGTGTTGCATTCAAATAACAAGAATTGAGAAATCAAACGACATGAGTTATATTAAAATAGATGATAGATGAAAATAATCGCGCTCTTATACTAATCGAGTTGTGGGATGAGTGTTTTCTAATTTCTGAAAGATTTTACATCTGATCTAACACTTATGGGGAATGAATTCTCTTTTACCACTTTATAAACTTGACTTACAAGTAACATTTTTATGTATTCTACCAATAGTCTCATTTCTCTTGTGAAGATTATGTTTTGGTTAAGTAAACATGTAATATTATTTTTGCATAAGGAAATATATGCAATTAATCAACATACATACATATATATTATATTTTAGAGAAAAATGCATATAATGACATGTAAATTGGCTGACATCCATATCCCCATGTTTTTTCTGAAAATCCATATAACCCATAAAAGTTGCCCTTAATTGGATTTGCTCCCCTATCGTCAACACCCTGAAAACCTGAGTCTAGTTAACCTAACCACACGTGGGTAAATGATGATTTTATCTCTTTCATTTTCATACATACCCCAACTTGAAACAACGAAAGATTGTCTTTTTTCTCTTCCAAAAGCCGATCTCCTTCGCTTGTTCTAAACACTGACACGATGGACTGACGTTCTCACTAAATGCCGACATAGTGATCTCCCTCATCCTCTAGTCATCGGGCAGTTACAGTCCCACGGATTTCCTCTCTCTAGCTTTAGACCATGCTTTTTCCTCCTTCGCCTTTCAAGTGAAGACACTGAAAGATGAACATACATGCACTAGTGTGAACAAGATTGGAAATGAAATGGCAACCTCGGGATGGCTTGCAAATTAGATTGTCTCAATTCTTCAAAGGACTCCAGAAAGTTATTCCATCAAAGTTGAAGGCTGAAATCCAAGAAAAGTATAATTTCACACTACCTTACTCAAGAGTCTTGCATGCCAGGGGGGAGGCATTAGAGAACATTCATGGTAATCCTGTCAACTCATATGAGCTCATTCTTGAGTTACATGAGGAGCTGGTGAAAGCTAATCAAGGGAGTGTTGTCCAATATGATCTGGATGTTGATTATTCCTTCCAAAGGTTGTTCATCTTCCTTGAGGCTTGATGGATGGGGTTCATAAAGGGTTGTAGACCCTTTTCTTGGTTTGGATGCATGGATGCTATCTTAAGGGAAAATACAAGGGGATCATGCTAAGTGCCACATCGATTAATGTAAATAGTTGTCTGTTCTCAGTTGCATTTGATGCTATTGAAATAAAGAGTGGGGATTCCTGAAAATGGTTCTTGCAGAACCTTCACATTGCAGTTAAGATGATAGAAGGCCTTGCTTTCATGTCGGACAAGGACAAGGGTCTAGAGTCAACTGTACATCTAGTTTTCCCACATATGGAACACATGACTTGTGTCATACATCATTATAACTTCAAGAAGATTTATCTCACACAAATAACTCCAAGAAGAAATATCCTGATGAGGTATTTGAAAGACTAGTTTAAAACTATGCTAACTCATATAAGAGGGTTGCATTTGAGTGGAATCTCAAGGAGATCGGGATGGCATCATCAGCTATTGCAGCTTATCTCGAGGCTTTGAGAGCTCAAGTTTGGAGTAGATCAATTTCCCCCGATTGCTAAGTGTGCTTATGTAATCAACAATATTTTAGACTCTTTCAATGCATGGATCAATAAGGCTCGACACATGCCAATAATTGATATGGTAGAGACTATTAGACATAAGATCATGGAGAGGATGTAACATCAACAAGGCTTGGGAAGGAAATGGAAGGGAAAACTTGTCCCAAAGGCTTTCAAGTATATTCAACATATTGTTAAGGACATTGGACAATACATTATTAAAAGGAACTTAGATATGATGACAGATTTTGCTGAACCAGATTTCACTGTTGTTGTGAGACTAGATGAGAAGACATGCACGTGTAAAGCTCGGCAGGTGAGCAGTTTTTTGTGTGTGCACGCAGCAACTTTCATTACAATAAAAAACATGTAAACTTCAAGTTAGACTATTCGTAATCAGGAGTGTGATTTGGTTGGTTTGACTTGGTTTTGTGCTTAATCGAACTGAACTGAACTGAATTATACAACGAACCACACCGCGATCAAACTCGAATTTGAAGCTAAATATTTAAACCCATAAATCAAATAAATTTGTTTAGTCAATGCGAATTGATCTAAATCTAAAATTTTATTTTTTTGGTCCCATTAAAATATATAAATTTAAACAACATATTATCACCAATAAATATTTTTAAAACAAGATTTTATACATGGAAATCTAATAAAGGGCATACATGAAGTGGATATTTGTCACAAAAATGACCAGGATGGAGAGCTGTAGAGTGTGTTAAGATTATAAAATATGGACAACTAGTTATGATTCAGTTATGTTTATTCAGCTTTTTAAAATATGAAACCATTCTCAAATCAAATTACATTGATTATTATTTTTTCAACCTATAATCAAACCAAATCGAACAAATATTGATCTAAACAAAAAAAAAAACAATTTGGATCAATTCGATTGGATTTAACCTATCTAAGTTACTCCCCTATTCGTAACACTATGTTAAAAAAATTAAAGAAAATATAATCAGATGA